>OX608078.1:18127877-18720525 GCA_951509765.1 Sphenella marginata
TTTTCTTTATTCTATCGGACATAGTGTTTATTTATATAGACCAGAACATTTTCTATATCCTCAATTTAATCATATATTATCTAAGGAAGTTTAGCTACCATATAAGTTGTAGTCAGTTGAGATCACTGGTGTTCTAATTGAAATGTTCCTGTAGGGAGCTTAATGCCTTACAGATTTTTTCCGTTTTATATTTAAATACAAATGGTGAATACAACAACCAAAAGTTTTGATTGTGAATATAGGTTGTTGATTGTGAATATAGTTTGTTATTCCGTCCTTTTTCATAATCTACATCATGTTGAAGAAGTTGCAATCTATATATGTATATAAAAATGAATTGGCGTTTGTATATACCGTAAGATCTCCGTATCAGCTCAACCGATTTTAAATATATTTTCTTCAATGTTTCCAATCTGTTTCATGTCTCATTTACCACATAAATTCTTTTTTTCTAATCTCAATTTAAAATTTTTTTAGTTAATACTCAATAACTTCTTAACCGATTTTCAAAATTTGTTCTTTTCTTTATTCTATCGGACATAGTGTTTATTTATATAGAACAAAACATTTTCTAAATCCTCAATTTCATCATATATTAGCTAAAGAAGAATTAAATACAAATGGTGAATACAACAACCAAAAGTTTTGATTGTGAATATAGGTTGTTGATTGTGAATATAGGTTGTTATTCCGTCCTTTTTCATAATCTACATCATGTTGAAGAAGTTGCAATCTATATATGTATATAAAAATGAATTGGCATTCGTATATCCCGTAAAATCTCCGTATCGGCTCCACCGATTTTAAATATTTTTTCTTTAATGTTTCCAATCTGTTTCACGTCTCATTTACCACATACATTTTTTTTTTCTAATCTCAATTTAAAAATTTTTTAGCTAATACTCAATAACCGCTTGACCGATTTTCAAAATTTTTTCTTTTCTTTATTCTATCGGATATAGTGTTAATTCAGATAGAACAAAACATTTTCTAAATTCTCAATTTGATCATATATTAGCTAAAGAAATTTAGCTACCATATAAATTGTAGTCAGTTGAGATCACTGGTATTCTAACTGAAATGTTCCTGTAGGGAACTTAATTGCCGTACAGATTTTTTCCGTTTTATATTTAAATACAAATGGTGAATTTCTTTTCGCTACTTTGGCGAATGTTGCAAAAGTGAATGCAACAACCAAAAGTTTTGATAGTGAATATAGGTTGTCATTCCGTCCTTTGTCATAATCTATATATATAAAAATGAATTGGCGTTTGTAGATACCGTAAGATCTCCGTATCGGCTCAACCGATTTTAAATATTTTTTCTTCAATGTTCTGTAGGGAACTTAATGCCTTACAGATTTTTTCTGTTTTATATTTAAATACAAATGGTGAATTCCTTTTCGCTACTTTAGCGAATGTTGAATAAGTGAATACAACAACCAAAAGTTTTGATTGTGAATATTGGTTGTTATTCCGTTCTTTTTCATAATCTACATCATGGTGAAGAAGTTGCAATCTATATATATAAAAATGAATTGGCGTTCGTATATCCCGTAAGATCTCCGTATCGGCTCAACCGATTTTAAATAGTTTTTCTTTAATGTTTCCAATCTGTTTCAGGTCTCATTTACCACATCAATTTTTTTTTTCTAATCTCAATTTAAAATATTTTAAGTTAATACTCAATAACGGCTAAACCGATTTTCAAAATTGTTTCTTTTCTTTATTCTATCGCACATAGTGTTTATTTATATAGAACAGAACATTTTCTTAATCCTCAATTTAATCATATATTAGCTAAGGAAGTTTAGCTACCATATAAATTGTAGTCAGTTGAGATCACTGGTGTTCTAACTGAAATGTTCCTGTAGGGAACTTAATTGCCGTACAGATTTTTTCCGTTTTATATTTAAATACAAATGGTGAATTCCTTTTCGCTACTTTGGCGAATGCTGCAAAAGTGAATGCAACAACCAAAAGTTTTGATAGTGAATATAGGTTGTCATTCCGTCCTTTGTCATAATCTATATATATAAAAATGAATTGGCGTTTGTATATACCGTAAGATCTCCGTATCGGCTCAACCGATTTTAAATATTTTTTCTTTAATGTTTCCAATCTGTTTCAGGTCTCATTTACCACATCAATTTTTTTGAAGTTAACTTCTTAGGCGGCGATATGAAGTTTTTATTGAGAGTAAAATTGAGAAAATTGTATTGTAATAGATGATATAACGGGAACTATGCAACGGAAATAGAATATTGGTTGTTGTCTTTGAAATCCTCACTACTGCTGCGTAACTAGATGGCACTGAAAACGCCATATGACGCTAGATGGTGCACACCAACACACACACACACTGTACATAATTGCCTTTGGTGCTGGTTAGATTAGTACAGTAATTATGTACATAGTTGATTTTTGTTGCTGCAATTGTCAACTCATTTGTTATTGTCATGCTTGTTGAGTATAATATGTTGAGTAAATAGCTATATTAAATGGACCTAAGGTGGCTTTATGTATGCGTCCAAACCACAACTGCATATCTTATAAATAACTAGTAAGGAAGTCTAAATTCGGGTGTAACCGAACATTAAATACCTAGTAGTGATCTGTTTTGGTATCCTAATTTACTCAGGCCTATTTTAATAACTGAAAATTTGTTATAAAGGCAACTGATTGTTTTCGATAAAAACACTTCTGTTGTGAGTGGTAAATTAAATTATTACTAAATAACAAAATATGAATACCTTTCCTCATGTTCATGAAAGGTATGAAAATAAAAAAAATTAATAAAAAAAAGGCAGTAGAGTGTTAACTACTTGCCCGTAAATCTTGCTTGTTTGTTATTCGATTTGCGTAATTTTTGGCAGGAGTATACTACATACTATTGGGAAGTATCTCACAAAATTTCATTGAAATACATTCTTCAAATTCCAAGCAATCGCTTTTGAAAATAGCAGAGCTTTTATGCTAAAAAGTGGGCGGCGCCACGCCTACTTTACCAAAATCCACAAAATTTGTATACAGTTTAGTTTTGGTTAAAAAGCTTATTATGTGTGTAAAATCTTATTTAAATAACTTATACAATTATGGAAATATCGCGATTTTAATTTTACGAAGAAATTTTTTAGAACTGTGTTCAAAAAGTGGGCGTGTCCGTTCACCGATTTTGTTTATTTTTACAGCAAAGAGTTAGCTTTATATGTTGAACACTTTCTCTAAATATCGTTCCAATAAGTCAATTTTTACCGGAGTTATGGCATGTAAAGTTTTGTGGAATAATCCCCCATAAAGGGGCGGGGCCACGCCCATTTTCCAAAAATTTTGTGCTTTCGACTTTCTTTGCCCACGAACACTTCAGAGGTGAAATAGAAATGATATACAGCTAGTTTAAGCAAAGTTATAGCATATTCAATATATCTATGATCCTTTTCAAAATCTTTCGTATAAAATTGGGCGTGGACCTAACCCGATTTCAATAATTTTTTTTCGAAATATTGCTTGTATTAATATAAATATGTTTGCTGAATTTTGTTTTGCTATCTTGAGCGGTTTTTGATTTATGATTAATAATATTTCCAAACTTGACTATATCAAAAGTGGGCGGTACCACGCCCCTTTTTAAAAATTTTTTCAAAAATGTATTTGTTGCCTTAACGCTAAAGTGCATACCAAATATTATCCTTATAGGTGTATTATGTACTGAATAATCACTCTTTTTGTATTTTCGAAAATATTATATATATAGAAAGAGGGCGTGGCTTTTAACCGATTTTGCCTATTTTCAATAGCGCTCGGAGATAAGTGAAAAGGAACCTATGTACATACCAAATTTCATTGAGATATCTCAAGATTTACTCAAGTTATCGTGTTCACAGACGGACGGACGGACGGACGGACGGACGGACATGGCTCAATCAATTTCTCTTTTCCTCCTGAACATTTTGATATATATAAGTCAATATCTATCTCGATTCGTTTATGCCGTTACATACTACCGTTAGGCCAATGAAGTTAATATACCTTGTGTGCGAAGCACTACTAGGTATAAAAAGGCAGTAGAGTGTTAACTACTTTCCCGTAAATCTTGCTTGTTTGTTATTCGATTTGCGTAATTTTTGGCAGGAGTATACTACATACTATTGGGAAGTATCTCACAAAATTTCATTGAAATACATTCTTCAAATTCCAAGCAATCGCTTTTGAAAATAGCAGAGCTTTTATGCTAAAAAGTGGGCGGCGCCACGCCTACTTTACCAAAATCCACAAAATTTGTATACAGTTTAGTTTTGGTTAAAAAGCTTATTATGTGTGTAAAATCTTATTTAAATAACTTATACAATTATGGAAATATCGCGATTTTAATTTTACGAAGAAATTTTTTAGAACTGTGTTCAAAAAGTGGGCGTGTCCGTTCACCGATTTTGTTTATTTTTACAGCAAAGAGTTAGCTTTATATGTTGAACACTTTCTCTAAATATCGTTCCAATAAGTCAATTTCTACCGGAGTTATGGCATGTAAAGTTTTGTGGAATAATCCCCCATAAAGGGGCGGGGCCACGCCCATTTTCCAAAAATTTTGTGCTTTCGACTTTCTTTGCCCACGAACACTTCAGAGGTGAAATAGAAATGATATACAGCTAGTTTAAGCAAAGTTATAGCATATTCAATATATCTATGATCCTTTTCAAAATCTTTCGTATAAAATTGGGCGTGGACCTAACCCGATTTCAATAATTTTTTTTCGAAATATTGCTTGTATTAATATAAATATGTTTGCTGAATTTTGTTTTGCTATCTTGAGCGGTTTTTGATTTATGATTAATAATATTTCCAAACTTGACTATATCAAAAGTGGGCGGTACCACGCCCCTTTTTAAAAATTTTTTCAAAAATGTATTTGTTGCCTTAACGCTAAAGTGCATACCAAATATTATCCTTATAGGTGTATTATGTACTGAATAATCACTCTTTTTGTATTTTCGAAAATATTATATATATAGAAAGAGGGCGTGGCTTTTAACCGATTTTGCCTATTTTCAATAGCGCTCGGAGATAAGTGAAAAGGAACCTACATACCAAATTTCATTGAGATATCTCAAGATTTACTCAAGTTATCGTGATCACAGACGGACGGACGGACGGACGGACGGACATGGCTCAATCAATTTCTCTTTTCCTCCTGAACATTTTGATATATATAAGTCAATATCTATCTCGATTCGTTTATGCCGTTACATACTACCGTTAGGCCAATGAAGTTAATATACCTTGTGTGCGAAGCACTACTAGGTATAAAAATGAATGTGTGTCTGTGTGTCCTTTATGGGCGTCCAAAGCACTCAACCGATTTTTATGAAATTTTCACAGTATATTCTTGAGATCATGGGTTAAAGCATAGGCTATACTAATTTTTGGAAAAGTGGGCGGTGCCACGCCCCCAGGCTATATAAAACTACAATTCTTCATAACTCTGAACATATTTGGTCTAAATTAATGATTTTTGGATATGTGTGTCCTTTGGTCAAGATTTATGTAATTTTGGAAAAGTGGGCGGTGCCACGCCCACATTTTTTGTGTTTTGTTTGTACTTCAATAATGTCCAAAGTTTATGGTCGATCTCTTTTAAACTTTCAAGATTGGTTCAGAAGATTGTTGTGTACGATTAAGGCTATATCAATTTTTGGAAAAGTAGGCGGTGCCACGCCCCCAGGCTATGTAAAAATTAAATTCTTCATAGCTCTGAACATATTTGGTCTAAATTAATGATTTCTGTATATGTGTGTCCTTTAGTCACGATTTATGTAATTTTGGAAAAGTGGGCGGTGCCACGCCCACATTTTTTGTGTTTTGTTTGTACTTCAATAAAATCAAAGTTTATGGTCGATCTTCTCTAAATTTCCAGATTGGTTCAGAAGATTGTTGTGCCACGCCCCCAGGCTATATAAAATTTAAATCATCATAACTTTGAATATTTTTGGTCTAAACTAATGGTTTTTGGATATGTGTGTCCCATGGTCAAGAATTATATAATTTGGGAAATGTGGGCCGTGCCACGCCCACATTTTTTGTATTCAGTGCTTTGTTTGTACTTCAATAATGTCCAAAGTTTATGGTTGATCTGTTTTAAACTTTTCCAATACGTTAAAATCTTCGTTGGGTACGACATACATAGGCTACATTTGTAAATTCTTTGGAAAAGTGGGCAGTTCCAGGACCACAAGCTAAGTAACATTTCAATTCGTTATATCCCTGAATGTATTTGCTTTAGTGACATTTTAACGTTCTTAAATCTTAATCAAAGCACTTAATTTTTTTTGTTTGTTATTGCCGTTCATACATATCCAGAGTATTATAGGTAGATATAGGATATAATTAAATAAGTACTAACTATACATCTGCTCAGCAGCGCATAATGGGTTTTGTCATACTCATTGAGTTAAAATGATCTGTTTTTTGAGTTGGACATTCAAAAAATTTATTTGTTTATACCAAAGACTTTAAAACCGGAAACATTGTATATCCTAAAGCACTGCAATAAATGGAATGTTAAAAGTTAAAGAAAAATATTTGAAAATGTATTTCTAGGGAAGTCACTGGTCAGGCAGAACAACGTCTGCCGGGTCTGCTAGTAACATCTAAAAATCAATTAGTTTGGCCTAGGGTGTTCATCACCATCTTTTATAGTTTTAAATAATTCTTCGGATTTTGTAAGAATTTAATTCAAGTACATTAGAACTGGAATGCCCCCCCAAATCAATAAAATTCAATCCTCAGACTCGGACGGCTTGATTTTATACCGGCGCATAAATTCGTTCTACCAGGCACGCAGAAAAAATGCGTGCGCGGATGCTATTTGACAAAAATTTCTATTCGCCCCCTTGAGATTGAGACATGCCTTAGGTCGAATTACATATTCCGTGAATGGATGAAATTGGTTCCATTCCATGGAAGAAATCGAAATTAGGTAGGTAAGTTTGATAAAGTCGATAGAACTGATACCAATTATGCCCGTTCTTCAAATCCTTATACGAGTGGTTTCATAATCCTCATATAACTCTGTTGAATTTTAGCGGCCTAGCATGAATACTTGCAGAGATATGCAACATGAAAAATCCCATTTGTATGTCAGGTGCCCGCACCTTTTCCCCTATCCCTCTTAATTCATCGATGGGTTTCTGTTCTAAAGTTGGTTATGATCGGTCAATCCGTTTAGAACGCAACTTAAGTTATGCATACATACACACATACAATATTTCAATCTTATACATTATATATCGACAGCCACACTGCAAAACCCTGTATGTTCAAAACCAAAAAGTTTTCAGGAGAGGGAAAAAACTGTAATAATTATAACGTATATATATGAGCGACGGCTATTACATTTCACCACTGGAAAGAAACGGGAAGTTGTAACCCGATTTTGACTGAATTTTAATGTGCGAAATATCACGATCTATGGGAAAGGCTCAGAACCTTATTTTTGGAAAAATAGTGACTTACGGGGTTTTGCAGTGTGGCTGTCGATATGTAGTAGAGGCAGACGTCCTGTCTAAATGCGAGCTCACTGTCCCCCCTTTTACAACTCTCCTTCCAATCTTTCTTTGCCTTCACTCTATCTCCCCCCTTTTTCTCTTCATTACCCGCTTTCCTTTTACCCCGCCCCTCTTCCACTATATCCTATTCGTATTGGCCCCTGTTAATTTAGGCATAATTCTACCCACTTACCAAATTTGAAGCAAAACGCACAATGCATAAGATATTTTTGAATGGATCGGTTCCCTGGTCCACTTCCCGGAAGTAAGAAATTGTGAATCTAAACAATTCTCGAATACACCTTATTCATATTTCGTTATTTCTGAATTTAAGAAGTTAACTTCTTTCACGTGTACTGGCTACACGCGGTTTTTTTTTTTCTAATCTCAATTTAAAATTTTTTTAGCTAATACTCAATAACGGCTTAACCGATTTTCAAAATTTTTTCTTTTCTTTATTCTATCGAACATAGTGTTTATTTATATAGAACAGAACATTTTCTAAATCCTCAATTTAATCATATATTAGCTAAGGAAGCTTAGCTACCATATAAGTTGTAGTCAGTTGAGATCACTGGTGTTCTAATTGAAATGTTCCTGTAGGGAGCTTAATGCCTTACAGATTTTTTCCGTTTTATATTTAAATACAAATGGTGAATACAACAACCAAAAGTTTTGATTGTGAATATAGGTTGTTATTCCGTCCTTTTTCATAATCTACATCATGGTGAAGAAGTTGCAATCTATATATATAAAAATGAATTGGCATTCGTATATCCCGTAAGATCTACGTATCGGCTCAACCGATTTTAAATATTTTTTCTTTAATGTTTCCAATCTGTTTCAGGTCTCATTTACCACATAAATATTTTTATTTCTAATCTCAATTTAAATTTTTTTAAGCTAATACTCAATAACTTCTTAACCGATTTTCAAAATTTTTTCTTTTCTTTATTCTATCGGACATAGTGTTTATTTATATAGAACAGAACATTTTCTAAATCCTCAATTTAATCATATATTAGCTAAGGAAGCTTAGCTACCATATAAGTTGTAGTCAGTTGAGATCACTGGTGTTCTAATTGAAATGTTCCTGTAGGGAGCTTAATGCCTTACAGATTTTTTCCGTTTTATATTTAAATACAAATGGTGAATACAACAACCAAAAGTTTTGATTGTGAATATAGGTTGTTGATTGTGAATATAGGTTGTTATTCCGTCCTTTTTCATAATCTACATCATGGTGAAGAAGTTGCAATCTATATATATAAAAATGAATTGGCATTCGTATATCCCGTAAGATCTGCGTATCGGCTCAACCGATTTTAAATATTTTTTCTTTAATGTTTCCAATCTGTTTCAGGTCTCATTTACCACATAAATATTTTTTTTTCTAATCTCAATTTAAATTTTTTTAAGCTAATACTCAATAACGGCTTAACCGATTTTCAAAATTTTTTCTTTTCTTTATTCTATCGGACATAGTGTTTATTTATGTAGTACAAAACATTTTCTAAATCCTCAATTTCATCATATATTAGCTAAAGAAGAATTAAATACAAATGGTGAATACAACAACCAAAAGTTTTGATTGTGAATATAGGTTGTTGATTGTGAATATAGGTTGTTAATCCGTCCTTTTTCATAATCTACATCATGTTGAAGAAGTTGCAATCTATATATGTATATAAAAATGAATTGGCATTCGTATATCCCGTAAGATCTCCGTATCGGCTCAACCGATTTTAAATATTTTTTCTTTAATGTTTCCAATCTGTTTCACGTCTCATTTACCACATCAATTTTTTTTTTCTAATCTCAATTTAAAAATTGTTTAGCTAATACTCAATAACCGCTTGACCGATTTTCAAAATTTTTTCTTTTCTTTATTCTATCGGATATAGTGTTAATTTAGATAGAACAAAACATTTTCTAAATTCTCAATTTGATCATATATTAGCTAAAGAAATTTAGCTACCATATAAATTGTAGTCAGTTGAGATCACTGGTATTCTAACTGAAATGTTCCTGTAGGGAAGACAACAACCAAAAGTTTTAATTGTGATTATAGATTTTTATTCCGTAATTTTTCCAAATGGTGAATTCCTTTTCGCTACTTTGGCGCATGTTGAAAAAGTGAATACAACAACCAAAAGCTTTGATTGTGATTTGGCGCATGTTGAAAAGGTGAATGCAACAACCAAAAGTTTTGATTGTGAATATAGGTTGTCATTCCGTCCTTTGTCATAATCTATACATATAAAAATGAAATGGCGTTCGTATATACCGTAAGATCTCCGGATCAGCTCAACCGATTTTAAATATTTTTTCTTTAATGTTTCCAATCTGTTTCAGGTCTCATTTACCACATAAATTCTTTTTTTTCTAATCTCAATTTAAAATTTTTTTAGCTAATACTCAATAACGTTTCAACCGATTTTCAAAATTTTTTCTTTTCTTTATTCTATCGGACATAGTGTTTATTTATATAGAACAAAACATTTTCTAAATTCCCAATTTGATCATATATTAGCTAAAGAAATTTAGCTACCATCTAAATTGTAGTCAGTTGAGATCACTGGTGTTCTAACTGAAATGTTCCTGTAGGAAACTTAATTGCCGTACAGATTTTTTCCGTTTTATATTTAAATACAAATGGTGAATTCCTTTTCGCTACTTTGGCGAATGTTGCAGAAGTGAATGCAACAACCAAAAGTTTTGATTGTGAATATAGGTTGTTGATTGTGAATATAGGTTGTTATCCATCATGGTGAAGAAGTTGTAATCTATATATATAAAAATGAATTGGCGTTCGTATATACCGTAAGATCTCCGTATCGGCTAAACCGCTTTTAAATATTTTTTCTTCAATGTTTCCAATCTGTTTCATGTCTCATTTACCACATAAATTCTTTTTTTTCTAATCTCAATTTAAAATTTTTTTAGCTAATACTCAATAACGTTTTAACCGATTTTCAAAATTTTTTCTTTTCTTTATTCTATCGGACATAGTGTTTATTTATATAGAACAAAACATTTTCTAAATCCTCAATTTAATCATATGTTAGCTAAAGAAGTTTAGCTACCATATAAATTGTAGTCAGTTGAGATCACTGGTATTCTAACTGAAATGTTCCTGTAGGGAACTTTATTGCCGTACAGATTTTTTCCGTTTTATATTTAAATACAAATGGTGAACTCCTTTTCGCTACTTTGGCGAATGTTGAATAAGTGAAAACAACAACCAAAAGTTTTGATTGTGAATATACATAGGTTGTTAATTGTGAATATAGGTTGTTATTCATCAGGGTGAAGAAGTTGTAATCTATATATATAAAAATGAATTGGCGTTCGTATATACCGTAAGATCTCCGGATCGGCTAAACCGATTTTAAATATTTTTTCTTCAATGTTTCCAATCTGTTTCATGTCTCATTTACCACATAAATTCTTTTTTTTCTAATCTCAATTTAAAATTTTTTTAGCTAATACTCAATAACGTTTTAACCGATTTTCAAAATTTTTTCTTTTCTTTATTCTATCGGACATAGTGTTTATTTATATAGAACAAAACATTTTCTAAATCCTCAATTTAATCATATGTTAGCTAAAGAAGTTTAGCTACCATATAAGTTGTAGTCAGTTGAGATCACTGGTGTTCTAACTGAAATGTTCCTGTTGGGAACTTAATGCCTTACAGATTTTTTCCGTTTTATATTCAAATACAAATGGTGAGTACAACAACCAAAAGTTTTGATTGTGAATATAGGTTGTTGATTGTGAATATAGGTTGTTATTCCGTCCTTTTTCATAATCTACATCATGGTGAAGAAGTTGCAATCTATATATATAAAAATGAATTGGCATTCGTATATCCCGTAAGATCTCCGTATCGGCTCAACCGATTTTAAATATTTTTTCTTTAATGTTTCCAATCTGTTTCAGTAGCGCGATTCACTAACTTTTAACAATCCCGCAATAGAGATATTTAACATTAACGTATACTGTTTAATTTAACAATTGTGCGATTCACTAACTCGGATTTAACAACACTTGTTATCTATGGTTTAAATTTGAGAAAATGGGGCATCACTGGTACTGAAATGTCAAAATTTACGAAAAGTTCAAAGAGGAATAGAAGAAAAACAATTGTTCGCGCAATTTGTTAGCAGATATTTCAGCAAAGGGAAGTATTTTTGATATATTTTATATTTTTATTCACTTACTGCCCTTTATTTTTCTTTGTTTTTTCAGAATGGCGTCAACAAGTGCTGCAGCAACCAAAAGAAGTCGGGCAACAGCAGAACAAATAAGGGTAATGGTGGATCTGCTGGGAGAAACTCCTGGTTTGGCGTCAGGCAGATTCCAGCGGATGCACGGCAAGCTGGAAAACCAGAAGAAGTGGAAGGAGATGGCGGAGAAGCTGAACGCCATTGGAGGAGCTGTTAAAAGTGTGGAACAATGGGTTACGGTAAGTACAAAAGTGAACAAAATGTTGCTAACCAATTCGGTAATTGTTTCCTTGGTAATTGTTTACGACCGTACGTAGCTGCTAATACACCTCCAAAAATATCGAGGGAGGTATCAAAAGACGCGTTTTGACCTCTGTAACAAGAATCCGAATCCGGAAAAGAAATATTTTAGTTCAGTGAAAAGTTATTAACAAAAAACCACGGTCGTAAAGAATTACCGTTTCCTTTAGGAGACAACTGCTTACACATTGTTTGAAACCTTTTAGCAGTCGTCTCCTAAACGAAACAATTACCACCAATTATATGGAATGGTGCATCGTGTGTAACTTTGTTGTTAATTTTTCTTTTTTTTTGCAGGTCTGGCGAGATTTAAAAAGCCGCACAAGTAACCGTGTGCGTGACCGCAATAACCAGCAGTCCCAGACGGGGAATAGGAGCATCTCTGTAGCACCACTTACAGAGACAGAGATGCGCATTGTGGAGCTGATTGGAGACAGCTATATTGAAGGCGCACCAGACTGCTTGGATAGCTTGGTGTTGGAAGAGGTGAGTTTGTAGTTTTGCACCTATGTATATTGATTATTGTTTTTACTCATCCTTTCGTTCTCTTATAAACTTATAGCACCTGAATTTGATCGTGGAAGAGGAGTACCTGGAAGATGGTGCCAGTATCGAGCTGCAAGCAATCTCCGAGGTTCGAGACCCACCAGCTACACCATCTGCTGTCGATAGGCGAAGATACGAGTCAGTCACTCCTGCAACCACACCTCGAACTCCTGCAGCAACACCTCGCAGGGGCTTGAAAAGGAAGAATGCCGATGTGGCAGAGAGCGAAGCTGAGAAGCGATTTTTGGCGATCGCTGAAAAGCAGGCCGATACAATGAGGGTAAGAAATAATACAAAGTTTAAATGATTTTTAAGATTTTCTAAGAAAAAAATTGCCAAACACCTTATTAAACTATATTCTTACTATACTAAAATTGACAAAAATATATAAAATTGATTATAATTATAAAATTTCACTTTTCTTATTTATTTCTTATCCTCTAGATGATGGCAGAAACGCAGAAAAAGCTTGCGGAAAACGACGAGAGGAGGATTGAGGCGACCTTTGCGATGGCCGAGGCAATTAACAACATTGCCCGGTCAAACGACAATATTGCGAGGTCGACCGAAAATCAGTCGAAAGCCACAACGTTTTTTGGGGAAGCGGTGAGAATCTGCAGTGAGATTTTCAGCCGGCTGTCAGGTGCAATTTTAGAAAATAATTAATTTAAGTACTTATAGCTTTAATTTATCTTAGAATTGTTACTTTTTGGTTTATATATGTATCGTTAACATCAACTATAAAGCCATCATAGATTGTTTGTTTTGCTTTGTTTTAGAGTGTTTGCTTTTGCTTTGTATTAGATTGTTTATTTTTGCTTCGCATTAAGTTTAAGTAAGTAAGTAAGAGTTTCTGGAAGATGGCTTTATATGTGATGATAGCGATATTTTAAAAAATGAATTAATAGTCTTTTGAACTATTTGAATTGAACTGAATTGTTAATTTTGTACCTGTTTTAAATGTTAGTTTAAGTTTTCTAGTATATATATATATTTTTCTTTATAAAATGTTGAATTGTTTTAAGTTTTGTTTAACATGTTTTCGTTTTTATGGTTTTTAGTTAAAGTTTTCTAGTCATTTTATATTTTTCCTTATAAAATGTTGAATTGTTTTAAGTTTTGATTTCCATGTTATCGTTTTGATAGTTTTTAAGATTTTTTAAGTTTCTACACCTTTTCAAGCTAATAATAATAAGAGAACGAAAGCTTTTAATTTTAATATGTATACATGAAGTTGTAATGTTTTCTTTTTTGTAATTAGTATAAGTAAAGTGGTGATGTAATGTTTTCTCTTATCATTATTAGGTTGAAGAGGTGTATTTTTTATGATTTCTCTTTTGCTTGTAGTTTTTAATAAAAATGTTTTAATGGTCTGAATATGTGCCTTATTATCTTTAAATAAAATTCCACAAGAAAATAAAAAAATAGAAGTTTTCAATCAATAAAAGTAGTACGTTTTATTTTGTTTGGTAATCGTAGGACAACAAACTGGCTTAACTTAATCAAGCTCAAATATATACAATGGCGGCCATTAAGTCGTGTTTAAATGAAATTCTCTGATTCAAAATACAAGATACAAATTGTTCAACTAATTTCCATTAGATAACTGAAACTTTTTTACTCTAATTCGAGCTAATTGAATATCTAATAGCATAGGCAGAAGTCAATTACATTTACCATTGGAATAAAAATTTCAATTATCCAATGGCAATTAGTTGAACAATTTCTAATTGTTTAATGAATTAATAAACTAACTAACGCTAGACTCGCTTTTCTTGTGGATCCAAATCCATCGGTTTTTTTTGAAGCATATAGAAAATTGGGCAATCACGATTCGAACACAAAACTTCTTCATGCAGTGAGCCCTGACAACGTTGACATTCCGTCCACAAACGATCAAAAGTCTCTTCTAACGAGCGTTTAGCTATAATCTCACGTTGATAAAGATCGCTCATACGTGGCTCACAGTGTGGACATAAAGCGGCCTTCTCATAACCAGTAGGCATAAGTGCACGACAGCCCAGGCAGGATGATTTCTTTGTCATGAACCGGCAAGACCACCAACCTTGAAAGAAGTGAAAAAGTTATGCACATGAATAAATAAGAAAACACAATTCTTAGCTTACTCAGTAAAATGGACTCAGCGCGATCACCCAACAATATCTGCCGCTTCACGTCCAAGTTCAACTTCATTTTTGGTCAATTCAATCATTGTACGTCCATAAGCGGTAACGCTACCAGATATTTCTAGGCAAGGCAACTTTCCAACTTGTGCGCCAGTGAAACCGTAAACTGAGTTAGCCGACATTTTCAATGCCAACTGACGGCCGTCAAGGACTTTGCGGCGAAAAGGATCTTTTTCAACCTGAAAAAATGTGAGTGTGAGATTAATTAATAAAAATATATTGTATTGTATGTATGAACGAATAATCACCTTCAAATCGTTTTTGGCACGCTTACGCGCTGATAACAAAGATTCCAAAATTTCCGGTAGTAATCCACGCCTCACGTCGGCACTCAAAAAAGTATTATTAGATGGCGTTCTCTCGACTTGTGCGCCTGTGAGACCCAAACGTTCTTTCATGCCTGGCTGCACCAAAGTTGTATAGAGATGCAAAATCGAGTGTTGCTATAGGATCAGCGTAGTAGCCACGTTTTGGTTCTATAACTGTGGCGCCTTCATACTGATCTTCGGACGCTTTTGATTGATGTGCGTGCATTATAATGCAATGTAGAAATATGGACAGAAACCATGCACATGGCAACATACTGAGTTGCCCTCCATGGCTATACCGAACATGCTTATTATTGGTACTGGTCCAATTTGTGGCAATGGTTCACCCAAATAATTTTCTACATCAATTTGTTGGAATACCAATTCATTAGTAGATGGATCTAGCACAGGAGGATCAACACGAGACCACTTCACTGATGTTTGTTGATTTTCTGGTCAATATTTTTATGTGTTTTTCACTTAAATATCAATATATCAAGACAAATCACAAAAAGTAAACAAAACTTTAACAGCGTAAAAAGAATCTCTGATAAAATGTCAATTTTCAGATTGACAACGATAAGTTATCGAATTTAGAGTTGACAAAAAGTTAGTGAATAGCATAGATTGTTAAAATTATTGTTAAGTTAATTTATCGTTGACAAATTACGTTAAAAAAGTTAGTGAATCGCGCTACAGGTCTCATTTACCACATCAATTTTTTTTTTCTAATCTCAATTTAAAATTTTTTTAGTCAATACTCAATAACGGCTGACGATTTTCAAAATTTTTTCTTTTCTTTATTCTATCGGACATAGTGTTCATTTATATAGAACAGAACATTTTCTAAATCCTCAATTTAATCATATATTAGCTAAGGAAGCTTAGCTACCATATAAGTTGTAGTCAGTTGAGATCACTGGTGTTCTAATTGAAATGTTCCTGTAGGGAGCTTAATGCCTTACAGATTTTTTCCGTTTTATATTTAAATACAAATGGTGAATACAACAACCAAAAGTTTTGATTGTGAATATAGGTTGTTGATTGTGAATATAGGTTGTTATTCCGTCCTTTTTCATAATCTACATCATGGTGAAGAAGTTGCAATCTATATATATAAAAATGAATTGGCATTCGTATATCCCGTAAGATCTCCGTATCGGCTCAACCGATTTTAAATATTTTTTCTTTAATGTTTCCAATCTGTTTCAGGTCTCATTTACCACATAAATATTTTTCTTCTAATCTCAATTTAAATTTTTTTAAGCTAATACTCAATAACGGCTTAACCGATTTTCAAAATTTTTTCTTTTCTTTATTCTATCGGACATAGTGTTTATTTATATAGTACAAAACATTTTCTAAATCCTCAATTTCATCATATATTAGCTAAAGAAGAATTAAATACAAATGGTGAATACAACAACCAAAAGTTTTGATTGTGAATATAGGTTGTTGATTGTGAATATATGTTGTTATTCCGTCCTTTTTCATAATCTACATCATGTTGAAGAAGTTGCAATCTATATATATAAAAATGAATTGGCATTCGTATATCCCGTAAGATCTCCGTATCGGCTCAACCGATTTTAAATATTTTTTCTTTAATGTTTCCAATCTGTTTCACGTCTCATTTAAAAATTGTTTAGCTAATACTCAATAACCGCTTGACCGATTTTCAAAATTTTTTCTTTTCTTTATTCTATCGGATATAGTGTTAATTTAGATAGAACAAAACATTTTCTAAATTCTCAATTTGATCATATATTAGCTAAAGAAATTTAGCTACCATATAAATTGTAGTCAGTTGAGATCACTGGTACTCTAACTGAAATGTTCCTGTAGGGAAGACAACAACCAAAAGTTTTGATTGTGATTATAGATTTTTATTCCGTAATTTTTCCAAATGGTGAATTCCTTTTCGCTACTTTGGCGCATGTTGAAAAAGTGAATACAACAACCAAAAGCTTTGATTGTGATTTGGCGCATGTTGAAAAGGTGAATGCAACAACCAAAAGTTTTGATTGTGAATATAGGTTGTCATTCCGTCCTTTGTCATAATCTATACATATAAAAATGAAATGGCGTTCGTATATACCGTAAGATCTCCGGATCAGCTCAACCGATTTTAAATATTTTTTCTTTAATGTTTCCACTCTGTTTCAGGTCTCATTTACCACATAAATTTTTTTTTTCTAATCTCAATTTAAAAATTGTTTAGCTAATACTCAATAACGGCTTAACCGATTTTCAAAATTTTTTCCTTTCTTTATTCTATCGGATATAGTGTTTATTTATATAGAACAAAACATTTTCTAAATTCCCAATTTGATCATATATTAGCTAAGGAAGTTTACCTACCATACAAATTGTAGTCAGTTGAGATCACTGGTGTTCTAACTGAAATGTTCCTGTAGGGAACTTAATTGCCGTACAGATTTTTTCCGTATTATATTTAAATACAAATGGTGAATTCCTTTTCGCTACTTTGGCGAATGTTGCAAAAGTGAATGCAACAACCAAAAGTTTTGATTGTGAATATAGGTTGTCATTCCGTCCTTTGTCATAATCTATATATATAAAAATGAATTGGCGTTTGTATATACCGTAAGATCTCCGTATCGGCTCAACCGATTTTAAATATTTTTTCTTCAATGTTTCCAATCTGTTTCAGGTCTCATTTACCACATAAATTCTTTTTTTTCTAATCTCAATTTAAAATTTTTTTAGTTAATACTCAATAACGGCTTAACCGATTTTCAAAATTTGTTCTTTTCTTTATTCTATCGGACATAGTGTTTATTTATATAGAACAAAACATTTTCTAAATCCTCAATTTAATCATATATTAGCTAAAGAAGTTTAGCTACCATATAAGTTGTAGTCAGTTGAGATCACTGGTGTTCTAACTGAAATGTTCCTGTTGGGAACTTAATGCCTTACAGATTTTTTCCGTTTTTTATTTAAATACAAATGGTGAATTCCTTTTCGCTACTTTGGCGAATGTTGAATAAGTGAATACAACAACCAAAAGTTTTGATTGTGAATATAGGTTGTTGATTGTGAATATAGGTTGCTATTCCGTCCTTTTTCATAATCTACATCATGGTGAAGAAGTTCTAATCTATATATATAAAAATGAATTGGCGTTCGTATATACCGTAAGATCTCTGTATCGGCTAAACCGATTTTAAATATTTTTTCTTCAATGTTTCCAATCTGTTTCATGTCTCATTTACCACATAAATTCTTTTTTTTCTAATCTCAATTTAAAATTTTTTTAGCTAATGCTCAATAACGTTTTAACCGATTTTCAAAATTTTTTCTTTTCTTTATTCTATCGGACATAGTGTTTATTTATATAGAACAAAACATTTTCTAAATCAATTTAATCATATGTTAGCTAAAGAAGTTTAGCTACCATATAAATTGTAGTCAGTTGAGATCACGGGTATTCTAACTGAAATGTTCCTGTAGGGAACTTAATTGCCGTACAGATTTTTTCCGTTTTATATTTAAATACAAATGGTGAATTCCTTTTCGCTACTTTGGCGAATGTTGAATAAGTGAATACAACAACCAAAAGTTTTGATTGTGAATATAGGTTGTTATTCCGTCCTTTTTCAGAATCTACATCATCGTGAAGAAGTTGCAATCTATATATATAAAAATGAATTGGCGTTCGTATATCCCGTAAGATCTCTGTATCGGCTCAACCGATTTTAAATATTTTTTCTTTAATGTTTCCAATCTGTTTTAGGTCTCATTTACCACATAAATATTTTTATTTCTAATCTCAATTTAAAATTTTGTAAGCTAATCCTCAATAACGGCTTAACCGATTTTCAAAATTTTTTCTTTTCTTTATTCTTTCGGACATAGTGTTTGTTTATATAGAACAAAACATTTTCTAAATCCTCAATTTCATCATATATTAGCTAAAGAAGTTTAGCTACCATATAAGTTGTAGTCAGTTGAGATCAGTGGCGTTCTAACTGAAATGTTCCTGTAGGGAACTTAATGCCTTACAGATTTTTTCCGTTTTATATTTAAATACAAATGGTGAAGTCCTTTTCGCTACTTTGGCGAATGTTGAATAAGTGAATACAACAACCAAAAGTTTTGATTGTGAATATAGGTTGTTATTCCGTCCTTTTTCATAATCTACATCATCGTGAAGAAGTTGCAATCTATATATATAAAAATGAATTGGCGTTCGTACATCCCGTAAGATCTCCGTATCGGCTCAACCGATTTTAAATACTTTTTCTTTAATGTTTCAAATCTGTTTCAGGTCTCATTTACCACATCAATTTTTTTTTGTAATCTCAATTTAAATTTTTTTAGCTAATAATATATAACGGCTTAACCGATTTTCAAAATTTTATCTTTTCTTTATTCTATCGGACATAGTGTTTATTTATATAGAACAAAACATTTTCTAACTCCTCAATTAATCATATATTAGCTAAGGAAGTTTAGCTACCATATAAATTGTAGTCAGTTGAGATCACTGGTGTTCTAACTGAAATGTTCCTGTAGGGAACTGAATGCCACACAGATTTTTTCCGTTTTATATTTAAATACAAAATTTACTTGACCAAATGGTGAATTTCTTTTCGCTACTTTGGCGAATGTTGAAAAAGTGAATACAACAACCAAAAGTTTTGGTTGTGAATATAGGTTGTTACTACGTCCTTTTTCATAATCTATAAATATAAAAATTAATTGGCGTTCGTATACCTATACCGTAAGATCTCCGTATCGGCTCAACCGATTTTAAAAATTTTTTCTGACTGAAATGCATAAGAGCTTTTGGTTGGTAAGTCCAATGAGCTACTAACAGTTTAGTAGCGTCTTCTAAGTTAACTTATTCAACGCAAACCATGTAGTGCAGGATAATTTTAAGGCAAAGGTAACCCAACAAACAATTTTGTTTGATATCACCTTGAGATGCATTTTAGGTCAAATGCCTTTCTCAAATCTCCAAGGTTAATTCTCAACAGCACCTCAATAGTTTAGTTATAGCATTCTCAACTTCAAAACACTTTTTTAATATAGGAATTTCAGTGATTCTCAAGTTGAGAATGCATTAAATCTCAACTTCATCTTAAGGGCAAATCCCTATTTGGCAATTTCTCAACTTCATCTCAAATAATGCGCAAGTTGAGAAATAACGTTGGAGAACAAAGCTTAACCTCAAGTTGTGAGGAAAGCTGAATCTCCACTTGAGAATCAAGGTTTTATCAAAAGTTGGAGAAAATAATTGTCTGTGTTTGTTGGGAACTTAGACATATATCTTTTTTTTAAGCTATCCTTTTTTTAGATACAATTGCTTGGTAACTCAAAAAAATTCACTTCAAGGGTTAATTTAACAGCTACAACAGTTAAATTCCGGTTATCGTTAACCGGCTTCTGTGAAAACAGCTCTATGGAGTTAATGAGCTAACCAGCCCCATGAGAAAACACCTGTTTGGTAGTTGCGGGGAGAGTGGTGTTAGTGGAGAGATCTTTAGTACGTAGGTGCAAATTTGAGGTTGCAAGTCATGTATACAGCTATGCCGCTGTAGCTGTAGTCATGAGAGTTTCCCGAAACAAAAAATAAATAAAGTATGTCCACCAAAGCTGATAAAAAATCAGAAGGTATACCCGAGAAGCTCACTTTTTTGGTTATGATATTATTTCATTGGAACTACGAACTTGAACCTGGAGAGCATAGAGGTGGATACCGCTAATTTACCAAAAATGAAACTACTATTTTTAAATGTGAAACTTCTATTTTTAAAGTGTGAATTTCTGTGTAAAAAAAGAAAATAAGAAAAGTTAATTAAAATGTTTGTTATTTTCAAAAGGTCTCAAGGTTTAAGGTACTGGACATGGTGTACTAAGAAGGTGACCCCAAGAAATCAGCTGATTTTTACTTTTTTTATTTGACTTTGCTGAATTTAGATTGCCAACCTAGAGAGAAAATCTTCGTGTTTCATGATAAGTGTGGCAACATTGGCAAACATTGTTGTTGTGCGCCGTTGTAAGTTTGACAATCGAAATTCTAAATTACACTAACAAAATACATGGCAATTCAAGTTTCTTTCACCTTATCAGTACACCATGGTACTGGAAAATTATAACTTCTCAGTTCCCTGCTAGAAAAGTATGAACAATCTTTAAAGAACTATACATAAGGGAGTTCCTTGGCAGAACAACGTCTGTCGGGTCAGCTAGTATATATATAAAAATGAATTGGCGTTCGTATATCCCGTAAGATCTCTGTATCGGCTCAACCGATTTTAAATATTTTTTCTTCAATGTTTCCAATCTGTTTCAGGTCTCACTTTAAATTTTTTTAAGCTAATACTCAATAACGGCTTAACCGATTTTCACAATTTTTTCTTTTCTTTATTCTATCGGACATAGTGTTTATTTATATAGAACAAAATATTTTCTAAATCCTCAATTTCATCATATATTAGCTAAAGAAGTTTAGCTACCATATAAGTTGTAGTCAGTGGAGATCACTGGTGTTCTAATTGAAATGTTCCTGTAGGGAGCTTAATGCCTTACAGATTTTTTCCGTTTTATATTTAAATACAAATGGTGAATACAACAACCAAAAGTTTTGATTGTGAATATAGGTTGTTGATTGTGAATATAGGTTGTTATTCCGTCCTTTTTCATAATCTACATCATGGTGAAGAAGTTGCAATCTATATACAAGGTGGCGCAAAAGTAATCTTCCTATCAGAAAATGCTATAAATTTTGCGATTGGGCCCTAAAATCAATTCTGTTTTGACATTTGTGTAGTAAACACATGCAAAATACATGTTAATAAACAATGTTCCGCTACACTGCTCCAGAACGTGGAATATTGCTGACTATTTATTTGACCGATAATCGGTCGGTGACTTTGGCACAACGTGAATTTCGTCGCAGATTTCCTGGCCGTCCAACGCCTACTGGTCAACGAGTTCTTTTTGCAGAAACTTGATGAATTGGGATTGGAAAACATGTGGTTCCAACAAGACGGTGCAACAGCACACACTGCACGTGCCACAACCGATATGCTGAAGGATGCATTTCCCGGGCGCCTAATCTCCCGTTTTGGCGATTTGAATACTGATCAACGAGTTATTTTTGCCGCAACTTGACGAATTGGGATTGGAAAACATGTGGTTGCAACAAGACGGTGCAACAGCACACAATGCACGTGCCCCAACCGATATGCTGAATGATGCATTTCCCGGGTGCCTAATCTCCCGTTTTGGCGATTTGCACTGGCCAACAAGATCGCCTGATTTGACAGCTCCAGACTTCTTTTTGTGGGGCTTTTTGAAGTCGCGGGCTTATGTCAACAAGCTTCAGACTCTTGCAACTCTTAAAGACAATATCCGTCAAGAATTTGAGGACCTATCGCCGGAAGTTTTGCCCAAAGTGATGGAAAATGCCATAAAAAGGGCTCAAATGACAATCAACTGTGGCGGGGCCATTTACATGACATCATATTCTCGACTTGATGTAAAAAAAAATTAAAAGACCAAATAAAAATAATCCACAAGAAGAATCAAAGTTTTTCATTTTGTTTTTGAATTACAGCCAAAAAACATCGGAAGATTACTTTTGCGCCACCCTGTATATAAAAATGAATTGGCATTCGTATATCCCGTAAGATCTCCGTATCGGCTCACCCGATTTTAAATATTTTTTCTTTAATGTTTCCAATCTGTTTCAGGTCTCATTTACCACATCAATTTTTTTTTTCTAATCTCAATTTAAAATTTTTTTTAGCTAATACTCAATAACGGCTTAACCGATTTTCAAAATTTTTTCTTTTCTTTATTCTATCGGACATAGTGTTTATTTATATAGAACAGAACATTTTCTAAATCCTCAATTTAATCATATATAGGGGCTTAGAATATGCCCGCGGTAGGCATACCGGTCGTAAGAGGCGACCAATATGCACAAAGGTAATGATGTGCAACTCGATGGTTGATCTACGGATATGATGCCTCCCACCTCTCATTACCCATCTTCTCTTTCCTTTCGGAAGGAGGGATGACATGACCTAGAAGGTTGCACTGGTCATACCAAATCGCTCCCACGACAGTCGGGCAGTACCGCTAGGGAGTACCGGAGCGTACCGGATTCATATCCGGCCAAGGACTGTTATTTCGACAACACTCCCAAAAACCTTCGGGGAGTGATTTTGTTGTTAAAACAATAACAACAACAACAGCTACCATATAAATTGTAGTCAGTTGAGATCACTGGTGTTCTAACTGAAATGTTCCTGTAGGGAGCTTAATTGCCGTACAGATTTTTTCCGTTTTATATTTAAATACAAATGGTGAATTCCTTTTCGCTACTATGGCGAATGTTGAACAAGTGAATGCAACAACCAAAAGTTTTGATTGTGAATATAGGTTGTCATTCCGTCCTTTGTCATAATCTATATATATGTATAAAAATGAATTGGCGTTTGTATATACCGTAAGATCTCCGTATCGGCTCAACCAATTTTAAAAATTTTTTCTGACTGAAATGCATAAGAGCTTTTGGTTGGTAAGTCCAATGAACTACTAACAGTTTAGTAGCGTCTTCTAAGTTAACTTATTCAACGCAAACCATGTAGTACAGGATAATTTTAAGACAAAGGTAACCCAACAAACAATTTTGTTTGATATCACCTTGAGATGCATTTTAGGTCAAATGCCTTTCTCAAATCTCCAAGGTTAATTCTCAACAGCACCTCAATAGTTTAGTTATAGCATTCTCAACTTCAAAGCACTTTTTTATAGGAATTTCAGTGATTCTCAAGTTGAGAATGCATTAAATCTCAACTTCATCTTAAGGGCAAATCCCTATTTGGCAATTTCTCATCTTCATCTCAAATAATGCGCAACTTGAGAAATAACGTTGGAGAACAAAGCTTAACCTCAAGTTGTGAGGAAAGCTGAATCTCCACTTGAGAATCAAGGTTTTATCAAAAGTTGGAGAAAAAAATTGTCTGTGTTTGTTGGGAACATATATCTTTTTTTAAGCTATCCTTTTTTTAGATACAATTGCTTGGTAACTCAAAAAAATTCACTTCAAGGGTTAATTTAACAGCTACAACAGTTAAATTCCGATTATCGTTAACCGGCTTCTGTGAAAACAGCTCTATGGAGTTAATGAGCTAACCAGCCCCATGAGAAAACACCTGTTTGGTAGTTGCGGGGAGAGTGGTGTTAGTGGAGAGATCTTTAGTACGTAGGTGCAAATGTGAGGTTGCAAGTCATGTATACAGCTATGCCGCTGTAGCTGTAGTCATGAGAGTTTCCCGAAACAAAAAATAAATAAAGTATGTCCACCAAAGCTGATAAAAAATCAGAAGGTATACCCGAGAAGCTCACTTTTTTGGTTATGATATTATTTCATTGGAACTACGAACTTGAACCTGGAGAGCATAGAGGTGGATACCGCTAATTTACCAAAAATGAAACTACTATTTTTAAATGTGAAACTTCTATTTTTAAAGTGTGAGTTTGGGTGTAAAAAAAGAATACAAGAAAAGTTAATTAAAATGTTTGTTATTTTCAAAAGGTCTCTAGGTTTAAGGTACTGGACATGGTGTACTAAGAAGGTGACCCCAAGAAATCAGCTGATTTTTACTTTTTTTATTTGACTTTGCTGAATTTAGATTGCCAACCTAGAGAGAAAATCTTCGTGTTTCATGATAAGTGTGGCAAGATTGGCAAACATTGTTGTTGTGCGCCGTTGTAAGTTTGACAATCGAAATTCTAAATTACACTAACAAAATACATGGCAATTCAAGTTGCTTTCACCTTATCAGTACACCATGGTACTGGAAAATTACAACTTCTCAGTTCCCTGCTAGAAAACTATGAACAATCTTTAAAGAACTATACATAAGGGAGTTCCTTGGCAGAACAACGTCTGTCGGGTCAGCTAGTCTATATATATAAATGAACTAGCAGACCCGGCAGACGTTCTGCCTGACCAGTGGCTTCCCTAGAAATACATTTTCAAATATTTTTCTTTAACTTTTAACATTCCATTTATTGCAGTGTTTTAGGATATACAATGTTTCTGGCTTTAAAGTCTTTGGTATAAACAAATAAATTTTTTGGATGTCCAACTCAAAAAACGGATCTTTTGAACTCAATGGGTATGACAAAGACCATTATGCGCTGCTGAGCAGATGTATAGTTAGTACTTATTTAATTATATCCTATATCTACCTATAATACTCTGGATATGTATGAACGGCAATAACAAACAAAAAAAATTAAGTGCTTTGATTAAGATTTAAGAACGTTAAAATGTCACTAAAGCAAATACATTCAGGGATATAACGAATTGAAATATTACTTAGCTTGTGGTCCTGGAACTGCCCACTTTTCCAAAGAATTTACAAATGTAGCCTATGTATGTCGTACCCAACGAAGATTTTAACGTATTTGAAAAGTTTAAAACAGATCAACCATAAACTTTGGCCATTATTGAAGTACAAACAAAGCAGTGAATACAAAAAATGTATGCGTGGCACGGCCCACATTTCCCAAATTATATAATTCTTGACCAAAGGACATACATATCCAAAAATCATTAGTTTAGACCAAAAATATTCAAAGTTATGATGATTTAAATTTTATATAGCCTGGGGGCGTGCCACAACAATCTTCTGAACCAATCTGGAAATTTAGAGAAGATCGACCATAAACTTTGTGAAAAATGGGGCATCCAAAGAATAAAATAGAAATTAGTGTGTTGGCTGTGTGCCAAAGAATCATTCTGTTTTATTATAAAAATGTTAGCCTATTTATACAAAATATTTCTTACTTTTTACTTATTTACTACGATACATATTTACTCTAATTCTTACATATTAAAGTAAAAGAGAATCAAGAGAGAATGCATTCCAATGCATACGTATTTTGTCAAAGCATATAAAAGAGTTTGCCCAATTCGTGGGAAAACTACGCATAGCCAAAATACATAACATCAGCAATAATTTTGGCTGGGAGTTTGTTTACGTTGGCGGTCGGTAATTAAGCCGCTGCTAGCGCTTGCATATATATGTAAGCATTTATATATGCAAGCGTTTTGGATACATATATATATATTTTAATATACCGTCTGTATGTAGGCATGTGCATGCATTGGACACACTACACCTCCTTACCAAAGAAGAATCGCGTAGCATTGCTGTGCTTAATGCGACAGCGATTCTATTTCATTTAATTGCTTTGGCGTAAATCAAATTTTATGACTTGCATTTCGTTACTATATGAGTTATTCTATTTCAGTAAAATTTTACATTTTTTTTTTTTTTTGCTTATTATTTCAAGTGGCTCTTTATTCTGTATGTTTACAATGGGCTGACTTATTTTGTTTGCTTTGTTTATACATTTGTCATATTTTTCTTACGTAATTTTGAAGAGTTTGTTTAGAGAATTTTGTGTTTTTCTTTTGTACACATTCTCGTTTGGTGTTTATTTAAAGTGTAATGAACTTATTCTAGTAGTTTAAGTCTATTTTTATGTATTACTATTTTCTTATCGTTTAAAGTATTTTTATGTTGGTTTTTATTTTCTACATTAGAAAGAATTGAAGTAAAATTGTTGTGCTTATCAATATTTCTTACTCTATACGGAATTAATGAAAAATTATTATATTTATCGATATTTACTACTCTATAGGGCCCTTTATATCTACTATCTTATTTATGACCTGCTTCGTCTCTAACTAAAACTATATCTCCTATGTTTATTTCCTTAAGTTGTATATTTTTGTCATAAACGACTTTTTGTTTTTCCTTAGCCTGTTTTACTAACCTATTAGCTCTTTCCTGTGCTAGTTGGAGCCTATATTTAATTTCCTTATCATAAGCCTCATGATTATATACCGGGCTAATGACATTTTCTTTTAAAAATTCGTAAGTCAGGGGGGATTTTGCAAAAACGAGCTCAAATGGGCAGTAACCATGTACTGTAGATGGTGTTGTATTGTAACAATACGAAAAATACTTTAGATACTCATCCCAATCGTCTTTGTCAATGGATATGTAAGAACGTACATATTCATTGAATGTTCTATGACTACGCTCAATCGTGCCTAAAGTTTGGTGATGATACGGTGTAGATGTTTTATGTTCGATTTTTAGCAATTTGCATAATTCCTCAAATAAACTATTCTTGTATTCGGTTCCCATATCTGTTATGATTGTTTTCATGCAACCATAAATTAGAATGAAATGTTCGAATACAGCCTTAGCTACTACTACTGCATGTTTACTTTGAACAGGGACCGCAACTAAATATTTAGTTAGATCACAAACAATTGTAACTGCGTATTCATTTCCGTGAATTGATTTTGGTAGTGGTCCGATCGTGTCAATCTGCACAACATCGAATGCTTTTGTTGGTGTTTCGGTTATTGTCATGGGTTCTTTTAAGTTCACACTTGTTTTATTTTTACTGCAATGAATGCACTTTTTGATATAATTTTTAATATCATTTTTCATATTTCTCCAGTAGTATTTTTGTCTTATTTTATTAGTATTGCGATTTATTCCTGGGTGGCCACCAAAAACAGGATCGTCATGATATTTATGAAGAATTTCTTTAATTTTTTCCTTATTTGTCACATGCATAACCTCCGGAGTTAATGCTATAATTAAATTTTTGAGAACTTTGGTACCAATTTCTTTAAATGTGTCTACCCGGGTATAATTATTCTTAAACAATTTGTCTCCTAAGGACAACTGTATTTTTTCAATTCCCAAATTGCCGGCTTCTTTCATAAGCCTGGCAAAGAATTGACCTAAGTCAATCTTCGCCTCAACAATTAGGTTTTTTATATTAATTTCGCTGCAAATTTTCTTTCCTTTTTTGAAACATAATTTCGGAGGATCGAAAACGAGCTGGACTAGTCTTTTTACTTCACATTTATATAGCGCTTCATATATGATTGGGTTCTCTCTGTGACTTTTTATTTCTTCATCTTTACTACTGGGGTTTTTCTTAGTTTCCGATCTAGTCGTAACTTTTAATATTTTACATGCTTCTACTGACATTTCTTTTAAATCTTTAATATTAATGCGCGATAACGCGTCTGCTACATAATTTTCTTTCCCTGCTATATACTCCACCTCAAAATCATATTCTTCCAAATCCAATCTGATTCAAGTTAATTTTGATGAAGGGTTTTTCATCGAAAATAAGAACGTTAAAGGTCTGTGGTCTGTTTTGACCAAGAATTTTCTTCCGTAGACATATGGTCTAAAATAGGTTATGGCCCAATGAATGGCCGCTAATTCCTTCTCAATTGTTGCTTTATTAATTTCTCCTTTTGTAAACGATCTAGATGCATATGCAATTGGTAATTGTTTTCCTTCATAATCTTGGCTTAGCATAGCCCCGCAAGCATATCCACTTGCGTCAGTTGTTATACAGAATTGTTTACTGAAATCGGGATACTGTAGAACATTAGGGCTCATTAACGCAGCTTTCAAATAGTCAAAGGATTTTTTACAATCAAAAACTACATTTTTCTTACAAAGTCTTGTCAATATTCTAGAGTATTCCGCAAAATTTGGAATAAATCTCCGATAGTAATTGCAAAATGCGACGAATCGTTTCGCCTCATCTGCATTTTTAGGAGTTGGGTAGTTTTTAACAGCTTCAAATTTACTGGGATCTGGCAAAATGCCTTTGCTTGTGCATTTATGACCAAGATAAGTTACTTCCTGGTTGAAAAATATGCATTTATCTGGATGTAATTTTAAATTATATTTTCTACAAGTTGCGAAAACGTCTCGTAAATTTTTGATCATATGCTTTTCGGAGCATCCTAGTACGACTAAATCGTCCATGTATAGGAATGCTTGTGAAGGTTTTAAGCCTGAGAATGCTAATGTCATCATTCTCTGAAATGAGTTTGGTGATACCTTAAGACCATACGGTAATCTTTTAAAGCGGTACGTGCCATTGTCGGCCGTAAATGACGTGATATCTCTCGATTCTGGGCTAAGTTCTATTTGATGAAAGCCTGACATTAAGTCTAAGCATGAAAAATATTTAGCTCTTCCTAATTGATCTAATATGTCATCTATTCTTGGTAAAGGGAATTTATCTGCTGTTAATTTTTTATTTATTTGTCTGTAGTCGACAACCATTCTCCATCTTTTTTCTTGATTATTAGGGAGTGATTTTTTCGGTACTAGTAAAATTGGACTATTAAATTCAGACATTGAAGGTTCTATTATATCGTCTTTAATTAATTTATTTACTTGTTTACTTATTTCGCTCTTGTGGGCTTCTGGTATTCTATAGTTTTTAACATAAACTGGATTATTATCTTTCATATGGAGTTTTTGTTTGTAAAAGTTGTTAGTGGTAATTGGTTCTGATTCTAATGAAAAAATATCAATGAACTCTGTGCATAATTCATTAAGTGATTTATTTGCAAACTGTGGAAAGGTTTTATTTAGTCTTTCTAATTTTTCTATATTGTTGGACTCATTTTCTATTTTATTATTTTTAATTATTGTATAATCATTCAAATTTTCTGTCTTTATATTAAATTCATGAAAAGTTGCATTTTCATCTGTTGTATTTATAATTCTAACAAATGTTTGGTGTGAATCTGCTAAGGTATTTGCAATAAATATACCTTCAGCCAATTCTTGTTGTGGAATTAGTAATTCTGAATATTTATTATTTTTAACTTTAATTTGTCTTACTACTTCTGATCTTGCTGGTATTGAAATACTATCAATTGTTGGGTTGCTAGTCATCTGAATTATTATGTTTTCTGGGTAATCATACGGTCTCAATATTAGGGTGCCCCCATCTTTGTTGTAATCTAAAATGCAATTATATTTTTTGATAAAATCTAAACCCAGTATTCCATCACATGGAATTGGAAAATTGTCTTCTACTATATGAAACTTGTGTTTAATCAATAGATAATCATCCTTTAAATCTGCTTTAACGGTGCCAATAGTGCTTGTTATGCCTTGGCCAATTCCTTTTAAATCTGTTTTTTGTTAATAGTGACATGATCGTCAATTTGACCCTTTTTTATAATTGAAATATCCGCTCCTGTATCGATCAGGAGGGTTGAAATGGAATCATTCAGAGTTGTCTTGGAAGATATGTAGCTATTTAGGTGTAAATTGAAAATATATAACTTTTTATTTATTGAGGTGGAGTTTGTTGGTTTCCCTGTTGCGTAGCAGTTCGGACATTTCGAGTATTATTGCGAGTATTTCCTCGCGATCCGAAACTTCGACCGGTTCTTTGGTTATTTGATCGGTTATTATTGTTATTATTATTGTTATTGTAGTTATTGAATGTTCTTCTTTGATTACCTCTATAATTACCGTTCTGATAACCTCTGCTGAAGTTACCTCTAAAATAATTTTGCTGGCGAATGTGCAAAAGGGAATTTGGGTTACCAGTCACCTCTGTGCAACTGTTAGTAAATTTTGATATAGCCTCGTTCATTGAGTTGAACATCCCGGCTTGCATTATAGTTTTTACCTTGTCATTGGAGCAATTTTTACACATAGCTTTTACGGCTGATTGTGTTGCATACTTGGATGCTAGTTCTGGCGTTAATCCGTCAGATATGTATGCTCCTTCCAATGATTTTGTTAATTTTTCAATTTCGGCAGTGTATTGGTTTGCCGTTTTGCTCCGCTGTTGCACATTCAGGAGTTTTGCTGCCAAAACTTCAACTGATTCGCCTTTAATTGCTGTTTTTAATTTTTGTTTGATTGCTACTATGGTCGTTTCAGAGCTTATATAATTTCTAGCTGTGCCCTTTAGTTTTGTTTTAATAAGAGATACTGCGATAGCCTCGTGGTCCTCTTTGATTAATTCGAGGATATCGAGGGCGTCCAGAAAACTAGGTAGGTTTTCTGCCTTGCCATCGAACTGTGGTAAGATCGATGACGCAGTTTTAATAAAAGTTGTGATCGCTTGTGCCATTTTGGAGTATGTTTGTGCACTTCCTTCCGTTAGTGCAACTGTTGGCTGTTTCGAGGAAGTTGCAGCAGGGCCTGTTTCTTGTTTTTCCTCAATATCTGATCCGCTTTCGATCAAATATGTGTCGAAATCAATTTCGATGTTTTCCCGTAGGATGTAGGTATCACAATATCGATATTATATCTTGATAATGATGATACCAATTTGTCCCTAATATATGTGTATATTTGGTAGGATTCTGACTGGTGAGCTGTTGTGAGGGTATTATTTATGGATTTTATTATCTTTCCTGTGTTATTCAGTGACAGCAGTATAACATTGAGATGTTTCTTTACTGTCTCTGCTTTTATTTTTATATTTTTGCATATGCATTTATATGATTTTTCTGCGTTGGTTTTTTCCTCATTCAGCTTTGTAAGAATTTCATCCCATTTACTCATTTGGAATAGGTAGAGAAATTCTTAGACTTTATCCAGTCCGTCGGCGCGACTCAGGTATTTCTTCTTCAATACCTTGTTATGGATTGAGTATATTTTTAAAAACAGATTCAGACATGTGCAGACCGTCACAATCAAGAGCAATACCTTTATGAAGTCCAATGCTTCGGTGTGGTCAATTACTTGAATGGAATTGATCACATTCGCATTAGGCTCTTCCAATTTCGATCCGTGGCCTCCCATTGACAAAAAGAAAGAAAAAGTACAATAAATGAAAACAAAATTTTCCCTAATGTGGGTCTGTTCGTCCCATAAATTTGACCTCGAATCTATATTTTTCCTCACAAGTGGTCCATAATGGTACTAATGCGTTTTCAATTGTGGGTTCCCTAGGCATTTCAATTAGTCTCCACCATTTCCTAAGCCAAACTAGATCTTTTTCCGCCTGCCTATAAGCTTTTATCTTTCTTAATTTTTCAAATGCCTCTTGTGTGCTTGCTGATTCCAAGTTATCAACGATACTGTTGATAGCGTCGTAATCAAGGTTATCAGGTAAGGCTTTCTCCATAGCAAGATTTTATTGTTAATTTAAAAAAAAATTTCTTTAAACACTACAATGGAGAAAAATTGTCTTCATCTATCTAGGGTTTTTATCCCTATGCCTTTTTAGTTTATTTAAAAAAAAAAACTTTAGTACATATTGGAATTCTTAATATTCAAATTAATCTAAGCTAATAAGAAAAATACTCCAGGAGGCTATTGGTCTTCGGGAACATCTTGCATCTGCTTTATTTGGTTTCTATATTCCACTTATTATGCCGCTTACAACAACTTGGAAAGACATTTTTCTGTCTACTAACATGTAACGCAAGAAGCTGACATCAGTGCCTGTAACAAGTACCATTGTTCAGGAAAGCATGCTTCATGACATCCGACATAATGGCTCTTTCAACATATTACGAAGAGTTGCAGGATACAAGTTAAGATTCATCAATCGGACCAGAAAACGATCACACCAATCGGGAATTTCATTGACAGTGCTTGAACTAAAAGCCTCGCTTATGGTCATCGTTCGAACAACGCAGCAGTTAGACTTCCAGGACGAGCTGAAGCAGCTCAAAGAAGTCAACGTGGTTGGTGTTCCCACTTTTTTAAGATTTTACCGAAATCGTCCATAAAATATTCGCGGATCTGTATTTTGAATTAATTTACGAGGACAGCAGCTAATTGTACTGCCGCGTTTGTCCTAGTTTTTTTTGATTTATTAAAAAGGACAGCAGCAAGTTGCTACGTTTGTCCTGGTCTTATTTTTATTAAAAGGACAGCAGCAAGTTGCCTTGCTACGTATGTCCTGTCCTAATATTATTGAAAGGACTGCAGCAAATTTCTTTGCTACGTTTGTCCTTATTTACAGATTCGTAAGCAGGATCGCCATGAAAAATGGGGCATCCAAAGAATAAAATAGAAATTAGTGTGTTGGCTGTGTGCCAAAGAATCATTCTGTTTTATTATAAAAATGTTAGCCTATTTATACAAAATATTTCTTACTTTTTACTTATTTACTACGGTACATATTTACTCTAATTCTTACATATTAAAGTAAAAGAGAATCAAGAGAGAATGCATTCCAATGCAGGCATGTGCATATGTATGTACATATGCACATACATAAATATACATATTTTGTCAAAGCATATAAAAGAGTTTGCCCAATTCGTGGGAAAACTACGCATAGCCAAAATACATAACATCAGCAATAATTTTGGCTGGGAGTTTGTTTACGTTGGCGGTCGGTAATTAAGCCGCTGCTAGCGCTTGCATATATATGTAAGCATTTATATATGCAAGCGTTTTGGATACATATATATATATTTTAATATACCGTCTGTATGTAGGCATGTGCATGCATTGGACACACTACATTTGAACTTATTGATGTACAAACAAAACACAAAAAATGTGGGCGCGGCACTGCCCACTTTTCCAAAATTACATAAATCTTGACCAAACGACACACATATCCAGAAATCATTAATTTAGACCAAATATGTTCAGAGCTATGAAGAATTTAATTTTTATATAGCCTGGGGGCGTGGCACCGCCTACTTTTCCAAAAATTGATATAGCCTAAATCGTACACAACAATCTTCTGAACCAATCTGGAAAGTTTGAAAGAGATCGACCATAAACTTTGGACATTATTGAAGTACAAACAAAACACAAAAAATGTGGACGTGGCACCGCCCACTTTTCCAAAATTACATAAATCGTGACTAAAGGACACACATATCCAGAAATCATTAATTTAGACCAAATATGTTCAGAGCTATGAAGAATTTAATTTTTATATAGCCTGGGGGCGTGGCACCGCCTACTTTTCCAAAAATTGATATAGCCTAAATCGTACACAACAATTTTCTTAACCAATCTTGAAAGTTTAAAAGAGATCGACCATAAACTTTGGACATTATTGAAGTACAAACAAAACACAAAAAATGTGGACGTGGCACCGCCCACTTTTCCAAAATTACATAAATCGTGACTAAAGGACACACATATCCAGAAATCATTAATTTAGACCAAATATGTTCAGAGCTATGAAGAATTTAATTTTTATATAGCCTGGGGGCGTGGCACCGCCTACTTTTCCAAAAATTGATATAGCCTAAATCGTACACAACAATCTTCTGAACCAATCTGGAAAGTTTGAAAGAGATCGACCATAAACTTTGGACATTATTGAAGTACAAACAAAACACAAAAAATGTGGACGTGGCACCGCCCACTTTTCCAAAATTACATAAATCTTGACCAAAGGACACACATATCCAAAAATCATTAATTTAGACCAAATATGTTCAGAGTTATGAAGAATTGTAGTTTTATATAGCCTGGGGGCGTGGCACCGCCCACTTTTCCAAAAATTAATATAGCCTGTGCTTTAACCCATGATCTCAAGAATATACTGTGAAAATTTCATAAAAATCGGCTGAGTACTTTGGACGCCCATAAAGGACACACAGCCACACAGACACACAACCATTTTTATTTATAAGATAAGGCAAACAGCTCTATGAAAAAGCTTTTGTATGATAATTTTTTTCCTGAATTGAGATGAATCTAAAATTCACTCTAAGTGGACACAGTCATCAACACTTTTGATATGATAGCTATATTATATGAGCTTATTCTGGGGTCAGCCTTGGTCCACCTAATGGTCAATATCTTGGAAACGGATTCGCAGATGAACCTGAAAACTGTTCCTTGTGAAAACTCTCATCAACACCTTTAATTTGATATGCATATTGTTAAAATACATTCGGGGTATCTGGTCCACATTTCGGTCAATATCTCAGGATTCCAGAAACTTTTTTACCTTTTTCTTTCTGAAGAACCTTCTCGGGGCACAAACAAATACAAAAGAAAAATTAGTGAAATCGGTCCAGCCGTGCTGAATTGATGAGTTACTATACATTTTTCAATTTCACAGTGAACACAATACCGGTTTTAATTTTGCGTTTGAAAGAACGTGCGCTTAAGAAAACATGTCACATAAAATTAATGGCGATGTATGTGGAAAATGACTTCCATTATTTTCCTGCTTTCCGACTTATTTTTATATTATACCAGGGTCACCCCTGGTCCTCATTTTTGGATATCTCGTAAGCGGGGTAGCATAGGGTCCTGAAAATCACCTCTTTTTTAAACACTCATCAACACCTTTTTTTCGACACCCATATCGTATAAACACCTTCTAAGGTCACCCCTGGTCCACATTTTGGTAGATATCTCGGAAAACGGGTCGCATAGGGTCTTGAAAATCCCCTCTTTTTTAAATACTCATCAATACCTTTCATTTGATACCAATATTGTAGAAAACCCGTCTGGGGTCACACCTGGTCCATATGTTGGGAAATACCTCGAATACGGGGTCTTAGATGGGACTAATAACTACACTATGTTCAAGCGCTCGTCAACACCTTTCATTTGATACCCATATCGTACAAACACTTTCTGGAGTCACCTCTGGTCCACATTTGGGTCAATATCTCGGAAACGGGACCCCATATGGGACTCAAAACCACTCCATGTTAGAACACTCATCAATACCTTTCATTTGATACCCATATCGTACAAACACTTTCTGGAGTCACCCCTGGTCCACATTTTGTGGAATATCTCCAAAACCTTCCCGGCTTCTTATACTTTTTTTGGCCATAAACCATGTCGGGCCCAATCAAAAACTACGTGCAAAATTTCGTTTAATTCGGTCCTGCCGTTCTGGAGTTATAGCGTCAGCAAGGAAAATAGGCTCCATTTTTATATATAGATTGGCGTTCGTATATACCGTAAGATCTCCGTATCGGCTCAACCGATTTTAAATATTTTTTCTTTAATGATTCCAATCTGTTTCAGGTCTCATTTACCACATACATTTTTTTTTTCTAATCTCAATTTAAATTTGTTTTAGCTAATACTCAATAACGGCTTCACAGATTTTCAAAATTTTTTCTTTTCTTTATTCTATCGGGCATAGTGTTTATTTATATAGAACAAAACATTTTCTAAATCCTCAATTTAATCATATATTAACTAAAGAAGTTTAGCTACCATATAAATTGTAGTCAGTTGAGATCACTGGTATTCTAACTGAAATGTTCCTGTAGGGAACTGAATGCCACACAGATTTTTTCCGTTTTATATTTAAATACAAAATTTACTTGACCAAATGGTGAATTCCTTTTCGGTACTTTGGCGAATGTTGAAAAAGTGAATGCAACAACCAAAAGTTTTGATTGTGAATATAGGTTGTTGATTGTGAATATAGGTTGTTATTCTGTCCTTTTTATAATCTATGTTATGGTGAAGAAGTTGTAATCAATATATGAATTGTTTAGAACCAAATGGATCTAAGTGACTACGAAATTGATTTCAGATATTCAAGTTTAAAGTTTACTGCCTTTTGAAAATTCTATGTAAAATCTGGGTAGGGAGTTTATTGTATGGGAAATAGATGGCACTATAATGTCCGAAATGACTAGGATCTCTTTGCCAACAAATAAACGCCATCTTTCACTATACTCAATATAACACAAGTAACTCAATTTAAAACAAGTAAGGAAAGGGCTGTCTTCGGCTGTGCCGAAGGCTTTATACCTTTCATGAATGCCAAACCACACTTATCGGAACAATCGATTTTATGGGAGCTATACGCTATGTTGGTCCGATCTGGCTGATTTTGCCTACATATGTTACACATATAATATGTAGCAAACGTGCAAAGTTTAACGTTCTTAGCTTTTTAACTGCAAAAATTATAGCCCAAAACCCGTTTATCGAAACATTCGATTATATGGGAGCTATATATCATGTTGGTCCGATCTGAGTCATTTTCACTATACACGTTACAAATACAATATGTACTAAATTTGAAAAATTTTACGTTCCTAGCTTTTGAATTGCAAGAGTTATAGGCCAAAACCAATTTATCGGAATAATCGATTGCATGGGAGCTATGCCTTGTATAGGTCCGATCTTGCTGGTTCCGACAAATGATTAATCCTATGCAAAATGGTGCCTGCTTGCAAAATTTCATCGAGATATCTCTAAAACTGAGAGACTAGTTTGCGTTCAAACAGACGGACGGACGGACGCACGGACGGACAGACGGACATGGCTAAATCAACTCGCCTCATCGCCCTGATCATTTCGGTATACTTAATAGTGGGCCTATCTCTTCTTCTTCGCATACTTACAAACATCGGACCAAAGTTATAATACCATTTCATGTTCATGAAAGGTATACAAAAATGTCACTTAGATCCTTTTGGTTCTGCGCCCTTCATATATAAAAATGAATTGGCGTTCGTATATACCGTAAGATCTCCGTATCGGCTCAACCGATTTTAAATATTTTTTCTTTAATGATTCCAATCTGTTTCAGGTCTCATTTACCACATAAATTTTTTTTTCTAATCTCAATTTAAAATTTGTTTAGCTAATACTCAATAACGGCTTAACCCATTTTCAAATTTTTTTCTTTTTTTTATTCTATCGGACATAGTGTTTATTTATATAGAACAAAACATTTTCTAAATCCTCAATTTAATCATATATTAGCTAAAGAAATTCAGATACCTTATAAATTGTAGTCAGTTGAGATCACTGGTACTATAACTGAAATGTTCCTGTAGGGAACTTAATGCCATACAGATTTTGTCCGTTTTATCCTCTAAATAAAAATGAATGTGTCTGTGTGTCCTTTATAGCCGTCCAAAGTACTCAACCGATTTTTATGAAATTTTCACGGTATACTCCTGGGATCATGGGTGAAAGCATAGGCTATATTAATTTTTGGAAAAGTGGGCGGTGCCACCCCCCAGGCTATATAAAACTCAAATTCTTCATAACTCTGAACATATTGGGTATAAATAAAAATGTTTGGACATGTGTGTCCTTTTGTCAAGATTTATATAATTTCTAGGGAAGTCACTGGTCAGGCAGAACAACGTCTGCCGGGTCTGCTAGTCTATATATATAAAAATGAATTGGCGTTTGTATATACCGTACGATCTCCGTATCGGCTAAACCGATTTTAAATATTTTTTCTTTAATGTTTCCAATCTGTTTCAGGTCTTATTTACCACATCAATTTTTTTTCTAATCTCAATTAAAATTTTTTTAGCTAATACTCAATAACGGCTAAACCGATTTTCAAAATTTTTTCTTTTCTTTATTCTATCGGACATAGAGTTTATTTAAATAGAACAATACATTTTCTAAATCTTCAATTTAATCATATATTAGCTAAAGAAGTTTAGCTACCATATAAATTGTAGTCAGTTGAGATCACTGGTATTCTAACTGAAATGTTCCTGTAGGGAACTTAATGCCATACAGATTTTTTCCGTTTTATATTTAAATACAATTGGTGAATTCCTTTTCGCTACTTTGGCGAATGGTGAAAAAGTGAATGCAACAACCAAAAGTTTTGATTGTGAATATAGGTTGTTATTGCGTAAGATCTCCGTATCGGCTCAACCGATTTTAAATATTTTTTCTTTCATGTTTCCAATCTGTTTCAGGTCTCATTTACCACACACATTTTTTTTTTCTAATCTCAATATAAATTTTTTTAGCTAATACTCAATAACGGCTTCACAGATTTTCAAAATTTTTTCTTTTCTTTATTCTATCGGACATAGTGTTTATTTATATAGAACAAAACATTTTCTAAATCCTCAATTTAATCATATATTAACTAAAGAAGTTTAGCTACCATATAAATTGTAGTCAGTTGAGATCACTGGAATTCTAACTGAAATGTTCCTGTAGGGAACTTAATGCCATACAGCTTTTTCCGTTTTATATTTAAATACAAATGGTGAATTCCTTTTCGCTACTTTGGCGAATGGTGAAAAAGTGAATGCAACAACCAAAAGTTTTGATTGTGAATATAGGTTGTTGATTGTGAATATAGGTTGTTATTCTGTCCTTTTTATAACCTTTGTTATGGTGAAGAAGTTGTAATCTATATATGAAGGGTTTAGAACCAAATGGATCTAGGTTAGGTTAGGTTGAGCTGGCCGGCCGTCAAAGCCTCACATAGACTGAGTAAGTCCATAGTGCTACCAGAATTTTTCCCCCTCAGACCATAGACAAAAACACATCTCAAGAGGCAGTGTCCACTTTAAGGAATAACTCCGTCCTCTTGGCAAAAGCTAGAAGCTTCCTAGGTGCTATCCTACTCGCTGCTTCCAGATCTGGTAGTTGTAGAGCTCCCAATAGTTGGAGTCTTAATCTAGCAAGCGCGGGACAGGAGCACAGGACGTGCTCAACCGTTTCCTCCTGTAGCCCGCACCTCCTGCATCTGTCGTCGTCTACGAGGCCTAACTTATGCGCATGCGATGCCACGAGACAGTGCCCTGTAAGTACGCCTATCATTAGCCTGCAGTCTTCCCTTTTTAGCGATAAGATCATTTTGGTTGACCTCATATCGTATGCTTTGCACATGATTTTAGAGACCTTGCAACCACGCGCCTGATTCCACGCCTTTCTTGCCTGGTCGATCATTTGTTTCTCCTGCTTTCGTTTCAGCTCTCCCAGTCTGATCGGAACCTCTACCGTGTGTTCGGCCATGGCCGCCCCCTCTTTGGCCAAGGCATCGGCCTTTTCATTCCCCTCTATTCCCACGTGACCTGGAACCCAATATAGGTGAAGGCTTCTCTCCGTAGCAATCCTTCTTAGCGCCTGCTTGCACTCTCGGACACTGTTAGTTGTTGTGATGTTTGAGGTTAAGGCCCTTATAGCCGCTTGACTGTCAATGTAGAAGTTGACTCGGCTGCTGTTAAGGGAGGCTTCCTCCAATAGTTCCACCGCTTTCGTTACGGCTACGACCTCGGCCTGAAAGACACTGCAGTGTTCTGGCAACTTGTACGATTTACTGATTTCCGGGTCAGCACAGTATACAGCGGACCCTACACCTTCAGCCGTTTTGGAACCATCTGTGTACACGTGCGTTGTGCTGACCGTCATATCCGCACCTTTGCGCCAGCCGTCTACCTCTATTGTGGCTTCAGGACCCGTTTCGAAGTTTAGAACCGGAACCATGTAGTCTGTCCGTGAAATGCTCGCTTCGGTTATACTACTGTGGCCGTATGGTCTGCGTTCAAGCTGGCCCGAGGCATTTAGCCTATTTGCAGTTGTCGATGCCATGCTTTTGGCTACCAGGTCCGCCGGTGGGATGTGCAGAGCAGCATGTAATGCTGCTGTCGGGGTGGTTCTCAATGCTCCCGTTATATTTATCATAGATAATCTGCACACCCTCTCCAGTTTAGTCACATACGTTATCTTTTGAGTGGCTTTCCACCAAACCAGTACTCCGTAATAAAGAATTGGTTTCACCACTGCCATGAAAACCCAATGCGTTAGTGCGGGCGAGAGCCCCCATTTGCGCCCAAGCATTCTATTGCATGCATGGAGTGCAGTGGAGGCTTTCTTCACTCTCTCATCTACGTTTGGTTTCCACGACAGCTTGCTGTCTAATATTATTCCCAGGTATTTTACGCTGTTTTTCTCCTGCAGGGTTACTCCTCCTAGTCTGGGCCTTGTCCAAGTCGGGACCTTATACCTTCTAGTGAATAACACCATGTCCGTCTTTTCTGCATTCGCAGCCAGAACAACACCGGTTGCCCAGGCATGCACCTCTTTGAGCGCGCGGTCCATTAGGGAACTGATTGTTGACAAGCATTTGCCACATATTATGATTGCGACATCGTCCGCATACGCCGTAATTTTGACCGGTCCGTCATCAAATCGCCTAAGCAATCTATTGATGACTAGTGTCCAGAGTAGTGGGGATAGTACCCCGCCCTGTGGTGTTCCTATTTTTACCTCCTTCGTGGACTCATGTTGGCCCCATTTCGAGGTAACTTTCCTGCAGGTTAACATGCAGCCTATCCACCTTATCAGAGCAGGATCCACCCCAACCGAGTACAGACCATCCATTATTGCCTGAGATGAGACATTGTTAAAGGCTCCTTCGATATCTAAGAACACACCTAGGGCGTATTCTTTGTATTCCAGGGCCTTTTCCACGTTTATAACCACCCTATGCAGTGCAGTTTCCACCGACTTGCCTCTGGTGTATGCATGTTGTACCGGCGAAACCAGTCCTTCATCCATGCTAGACTTAATGTGCACATCTAAGAGCCTCTCAAATGTTTTGAGCAGGAAAGATGTTAAGCTTATAGGCCTGTAGTCCTTGGGATGCACATGACTGACCTTACCTGCCTTTGGTAGGAAGACTACTCGGGCCATCCTCCACGAATGCGGTACATGATTCAGCCGTATGCACCCCTCAAAGATCTCCTTGAGCCATTTTATTAACTGTATTCCTGCCATCTGTAACATGGCAGGAAATATACCGTCCGGACCGGGCGACTTAAAATTAGAGAAAGTCCTAATAGCCCATTCGATCTTGGTGTCATGTACCAACCCCGGTATTAGCCTTTCGGCTCTCGTGGTATTGGGATTCTCGAGCTCATTTTCCGCATGGCCATCAGACGGAAAATGTGCGTCGAGAAGCGCCTTCAGGGATTCTTCACTGCTGCGTGACCATTCCCCATTCTCCTTCAGTATTAGCTGCTGGGAAACTTCGCCTCTTGATAGGACTTTCCTCAACCTTGCTGTCTCATTGGAGCTTTCTATGTTCGTACAGAACTCCCTCCATGAGACCCTCTTTGATTTGCTGATTTCCCTTTTATAAACCCTCAACAGGTCCCTATATTCGTCCCAGCACTCCTCGCATTCGGCGGCTTTTGATAGTTTGAAGCTCTCTCTCACCTGCCTCCGAAGAGTTCCCAGCTCTTTGCTCCACCAAGGTGGCTTCGATTTGCCTCTGGATCTTCTAATAATAATAATAATGCCCAACGGATTACCCACCATATCCCGCCCGACCGGCGCGAGGGGCGCATCCGCATGACGCACGGATTGCTCTTTCGTGCCGAGTCTTTGAAAGGCTTTGGTTTGTTAATCGTCGAGATCTAAAACTGCTCAGCTACAGAGAAAACCTCATCAGCTAAGTAAGGTAGATAAAAAATAGATGACACAATTAATAAATAGTTAGTTGACAGCGAATAGTTATTGTAAAGAATAAAGATAAGAATCAAAGGAGAAAAATGTTGCTATGTATTTAGGATAGAAAGAATTGACTTTTTTATGCTGCATAGTGAGTCTGAAATATCAAACGTACCAGAATGAGAGTTATAATCTTGACACAAACAACGAAAAGGCTCATTTAATTCAAAATTAGTTCGGCAAAATTAGGGGGCAGGCTTTACTATACGCATCGGTAAGTATCTTTGTGACGGTGTTGTTGGTTTCCTCCAACTCCTCTACCGTGGAGACCGCCCGAGGTACCCCGAGATTCCTTACCACTAGTTTCTGGAATTTAGTCCAGTCTGTCAATCTAGGGTTCCTAAAGGATTTAACACTCTCTACCCTCCCTAATTGAATGTTAAAGGTTATATACGAGTGATCTGAGAAGGATGGTCTTTCGAGAACCCTCCAGTCATACATTGATGTATCTACCTCAGAAGTCAGTGTGATGTCAAGTACATTACTAGAAGTTGGACCAACGTACGTAGGGACGCTGCCCCTATTAGCTATTTGCAAACTACTTTGTAATATAAAGCAAAACAGGGACTCACCTCTCTCGTTGACGTCATCGCAGCCCCATGTGGTATGATGTGCATTGGCATCCGCACCTATAACCAGTCTTGCCTTTTTGCCCTCCATCTCTACCAGCTTCTTGAGCTCTTCCGGTGGAGCCTCCACGTTGTGAGCCATGTAGCACGACGCCAGGATTAGTGCCCGCTCCCGTTCCACCTCGATGGCTACTACCGCTAAATCCTCAGTGCTGTAATTAGAGAACATACATGAGTTAAGGGTTTTCCTTACCATAATGACGGCTCTTACCCTGCCATCCGATCTTGCGTAATAGACGCCAAAACCATGCGTGCTGAGCCCAGAAACACGTCCTCCAGATGAGAGCCATGGCTCCTGGATCAGCGCCACATCGAACGAGCCCTCCTCAAGAGTAAGGAGGAGTTCGCTCGAAGCTACTTTACTGTGCTGGAGGTTTACCTGCAGGACTCGCAACATCATTGAGATGTTTGTCCCCCTCCGGCACTACCATCGTCCTCGCCTCCGATTCATTGGCGTCCGCTAATCTCAGGTTTCCGAGGTCCCTTTCTACCTCCCCTGCTTCTAGCGTGTTTTTGTTGTCGTCCTTAGGACTTCGCTTTTTAAGGCGCAGATATACACTGCCCATGCCCCAGCACATCTTTCCATGTTCAGGGTACAACATGTCTTCCGCTTCCTTATTGATTTGGAGGATGTAGTGCTGACCCTCCTCCGTCGGCCGTGATACGTGCAGTACCTTCCAATCCCGCGATGGTATACTCGGGTTCTGGCGTTGCAATAGACGCAACGCATCCTCCGACTTCACCACGCAAGGGATCCATACCTTGGCCTTCGGAATCGTGGGGATCAGCGCTCTATCCACCACTTCAAACCGGGAGCTAGCAGCTTGCCTTTGGAGGTTGGAAATCACTCCCTTTAGCCAAACCAAGGTCGCACTGTCCTTGCATCTAATGAGTTTTACCCCATTCTGCCACCCCGCCGAGTCGAAGGATGGTAGCGGCTTTCCGCTCTCATCCTGTAGCAGGGAAATCATGGCGCTCAGCAGTTCCCTCTCTACAGATCGCCACCTTTCGGTGGACATCTGCCCATATGGATCGCTGCGGTCCAGTAACGCCACGGTCAGCCACTGCTTTGCCACGTCACTCATCCGCGTTAGCTCCCTTTGGCCCCTCCACGCGGGTGGCAGCCATCGCTGGGTTGCCCATCCGTGCTGCGGATCTCGATGTGCAGGGTCTCTCGCTGTCACGACTTAGACCCCCAGCTGCTCTTTGCACCACAGCCTTGCTGGTATCGCGGCTGGCCTGCCCCACAGTCCTGGGACTGGGTCTTCTCCCATCCCCCCTACGCTTCTTATGAGCAGACCTATCGCCTTCCGCAGACCGCTGCCTCTTTTTCCCGTTCCGAGCCTCTTCTTCGAACCTATTGCAGTACCGGGGGTTGGTCGCCGCAAAGCTCCCATCCCCGAACTGCCTCCGTCCATTCTCTATTGTGGCCCGGGCCCACTAGAGCCGCCCCCAGGCGCTGGACGATCCTTAGTGCTGCTCGGTACTGCGATAGGGCTTTCTTCCCCTCTCTATTTCGCGCTCTTCTTTCCTCCGTCTCTTTGCTCGGGCTGGCGAGGAGCTCTCGCTCTCGCACCGAGCTCACGGATGCGTCGCTGTCACCGCTTTCCATGTCCGACTCTTCGCCTTTTGCGCGATATTGTCGTTCTTGGGAAGCGGCCCCCCTTTCTTCTCCTCCTCCTCATTTTTATTTGTATGTTTATTGGAATTCATCTTGGTCGTACGACCACCTGCCCGACAAGGCGGGCTCAGCGGTCTAGGGATATATATCGGGGAAATAGATCGTACACCGCAGCAGCGCCCCATACTGCGGCAAGGCCAATATTACTTCCCGAGGTGGCCCGGTATCGGGAAGCCACCGTGAAAATACAGCCGAAATTGCCCCCTGGCTGCAAATCGTCCAATGGGCACGGTCCGCTTGACACCCTGGATTAGGGGGACCCCACGACCATAATCAAGAATCATTTCCACACGCCTTAGCTATTGAGAGAGCTAAGCCATGCAGCACTGGTTCCTGATCTTTGCTGGATACCTTCCGAACTGAACTTAACTTCCAGAACGGAACTTCTGTGGTATCCATTACCAGTCGGCACCCTCTTGGAGGGTTCAGTGTGAGGATTTTCGCCGACCCAAATGGATCTAAGTGACTACGAAATTGATTCCAGATATTCAAGTTTAAAGTTTACTGCCTTTTGAAAATTCTATGTAAAATCTGGGTAGGGCGTTTATTGTATGGGAAATAGATGGCACTATAATGTTATATGTTACATATATAATATGTAGCAAACGTGCAAAGTTTAACGTTCCTAGCTTTTTAACTGCAAAAATTATAGCCCAAAACCCGTTTATCGAAACATTCGATTATATGGGAGCTATATGTCATGTTGGTCCGATCTGAGTCATTTTCACTACACACGTTACAAATACAATATGTACTAAATTTGAAAAATTTTACTTTCCTAGCTTTTGAATTGCAAGAGTTATAGGCCAAAACCCATTTATCGGAATAATCGATTGCATGGGAGCTATGCCTTGTATAGGTCCGATCTTGCTGGTTCCGACAAATGATTAATCCTATGCAAAATGGCGCCTGCTTGCAAAATTATACGCGTCCAAAAATGTCGGGAGCGGTATCAAAAGACGCGTTTTCGTCCCAGGAGCATGAATATAACTCCGCTCAACCATGTTTTTTATGTGCAGAAAACCTTACCGCGTAGGCGGCCTTCGGTTGCGCTTCAAAAAATAACCCTGGGCTACGCCATTCCAACTCCGGGTGTGTGCTATAGCCGTGGCTACCGCCACGGTGATGTCCTTCCGCGTGCCACTCTTTTCTCACAGGGTAATGAGATTACAACAACCACATGAAAATGACAGAAAATTCTGAACTTTAACTGCAAATATCTCGCAAACTACTAAAAATATTGGTTCAGCGGAGTTATATTCATGCTCCTGGGACCAAAGCGCGGCTCCTGATATATATCTCAACATTTTTGGTTGTGTATTAGCGCTCGGTACCCCACGTAAACGATTACCCTGTGAGTCACTGGCGGACATCGCTATATAAGCCCACTACATCGCCCTCACCATTTCGCTATACTTATTCGTGGGTCTCTCATTTTGGTAACTCTCTACGACCGCACGTAACTGCTAATAACACACTTGCAATTATACACACGGCCTGGTAGTCTGATTACAACAATCACATTAAAATGCTTGGCTTAATTTGCAAATATCTTGCAAACTAGTAAAAAAAATTGGTTACGCCTTCGGATTCTTGTTACACAGGTCAAAACACGTATCTTGATACCCCTGCCAATATTTTTGAACCTTTATTAGCAGTTACGTGCGGTCGTAAAGAATTTCAGTCATTTTTCTTACCTACGCGTACAACATGAGTAATTTGTGCCGTTTTGGTGAGGCCGTCTACATATGTATGTTACCACTCCACAATACATCCTCGAAAAACTTACCTGCTTCCATTTAGCGGGAGTACGTATCGGGCCTTTGAGAGCGTTAAGCTGCTCCGACAATTCTGCCCATAACTCCTCTACTCTTCTCGGATGCGTTGGGTCATTTTTATTCAATTTTATTTGAGGGTGACTCTCCACAAAAGATAAACAGCATTCAATCTGCTCCTTGCTTGTTCGAGCATGTTTATTCATATCTGAAAAAGAATAAAATGTTTATTTGTAAAGAAAACGGACAAATAATAAATATTTTATTTGCTTACATACCATTTTCAGCCATTTTCATAAAGTGTGTGTATAGTGAAGATAAAAGCGTTTAGCGATTGTTCATTTTCTGGCTTCATGACATTCGGTCAAATTATCGGTTTAGGTTAAAAGCGTTTTAAGCAAACTCAGAAAGCGCACATACGTACATGCTCATCAGAAATCATATTCTTTTCACTTTAAAATAATAATTTTGTTTACTACATGCTTTTAAAACCATTTTTTCGTATGTAATCGATAGACAATTAATTTTTTAGCTCGTTTATCATCTCCAATGGAATATACAATCAGCTGACTGTCTCAGTGGTGAAAATACCTCATTTCTTTGGTGAATTTGTTGAGACTTTGGCTTACAGAATACCAAAATGATACCAAGTCACAAGAAATGTCTCAAATGGAAAATCTCAAATTTTAGTGACTTGATATGAGACAGCTTACAGAATACAGATATAAAACTCGAAAACGGCTGAACCAAATTATATACTCACCACCAGATGGCGGTGTTAGTCATGAATTGGTACAAAGTTAATTGAACGAAAAATTCTTTATTGCAAAGCTTTTCACGGTAAAAAATGGGAATTTTTTGGAATTTTCCATTGTCAATTGAAGTTTTGCTTTGATGTTACTCTTCGTGTTGCAATAGAACATGCAAAATATAATGCGGGTTGGTCCATTGATATACATACATATCTTACTAATATACAAAAACGTAAGTGTGTGAGTGACTGAATTTTTGTGACTCTTTCACGTCTAAACTAATGCCTCGAAATTTACGAAATTTTGCACACTAATTCTTTGGAGTACAGAATAGAAACACGCATAATTATATTTCGATATATTTATCGATAACAGAGTTATCGGTCAAAATGTAGTTTTACGTAGAAAATTGGTATCAAACGGAAATGGAAGAACACCGTTTTCATTTGGACGCTGGTTCACTTCGATATATTTATCGATAACAGAGTTATCGGTCAAAATGTGGTTTCGGATAAACTTTGGAATATCCGCACACAATTGATATCAAACGAAAGGGAAAGACGGCAGCTTTCATTCGGACTTTGGTTCATTTCGATATATGTAATAATATTCGCACAAAATTGGTATAAAAAGAAAGGGGAAGGCCACAGGTTTCATTTGGACTTTGCTTCATTTATGGAAACATCTATTTTGAGAACGGCTGGACCTAATACACATATCTAAATTTGGAAGGTAGATTTTGTATCCGCTCGAGATGGTTATACGCTAAAAAAATAAAGGCATTTGGAAAGGTTTTGGAGATGTCCCTAAAAATGTTGACCAGGGTAACCTTATAAAGTGTTCTTTCAATATGAGCCCGTTTTCGAGATATTGGTCAAAATGTCAAGCAGGAGGGGCACTCAATCAAATGAAAGGTGTTGACAAATGATTTAACATGTTTTAGCTCTTTTCCCATATAAAACGAAGGTTTTTAGATATTAACCAAAACGTGGATCAAAATTGGAGCTAGAAGGTTTTTGTGAGCAAATGGGTCTAAAATGAAAGGTCTGCATGAGAGTTTTAAAATGGAGTAATTTTAAGTCCTTTTGGGATTGGGATTGAGAAAGGGATAGGTATATGGATGACAGTTAAAAAGCAATATGAAAAGACAAAAGCATATGAAGAGGATGGACGGAGAGAAAGATGTGGAGCTGAAATTAGGAGGGCGACTCACATATTTTAAATGCAAACAAGTTAATGTTTGGGCAGGACAACGTCTGCCGGGTCTGCTTGTCTGTATATATAAATGAATTGGCGTTCGTATATACCGTAAGATCTCCGTATCGGCTCAACCGATTTTAAATATTTTTTCTTTAATGATTCCAATCTGTTTCAGGTCTCATTTACCACATCAATTTTTTTTTTCTAATCTCAATTTAAAATTTGTTTAGCTAATACTCAATAACGGCTTAACCCATTTTCAAAATTTTGTCTTTTTTTATTCAATCGGACATAGTGTTTATTTATATAGAACAAAACATTTTCTAAATCCTCAATTTAATCATATATTAGCTAAAGAAATTCAGCTACCATATAAATTGTAGTCAGTTGAGATCACTGGTACTATAACTGAAATGTTCCTGTAGGGAACTTAATGCCATACAGATTTTTTCCGTTTTATATTTAAATACAAATGGTGAATTCCTTTTCGCTACTTTGGCGAATGTTGAAAAAGGTAATGCAACAACCAAAAGTTTTGATTGTGAATATAGGTTGTTGATTGTGAATATAGGTTGTTATTCCGTCCTTTTGCATAATCTATGTTATGGTGAAGAAGTTGTAATCTATATAGCGACAGCCACACTGCAAAACCCCGTAAATCACTATTTTTCCAAAAATAAGTTTCTGAGCCTTTCCCATAGATCGTGATATTTCGCACATTAAAATTCAGTCAAAATCGGGTTACAACTTCCCGTTCTTGCCAGTGGTGAAATGAAATAACCGTCGCTCATATACAGATGTTTTAATTATCACAGTTTTTTCCCTCTCCTGAAAACTTTTTGGTTTTGAACATACAGGGTTTTGCAGTGTGGCTATCGATATATAAAAATGAATTGGCGTTCGTATATACCGATTTAAATATTTTTTCTTCAATGTTTCCAATCTGTTTCAGGTCTCATTTACCACATACATTTTTGTTTTTCTAATCTCAATTTAAATTTTTTTAGCTAATACTCAATAACGGCTTAACCGAGTTTCAAATTCTTTTCTTTATTCTATCGGACATAGTGTTTATTTATACATATAGAACAAAACATTTTCTAAATCCTCAATTTAATCATATATTAGCTAAAGAAGTTTAGCTACCATATAAATTGTAGTCAGTTGAGATCACTGGTATTCTAACTGAAATGTTCCTGTAGGGAACTTAATGCCATACAGATTTTTTCTGTTTTATATTTAAATAGAAATGGTGCATTCCTTTTCGCTACTTTGGCGAGTGTTGAAAAAGTGAATGCAACAACCAAAAGTTTTGATTGTGAATATAGGTTGTTGATTGTGAATATAGGTTGTTATTCCGTCCTTTTTCATAATCTATGTTATGGTGAAGAAGTTGTAATCTATCAGCCCAATTCTAAACGAAAAATCCGCACGTATTTTTCCGCTTCTCCCTATTCCCTTATTCTGAACATAAAATCCGCACGTATTTGGTCGCTTCTCGCTCTTCGCTCTTCGCCTATTCTAAACGATGTTCGAAAAAGCGGAAAGCGGTTTGGCGAGTAAAGTAGGTATCATAAATGAAAAGAAAATGGAGAATACACAACAGTTTTTCGGGAGATATTTCACCAGCCAATTTACAGTGAACGCTGAACAAGATGTAAGAAAATTTAACTTTCAATAATTAAAAAAGACTAATACACATTAATATCGTATTATCTTTGGATTTGTAGGGCGAAAGGTATAAATAATCGGCAAATAGACACTTTAATAAGCTTTATTCAAAGGCATCTGGAAAACTCTGCGTCTTCCTTAAAGGATGTTGGCAAAATGAGGAGGAGGTAAATTCGGACGGACCACCAGTAGAATGTATTGTGGCATCGAAAAAGGCACCATCTTATTTATAACACATGTTTCAGATGGGCTTCTTTAGTGAAAGCGCAAACAGTTTTTAGGCTTGTTGTGTGTATGCTTTTAAAATGTCCAACAAATATTTGTATGCGGCTTTATTTATCCAATAGTTTTAAATACATCTGCAAAACAATTGAATCAGTAAAATGCAATAAAAAGAGTTTTGTTAGCTCTTCCAATAATCCCGCAACTAAAGTGGCCTCGTAACCTCACGCAACCTTCTTGTTTTAGACCTCTGTTACAATCCAGTGATACAGAATCTTTCGTTTATACACATGCTACCATTCGAAAGGCAATACTATCCATTTTTATTCTTAATTTATCTAATTTAAGAACTTTTTATCACAAATTTTAATATTTTGCAAAAAAAGTAGTACCAAAATCAAGCGTGAAATGGCAGCACAGCTGATTTCGAAAATTTGAAATTCCTCTTCACCAAATTTTCTGTTCACTAGTGAAAGAGAATTGGCGGAAATTTTCCTTGCGAATAAAAATTTCCGCAAGGAAACAAATCCGCGCGGATATTTAGAATCGGGCTGTATATATATAAAAATGAATTGGCGTTTGTATATTCCGTAAGATCTCCGTATCGGCTCAACCGATTTTAAATATTTTTTCTTAAACTAGCGGCGGTAATACTTTCCATCCAACGTTAAGTGTTAATACAAGTCCAAAAATCTTGAGAGAGGTATCAAAAGACGCGTCTTGACCTCCGTAACAATAATCCGAAGGGGGAAAAGCAATATTTTGTTTCTGTGAAAAGTTATTAGTGAAAAACCGAAAATTGACCCGGGTCAGATCCCCAATTCGGGGCCCGATCCACGTTTTTTATGTGCAGAACACCTTTTCGAGTAGGCGGCCTTCGGCCGCAATTCAAAAAATAACCCTGGGATACGCCATTCCAACTCCGGGTGTGTGCCATAGCCGTGGCTACCGCCACGGTGAAGTCCTTCCGCGTGCCACTTTTTTCTCACAGGGTAATGTGATTACAACAACCAATTGAAAATGACAGAAAAATTGTGAACTTTAACTGCAAATATCTCGCAAAATTCTAAAAATATCGGATTTCCCCCTCCAGAGTATTGTTACGGAGGTGAAGACGCGTCTATTGATACCTCTACCTAGATTTTTGGACGTGTATTAACACTTGAAGTTGGGTGGAAAGTATTACCCTAGCGGCTACTTAAAATTTTAAAGCAATAATGTCGGTTTACCGCGGATTGGGCGAGATAACAGATTATATAATGCCTTAACGAATCCCTTTTATAATCCATTATTTAATGGCTCATTAATGCCATATTTAATGCCTTACACTATGGCTTAAACATCCCTTATATATAGGCATTCGCATGAGAGCGATATAGCATGAATAAATACGTGAAGCTTATATGAGAGAGAGACAAAAGCTCACACGCACGTGAACGTATCCCTTAGAATTCTCCTTTTGCCCTGTACAAAATAATGGAAAGTTGTCAAATTTGTGAGGTATACTTTCCCTTAGCGCTATGGCATAAATGAGTGCTCATTTAAGGCATAGTGTTCTAGCTGGGTATTTAAACACAAATGGTGAATTCCGCTTCGCTACTATGGTGAATGTTGAAAAAGTGAATACAACAACCAAAAGTTTTGGTTGTGAATATAGGTTGTTATTCCGTCCTTTTTCATAATCTACATCATGGTAAAGAAGTTGTAATCTATTTATATAAAAATGAATTGGCGTTCGTATATCCCGTAAGATCTCTGTATCGGCTCAACCGATTTTAAATATTTTCTATTCAATGTTTCCAATCTGTTTCATGTCTCATTTACCACATAAATTTTTTTTTTCTAATCTCAATTTAAAATTTTTTTTTGCTAATACTCAATAACGGCTTAACCGATTTTCAAAATGTTTTCTTTTCTTTATTCTATCGGACATAGTGTTTATTTATATAGAACAAAACATTTTCTAAATCCTCAATTTCATCATATATTAGCTAAATAAGTTTAGCTACCATATAAGTTGTAGTCAGTTGAGATCACTGGTATTCTAACTGAAATGTTCCTGTAGGGAACTTAATGCCTTACAGATTTTTTCCGTTTTATATTTAAATACAAATGGTGAATTCCTTTTCGCTACTTTGGCGAATGTTGAATAAGTGAATACAACAACCAAAAGTTTTGATTGTGAATATAGGTTGTTGATTGTGAATATAGGTTGTTATTCATCATGGTGAAGAAGTTGTAATCTATATATATAAAAATGAATTGGCGTTCGTATATCCCGTAAGATCTCTGTATCGGCTCAACCGATTTTAAATATTTTCTATTCAATGTTTCCAATCTGTTTCATGTCTCATTTACCACATCAATTTTTTTTTTCTAATCTCAATTTAAAATTGTTGTAGCTAATCTACATATATATATAAAAATGAATTGGCGTTCGTATATACCGTAAGATCTCCGTATCCGAACGGAATCTTTTTCATAATCTACATCATGGTGAAGAAGTTGCAATCTATATATATAAAAATGAATTGGCGTTCGTATATCCCGTAAGATCTCCGTATCGGCTCAACCGATTTTAAATATATTTTCTTTAATGTTTCCAATCTGTTTCAGGTCTCATTTACCACATCAATTTTTTTTTCTAATCCCAATTTAAAATTGTTGTAGCTAATCTACATATATATATAAAAATGAATTGGCGTTCGTATATACCGTAAGATCTCCGTATCGGCTCAACCGATTTTAAATATTTTTTCGTCAATGTTTCCAATCTGTTTCATGTCTCATTTACCACATAAACTCTTTTTTTCTAATCTCAATTTAAAATTTTTTTAGCTAATACTCAATAACGGCTTAACCGATTTTCAAAATGATTTCTTTTCTTTATTCTATCGGACATAGTGTTTATTTATATAGAACAAAACATTTTCTAAATCCTCAATCATATATTAGCTAAAGAAGTTTAGCTACCATATAAATTGTAGTCAGTTGAGATCACTGGTATTCTAACTGAAATGTTCCTGTAGCGAACTTATTTGCCGTACAGATTTTTTCCGTTTTATATTTAAATACAAATGGTGAATTCCTTTTCGCTACTTTGGCGAATGTTGAATAAGTGAAAACAACAACCAAAAGTTTTGATTGTAAATATACATAGGTTGTTGATTGCGAATATAAGTTGTTATTCATCATGGTGAAGAAGTTGTAATCTATATATATAAAAATGAATTGGCGTTCGTATATCCCGTAAGATCTCTGTATCGGCTCAACCGATTTTAAATATTTTCTATTCAATGTTTCCAATCTGTTTCATGTCTCATTTACCACATAAATTCTTTTTTTTCTAATCTCAATTTAAAATTTTTTTAGCTAATACTCAATAACGGCTTAACCGATTTTCAAAATGTTTTCTTTTCTTTATTCTATCGGACATAGTGTTTATTTATATAGAACAAAACATTTTCTAAATCCTCAATTTCATCATATATTAGCTAAATAACGCCCTTATTATGAGCTGCATTCGATCTTCGATCTTCGTTGGTTATCGAACATCGAAAATCGAATTTCAAATTCATATTATGTCTAGCGCATCGCTGACGAAATTTTCGTTGTGTATCCATTTTTCCAACGAATAGCATTTTGCTTTCGACGCTGTATCGAATTCTTTTAAAATTACTAAAAATGTAAGTTTTTTGTATTTATCTTCTACTTTTTTGATTTATAGTACTAGTTTTAATCTATTTGCATTAATTTGATGCACCAAAATCCGAGCTTAGCAAGAGGTGTTTATTCAAAATCCCTGGCTGCAAAAAATTTATTAGGGGTATTCGGAATCACGATGCAAGGGCATTGCATCGTTGCATAGCAAATTATTATTGCAAAATAATGTCAAGCCAACAACAAAATACATGCGGATGCAAATGTCAAGCAATTTGCAGAATGCAACACCAATAATCTATTGCATAGCATATTTTGTTGCATTGCATTTCTAGAAATAGCTGTTGAATTATGACTGCTGTCACACGTTCAATATGTATCGTGATCCGTATTGATGGGTCGGCTTGAATTTAGAATAGCTCCATCTCCCAAATTAAAAAAAAGTGACTGGGATCGATAGATATTATTAAGGTAAGTACAAATATATATTTTTTTTGGCGGAAACAACAACATCAAGAATTATTAAGGGTCAGAATTCATTTAAAACGTTTTTTAAAATCAAGATTTTACAAAAACTAATGAAACGGTTTTCAAAAATTTAGGTAGGTAAATGAATTACCTTTCATTTCATGTAGCCTTGCTTGGGTGCAAAACCGCGCATATGCAAAATTTAAAGCACTTTTTTTATCAAAGTTTCTCATTACATTTTTGAAGCACGGGCGAAGGTCTCCAACGCGAAAAGATTTTCCGTACAGAGGTACTGCAGTACACATTTGCATCGCGGAGCCGGTGTTGGATCGGATAAGGGTTATTTTTTTTGAAGCGTGGCCGAAGGCCACCAATGCGAAAACATGCTTTGCACATGAAGATGTCGCTGAAGTATTGTGAATTGATTACTTTGCCTCGTTGATATAAAAAAGCTTTAAATTTTGCATATACGCGGTTTTGTACCCCAAGAAACGTTACATCAAATGAAAGGTAATTCAATTACCTATCCAATGCAGAAAAAAATAGGGAATCGGTTCGTAAGTTTATGAGAACTTTTGATTTAAAAAAATGCGTTCAACGAACTTTGACCCTTAATAACTCTAGTTGTTGTTGTTAGCTAAAAAAAAATACATATTTGTTCTCATCTTAATGATATCTTATCGATCCCCATCCTTTGTTTATACTTGGGAGTTGCAGCTATTCTGCATAAAAGGCTTATTTACACTGGTCAATTTTTCTAGTCGATTTGTGTCGTTCCACCGTGTAAAGGTTGAACGTAAAATCGACACGTTTAAATTAGCCTTCAAGCCGATCCATCAATACGGATAACGATTTGTATTGAACGTCTGCTGAATCAGCTGTTCACAAATTGTTTTCACACGTTTGCAATTAGAGTTGACAAAGGGTGCTCACGATTCGGTGCATTTTTATGCAATTGCATAATTTTGTCAACCCATATGCTATTTATTATGAATTCCCTTATTATAAATCTGTTTAAAAGCTTTTTTATTATCAAACATTAAATAACACGTTTGTAAATGTACACTTACGCAGTGGAATTCATCTCCAAAGGATTGGATGCATCTCTTAATCGCTTTCTGTTTCTTGCTAGTTCTAGTACGCTTTCTTCATCATCCGATGAATCTTCGAACCATAACTCTGTCGTAGTCATATTTTTCTTTTCTGTATCAATTTTGCTCATATATTTGATCGGTAATTTCTTTTATTTGTTTAGATGATTTATTTTTTTAATCACAGCTGTACTACTGTGAACAGTTGAAACGATCGAAATTCACAATAGCGCAAGTATTTACCGAATGCAGCTCATAATACCAAATGAGAATTTTTTCGTTGAGCATTTTCGACCACCGTCGAAGATCGAATTAATCTCATAATAGGCACCTAAGTTTAGCTACCATATAAGTAGTAGTCAGTTGAGATCACTGGTATTCTAACTGAAATGTTCCTGTAGGGAACTTAATGCCTTACAGATTTTTTCCGTTTTATATTTAAATACAAATGGTGAATTCCTTTTCGCTACTTTGGCGAATGTTGAATAAGTGAATACAACAACCAAAAGTTTTGATTGTGAATATAGGTTATTGATTGTGAATATAGGTTGTTATTCCGTTCTTTTTCATAATCTACATCATGGTGAAGAAGTTGCAATCTATATATATAAAAATGAATTGGCATTCGTATATCCCGTAAGATCTCCGTATCGGCTCAAACGATTTTAAATATTTTTTCTTTAATGTTTCCAATCTGTTTCAGGTCTCATTTACCACATCAATTTTTTTTTCTAATCTCAATTTAAAATTTTTTTAGCTAATCTACATATATATATAAAAATGAATTGGCGTTCGTATATACCGTAAGATCTCCGTATCGGCTCAACCGATTTTAAATATTTTTTCGTCAATGTTTCCAATCTGTTTCATGTCTCATTTACCACATAAATTCTTTTTTCTAATATCATGGGCCCGTGGGGCAGTTGCTGCAGGTCGAAAGCACTTCGACAGGCCGGATTACGCCGCTAGCAGTTCTCGATACTGCAACAGTATCGAGGAAAAACAGCTTAGCGGCAGTAAGAAACGGCAGCGTTCGGCCGAGGGTGAGAGGTCTGACCTCAAGCGGCGGAAGGATGACTTCAGGCCATCCACTTCCAGGGCTGCGAGGAGGACTTCTCGCCATGACGGGGCAGGGAGTAGCCGTTATAGCCAGGCTGTCAGCTCAAAGCCGACAACAACTGGAGAGGCAAAACCGGGCATCAGCTATAGTCAGGTAGTCGGCGAAAAGCCGACAACATCTGAGGCGGCGAAAGCAAGGCCAAGAGGAGGCAAGGATGGGTTACCGGCCTCAAGGACCAGCGAAGTGGCAAAGCAGCACCTTACGGTGGCGTTGCTTGACCGCTCCGATCCCTATGGACAGATGTCCGCTGACAAGTGGCGATCTGTGGAGAGGGAGCTGCTCAGCGCCATCATAAAAATGATGCGGGATGAGCAAAACAAGCCCCTACCGAGCTTTGATGCAGCAGGCTGGTACAATGGGGTAATACTCATAAAATGCAACGATGCTGCAACACTGATATGGCTGAAGGGAGTGGTACCAAACCTCCAAAAGCAGAATAGTGCCAAGTTCGAAGTGGTGGAAAGAGCACTGATCCCGTCGATACCTAAGGCAAAGGTATGGATCCCGAGTGTGGTGCAGTCGGACGATGCGCTGAGCTTGCTGCAGCGCCAAAACCCGAATATACCGACTCGGGATTGGAAGGTACTTCACGTATCTAGGCCCACGGAGGAGGGCCAGTGCTATTTCCTCCAAATCAACAAAGAGGCGGAAGACTTATTATATCCAGAGTTCGTTAAGATGTCTTGGGGCGTTGGTAGTGTTTTCCTGCGCCTCAGGAAAAGAAATCCGAAAGACGGTAACCACAACACGATCGAAGCAGGGGAAGTCGAGAAGGAACTCGAGAGCCTGAGGATCGTGGAAGGAGGGACGAAGGTGATGGAGGTGGAGGGGACAATAACATTGATGATGTTAAGAGTCCTTCAAATAAACCTCCATCACAGTAAAGTAGCGTCGAGCGAGCTTCTCCTGGCTCTAGGGGAGAAGTCGTTCGATGTGGCGCTAGTCCAGGAGCCATGGCTCTCTGCCGGAGGAAGGGTATCTGGACTTAACGCTCATGGATATAAGACGTATCACGCAAACGTGGAAGGTAGGATTAGAGCAGCTGTTATGGTAAGTAAAACACTTAACTCATATTTGTTGTCTAATTTCAGTACTGAAGACCTTGCGGTAGTAGCTATAGAACGAGGAACGGGGGACGCTCTTGTCATAGCATCCTGCTACATGGCGCACGATGCTGACGCTCCCCCGCGTGAGTTAGAGATGCTCGAGGCAGGCTACAGGCGCGTAGGGCGAAATATCGTCATTGGCGCGGATGCAAATGCACACCACCATGTATGGGGATGTGATGACATCAATGAACGGGGTGAGTCGCTTTTTTGTTTCTTACTCCAAAGTAGTTTACAAGTAGTTAATAGAGGGAACACTCCCACATACGTGGGACCATCGTCCAAAAACGTATTAGATATCACTCTCTGTTCGGAACCAAGTACAGCCATATCCGACTGGAGGGTCCTAAACAGACCCTCCTTCTCGGATCATGCGTACATTGGTTATAACATAGCTTTAAGTACAGTTAAAGGAGGGGAACCTTTTAGAAATCCCAAAACAACAAATTGGACCCGCTTTCAAGGGTATCTGAAATCAAAGCTTCGGCAACCAGATACGATTAGTAATGTTGAGGATCTGGAGAAATCCACAGATATCCTAACACCAACACTAACAAAAGCTTATAAATCAGCCTGTCCCCTCAGGAAACCCAGGAACAAAACGAAGCCACCATGGTGGAGTAAAGAGCTGGGTGCCCTAAGGAGCCAGACTAGAGACTTGTTTAAGCTAGCAAAGCTAGCGGACTCAGCTGAGTGCTGGGACGAGTACAGAGATCTGTTAAAGATGTACAAGAAAGAAATTCGTACAGCAAAAAGAATCTCTTGGCAAAAGTTCTGTGGTGACATGGAAAGTTCCAATGAGACTGCGAGAGGCAGGCAAGAGCAGTCACATGTACACTGGAGACTACAGGCCGATTAGTCTGACGTCATTTTTACTAACAACCCTCGAGAGGTTAATAGACACTCACATTAAATTAAATGTGAAGGAGGATTTAATTTCCAATACACAACACGCATACACCAAGGGCAGGTCTGTGGACACAGCTCTGCATAGGGTCGTTATGCACATAGAGAAAGCCCTAGAACATGGAGAATTTGCAATAGGTGTCTTCCTAGACATAGCAGGAGCATTCAACAATCTTTCAAAGCGAGCCATAATGGACGGACTACGACACATTGAGGTGGATCCCGCCTTGGAAAATTGGATCGGCTGCATGCTGGGGTGCAGGAAGATCACTTCCAGTTGGGGGCGGTTACGAAACCACAAAAGTAGTACATATAGGCACCCCACATTGTGGAGTACTATCGCCGCTGCTGTGGAACCTGGCCCTTAACAAACTGCTCAAGCAGTTCGAAGGGGGGCCAGTAAAACTGACAGCATATGCAGATGACGTCTCAGTCATAATAAGCGGGAAATGTCTATCGACGCTCAGCTCGCTGATGAACCAGGCGCTTAGGGTCATCCATGACTGGGCCTGCGAGGTTGGGCTGAGCACAAATGCTGATAAGACAGACCTAATATTATTTACCAGAAAATCCAAAGTACCAAGTTGGGTAAAGCCAAAACTAGGAGATGTGGTATTAGAACCGAAGGTTAGTACCAAATATTTAGGTATTATACTGGATAGCAAGTTGAGTTGGAAACTCAATGTACAAGAACGGTCGAAAAAGGCCTCAGCAGCTCTGCATATCTGTAAGAGGATGCTGGGCTGCACTTGGGGTCTTTCGCCTGCCTCGTCTTATTGGGTTTTCAATGCGATTGTTAGACCAATTTTATTCCATGGGGTCCTGGTTTGGTGGACCGCCTTAACGAAGAAAACGTATATGAAGTCAATAGAGAGAGTGTATAGAACATCTATGATAAGCATAACGGGTGCGCTTAAAACCACACCTACAGCAGCGTTACACGCCATTTTGCATCTACCGCCCGCAAACATAACGGCAAAGAACATAGCGTTAACAACTGCAAACAGGCTATATGCCACGGGGCAGTTTGAGTGCAGATCTTTTGGCCATAGTAGTATAGCGTCTTCCTTGACAAGACATGTAGACTACACGGTCCCTTGCCTGCGCTTCGAAGAGGTTCTGGAAGCCACTATAGAGGCGGAGGGCTGGAGGAGAGGTGCAGAAATGACGGAAAACACGGTACACATATATACAGATGGTTCCAAAATGACGGAAGGAGTAGGAGCCGCAGTGTACTGTTATGACTTGGGGATCACTAAATCATTGAAATTGCCAGATCATTGCAGTATATTCCAGGCGGAAGTCATAGCCATTAAAGTGGGAGCAGAAATAGCTGTAGAAAGGCTAGCGCTCGGAGAGCGGGTGAACTTTTACGTCGACAGTCAGGCGGCTATCAAGGCCATAATCTCAAATAGTAGCACTTCTTTGAGCGTACTTGAATGCAAAAGAAGTCTTGAAAAACTTAGTATAGAACATAGAGTACATATCTTTTGGACCCCAGGCCACAAAGGTATAGAGGGAAACGATAAAGCTGATGAGCTAGCAAAGAGTGGAGTGGCACTAGATGCGAGCAACAGTATTAACGTACCCATCCCGCTAAGGGAATTAAAGCGTAGGTGCGATTTACACATGGTTAAACAAGCAGATAAGGCATGGAAAGAAGTGCAAGGCTGTAAAATCTCCAAAATCCTGTGTAAATCGTACGACATGAAACTTACAAAAACAATTGTATCCCTCAAAAGGGAAGACTGTAGACTGCTAATTGGTATCCTTACAGGGCACTGCCTTCTGGCAGGCCATGCCCACAAGATCGGTCTTGTTTCCGACAGCATGTGTAGGAAATGCAAAGCGGAGACGGAGACTGTGGAGCATATCATGTGCACATGCCCCGCTCTATCCAGACTGCGGCTTCAAACATTTGGAAAGGGACAATTGCCCAACCTAGCTTCACTGACAGAAATAGGCCCAAGTAGGCTTCTGGTTTTTGCGAAGAAAACATTACTGTTTTGTAAAATAGACACTGAAGTGTCAACTGTATAACAAGAGGTCGTCAAAGTTTTTCTGGTAACACTACGGACGCTATGCGTCTATGTGAGGCCACTGCGTTGGCCTGCCAGCACAACCTAACCTAACCTATATAAATACAAATGGTGAATTCCTTTTCGCTACTTTGGCGAATGTTGAAAAAGTGAATGCAACAACCAAAAGTTTTGATTGTGAATATAGGTAGTCATTCCGTCCTTTGTCATAATCTATATATATAAAAATGGATTGGCGTTCGTATCTACCGTAAGATCTCCGGATCGGCTCAACCGATTTTAAATGTTTTTTCTTTAATGTTTCCAATTAATACTCAATAACGGCTTGACCGATTTTCAAAATTTTTTCTTTTCTTTATTCTATCGGATATAGTGTTTATTTATATAGAACAAAACATTTTCTAAGGTCTCAATTTGATCATATATTAGCTAAAGAAATTTAGCTACCATATAAATTGTAGTCAGTTGAGATCACTGGTATTCTAACTGAAATTGTCCTGTAGGGAAGACAACAACCAAAAGTTTTGATTGTGATTATAGATTTTTATTCCGTAATTTTTTCAAATGGTCAATTCCTTTTCGCTACTTTGGCGCATGTTGAAAAAGTGAATACAACAACCAAAAGCTTTGATTGTAAACATAGTTTTTTATTCCGTCTATATATATAAAAATGAATTGGCGTTCGCATATCCCGTAAGATCTCCGGATCGGCTCAACCGATTTTAAATATTTTTTCTTTAATGTTTCCAATTAATACTCAATAACGGCTTGACCGATTTTCAAAATTTTTTCTCTTCTTTATTCTATCGGATATAGTGTTTATTTATATAGAACAGAACATTTTCTAAATTCTCAATTTGATCATATATTAGCTAAAGAAATTTAGCTACCATATAAATTGTAGTCAGTTGAGATCACTGGTATTCTAACTGAAATTGTCCTGTAGGGAATACAACAACCAAAAGCTTTGATTGTAAACATAGGTTTTCATTCCGCCCTTTATCATAATCTATGTATATATATAAAAATGAATTGGCGTTCGCATATCCCGTAAGATCTCCGGATCGGCTCAACCGATTTTAAATATTTTTTCTTTAATGTTTCCAATTAATACTCAATAACGGCTTGACCGATTTTCAAAATTTTTTCTTTTCTTTATTCTATCGGATATAGTGTTTACTTATATAGAACAAAACATTTTCTAAATTCTCAATTTGATCATATCGACAGGCACACTGCAAAACCCTGTATGTTCAAAACCAAAAAGTTTTCAGGAGAGAGAAAAAACTGTAATAATTATAACGTATGTATATGAGCGACGGTTATTTCATTTCACCACTGTAAAGAAACGGGAAGTTGTAACCCGATTTTGACTGAATTTTAATGTGCGGAATATCACGATCTATGGGAAAGGGTCAGAACCTTATTTTTGGAAAAATAGTGACTTACGGGGTTTTGCAGTGTGGCTATCGATATATTAGCTAAAGAAATTTAGCTACCATATAAATTGTAGTCAGTTGAGATCACTGGTATTCTAACTGAAATTGTCCTGTAGGGAATACAACAACCAAAAGCTTTGATTGTAAACATAGGTTTTTATTCCGTCCTTTATCATAATCTATATATATAAAAATGAATTGGCGTTCGCATATCCCGTAAGATCTCCATATCGGCTCAACCGATTTTAAATATTTTTTCTGTAATGTTTCCAGTCTGTTTCAGGTCTCATTTACCACATACATTTTTTTTTTTCTAATCTCAATTTAAAATTTTTTTAGCTAATACTCAAACGGCTATCTATATATATAAAAATGAATTGGCGTTCGTATATACCGTAAGATCTCCGTATTGGCTCAACCGATTTTAAATATTTTTTCTTTAATGTTTCCAATCTGTTTCAGGTCTCATTTACCACATAATTTTTTTTTTTTCTAATCTCAATTTAAATTTTTTTTAGCTAATAATCAATAACGGTTTAACCGATTTTCAAAATTTTTTCTTTCCTTTATTCTATCGGACATAGTGTTTATTTATATAGAACAAAACATTTTCTAAATCCTCAATTTAATCATATATTAGCTAAAGAAGTTTAGCTACCATATAAATTGTAGTCAGTTGAGATCACTGGTATTCTAACTGAAATGTTCCTGTAGGGAACTTAATGCCATACATATTTTTTCCGTTTTATATTTAAATACAAATGGTGAATTCCTTTTCGCTACTTTGGCGAATGTTGAAAAAGTGAATGCAACAACCAAAAGTTTTGATTGTGAATATAGGGTGTTATTCCGTCCTTTTTCATAATCTATGTCATGGTGAAGAAGTTGTAATCTATATCTATACTATTATATAAAATTCAAACTCGAAATTGTGTTAAAGCTAAACAGCCGATCCACTGGCCCGATTTTTTTCTTTCAAATTTTAATATATCATAATCTAGGCAGAATAGGACCATATTCACTTTTTATACCCAGCGTACTAGTACTAGTACAAGGGTATTATAACTTTGTTGGGATAACGGTTGGTTGTACAGGTATAAAGGAATAGAGATAGATATAGACTTCCATATATCAATATGATCAGGATCGAAAAAAAATTTGATTGAGCCATGTCCGTCCGTCTGTCCGTCCGTCCGTCTGTCCGTTATCACGATAACTTGAGCAAATAATGAGATATCTTCACCAAATTCGGCATGCGTACTTATTTGGGTTCAGAATAGATTGGTATTGAAAATGGGTAAAATCGGACCATAACCACGCCCCTTTTTCGATATCGAAAATTTCGAAAAACGTATAAAACGGGTTAATTCAATATCAGAAGCAGCTACAATGATAAAATTTGCAGTATGTATTGATTTAGATGTTCTAAAGCCGATTTTATCAAATTTTTTGAAAAGGGGCGTGGCACCGCCCACACATATTTGAAGAAATTTTCAAATTTTGACTCTTAATAACTTCAGAACAGTTTGTGATAGTATAACGAAATTTTGTAGAGGGCATACTATTGTTGTGTTAAATTCAGATATAGAAAATAAACGAAATCGTTTGGCGACCACGCCTACTTTTTCATAAAAGTTATATTGAAAGGAGGTGGAAATATTGAAAAGTCCATATCTAATTTACTGATACCGCTATAATAATATAATTTGGTACATACATCAATTTTCATATTCTTTACATTAGTTTTGCAAAATTTTGGAAAGTGGGCGTGGCACCGCCCACTTATGAGTCACGCAATTTTCAAATTCGACTACTAATAACTTCAGAACGGTGTGAGATAGATTTACGAAACTAGGTACCAGGCATCTTATGTTTATGTAGAGTACTACCATAGAAAATAAGAAAAATCTTGAACGACCACGCCCACTTTTGGACTAAAGTTCTCTAAACGAGAGTTAAGAAACCGGAATATGCAATATCTGTTTAACTGATAAAGATATAATGCTTAAATTTAGTACACTCATTCACTTGATGATGTTATTAGTGTTTTTTAAAGGTTTTTTGGTAATATTTTGGATAATGGGCGTGGCACCGCCCACAAGTGAATAAACAAAATATCAACATTTCACTATTAACAAGCCACTGTGAAAGTATCATAAAGATCTGCAATGAAAACTGATCTTCAAATAGGGACAAACAACATAATAATATCCGTGGGCGTGCCACCACCCACTTTTTTAAAATTATGTAAATATTGATTAATGGACACATATATCCGTATATCAAAAAATTTCACAAAATACGTTAAAAGTTATGGGCATGGCACGCCTTCTTTTCCAAAGTTATATATAGGACATGGTATAACCCTCAAAAAGATCGATTCAGTACTTTTGGCTCATGTAAGCGGTTAAAGCTTTATATTTTTTAGTTTTAGTTTTATATTTATTGTTTAGGCTCGGAATAGATTGGTTTTTAAAATGGGTGAAATCGGATGAAAACCACGCCCCCTTTTTCTGAAAACTAACGCTGTTTATTTAATGTTCGGTTCACCCGAACTTAGACTTCCTTACTTGTTTTTTAATAAAAATTTTATTGAAAACTTTTTTAATTCAAATAAATTTTGTATGAAAACCCATCTTTGCTTGGACGCTTTACCATTCAGTCGTTTCTGCTTAGAGAGCATCAACAGACCACATATTGCTCTCTATTTATTCTATTTTTGTACTCAGCTACTGATAACAATGCATGTGAATGTAGGGTGGCACACACATATTCACACAAACAAGCAGACGCTAAACTGTTGCTCAATTCGACTATATGCACGCAATTTGAGTGTTTTTATTGTAGCTACGATTGCTTAACTTCGCTGCAAGCAGTGAGAGTATAAAAGGCTACAATTAAAACACTCAATACATCCAGTAACTCAAAATTTATGTATGAGTATTTCCCAAAAATGGTTGAAGGCAGGGTTGGGAAATGAAATTTCATGAATTGTACTAAATCCACTCAAAAATCGTACTTTTTTCGTTCAAATTGTACTAAATTTTTTTTTGTATGGATTCGCATATGTTGCCCTATTACTCATTTACTTTTTTTTTGTGAGTACCGAAATAAAATACCTTTGAAATAGGTTTTTATTTTTATTTTTCTTAGTTCAATAAGTATTTTTGAAAAACATAAATATTCTTTCCTCACGCATGAAAACTATTATTATTACATAGGTACTAGCTGACGAAGGGCATGGCCACAGCTTTCATTTTTCTTTTACTTTTCGATATTGCGGTTTATTTATACTATAATAAAACTCTAGAAAAGTTGTGTCTGTATATTGGGAATTTCTTTGAAAAAATGACGGGATGACTTGGGAAATATTTGAGCACAACTAAAAAGTCAAATGGAAAGGAGATGACAAAATGTCTAAGTTAGACTATTAAAAAACGCCTTTACTTTAGTTGAAAGTCTTAGCGATATATGGCAGAAGCGACCCTACCCTAAAAAATTAATTTCCTCTGGAATCGGGTCTTCGTTTATATTATTAAGCCGGACCACCTTTGGAGCCATCCTTCCTTGAACTATAGTCCGTCCGCAAAGTGATAAGATGGCTTATTATTTTTTACTTCGATTCACTCGTAAACGACTGCGTCACACTTGACAAATATTATTATTATTTTTCTCTTTCACAAAGTACAAACAGTCACATGCAAAAAAAAAATAAAAGGAATTTCTTTGCTTTCTCTGCTATGCTGTCTTGTCTGTGATTGGTGATGAAGGTGATTCGAGCGTTTTATCTTTCGCTTATTTATTAAAGATGATTTGAGCATTTTATTTTTCGCTTATTTATTAAAGATGATTTGAGCGTTTTATTTTTCGCTTATTTATTGAAGATGATTTGAGCGTTTTATTTTCCGCTTATTTATTAAAGATGATTTCAGCGTTTTATTTTTCGCTTATTTATTAAAGATGATTTGAGCGTTTTAGTTTCGCTTATTTATTTTTTCTTTTTTTTTTTCACTTATTTACATATATGTATATGTATGTAGTTATTGTGCGTAAGTGGCGTGGTTTTCACTGACCGCTATTAATTATATTTTACTGCTTCTAAGGCGGTATTATTTTTATTTTCCCTTTCGTATTTGCACAGCAGTTTTTTGGCAATTTTCTTAGTTCGTTTTTATGTAATTCTAAAGTTTTTAATTTTGGACGTTTTACTATGTGAATTTTAGTTCGTTAACTTTTTTTTAACTTAAAAAAAAAATTTTACTTTCGCACTGTGTGTAATTTTACTTTTACACTATGTGTGATTTCACTTTTACACTAACTATGTGTAATTTTACTAACTATCGCGTTGGGCGCCAAAAAGTGGTTTACCCCGTTTCGTGGTTGAAATCAATCTGAAGACTTTATTCAAATTTTGCTTATATTTATTACATGGTTGACCAGTGCCTTGCTTAAGCTAGTTCTCTTAACTTAGTTCTTTTATTCTAATAATTATTCTCTTAATCTAATTCTTATTATCTAGGGGACAGCTGCAAGCTGTCCCTACGAGAATGTGACAGAGCTAATGATTTCCGGGAATTTAGCATGCAATGCAAGAAGGCGTGGGCGGACTCATTTTAGTCATATTACGCTTAGCCTTTAACAATTGAAAGAATGTGTGGGATGGAGAATTGGAGTTGTTTAGAATTTAAAGCGCATGTTATAGGATGCATTGTTTATTCAGGTGGCCGAATAATTCTTTGGAATTTGTGATGTATTGTGGAAAACAAGAGTATCAGCTTAACTGCTGTTGCTGCAGTTAACTTATATAAGGATTGTCCATTAAAAATAGTTGCAGCCGTGGAAGACCCACAAACTGAGGAAATCTATTTCAGAGATATGGTAAGTGTTGCTTTCTATGGTAATTCCCAGAAGGGTTCTAAATTTAAAAACCTATTTTCCATGTTTGATACGGGCAGCCCGAGTAGTTTTATCAAGCGATCGTTGGTAGAAGCTTATCCACACCGCGAGAAATTTTATGAAAACATTCCTCAATTTAAAAATATAGGAGGCAGTTTAATCCAGCCAAGCGAAAAATTTTTGTTTTAACGAAATATCGAAATATTGTTAAACCTTTTTTTTTGTGCGTTATGCCAGATGACTGGTTATCATTTCCATTGCTACTTGGTAGAGATTTTTTGAAAAACTATGAAATTTCCTTGTACATGAATCCTACTAATATTATAAATGTGAATGTAGCGATGTTTGGATGTTTGGATGTTTGTGTGTTTGGATGTTTGAATGTTTGGATGTTTGGATGTCCAGACGTTTGCTTTTGTTCCCTAAAAACGTGAGAATGGCTAGACGGATTTTATTGAAATTTGGCACGCCTACAGGTTATAGTCTGGAAGGAGCTATAGGCTATTTTTTTTTAATTTTGGGGGTTCCGACCCTGCTAGGGACCGTTTCTTTTCGAAATTTTCTTTATTCCATATAACTCTAAGTATATTGAACCTATACTTATGATATTTCGCATATAGGTATATAAAGATCGTACAATATGGGTATCAAACGAAAGGGGAAGGCCCCAGGTTTCAATTTAGCTTCGATATATTTCGATAAATTGATCGATAACTAAGTTATCGGTCAAAATGCTTTTGCCCGAAAACCTCTATATTACCCTACAATATGGGTATCAAACGAAAGGAGATAGCTCCAGGTTTCTTTGGACTTCGATATATTTCGATAAGTTTATCGATAACTGAGTTATCGGTGATTGCCCAAAAAACTTAACATTACCCTATAATATGGGTATAAAACGCAAGGAGAAGGCAGCAGGTTTCATTTGGACTTCGATAGGTTTCGGTAAATTGATCGATAACTGAGTTATTGGTGAAAATGTGATTGCCCAAAAACCTTAAACTTGACCTACAATATGGGTATCAAACGAAAGGGGAAGGCCCCAGGTTTCAATTTAGCTTCGATATATTTCGATAAATTGATCGATAACTAAGTTATCGGTCAAAATGCTTTTGCCCGAAAACCTCTATATTACCCTACAATATGGGTATCAAACGAAAGGAGATAGCTCCAGGTTTCTTTGGACTTCGATATATTTCGATAAGTTTATCGATAACTGAGTTATCGGTGATTGCCCAAAAAACTTAACATTACTCTATAATATGGGTATAAAACGAAAGGAGAAGGCAGCAGGTTTCATTTGGACTACGATAGGTTTCGATAAATTATCCATAACTGAGTTATCGGTGAAAATGTGATTGCCCAAAAACCTTAAACTTGACCTACAATATGAGTATCAAACGAAAGGGGAAGGCCCCAGCTTCCCTTTGTACTCGGATATATTTCGATAAATTGATCGATAACTAAGTTATCGGTAAAAATGCTTTTGCCCGAAAACCTCTATATTACCCTACAATATGGGTATCAAACGAAAGGAGATAGCTCCAGGTTTCTTTGGACTTCGATATATTTCGATAAGTTTATCGATAACTGAGTTATCGGTGATTGCCCAAAAAACTTAACATTACCCTATAATATGGGTATAAAACGAAAGAAGAAGGCAGCAGGTTTCATTTGGACTTCGATAAGTTTCGGTAAATTGATCGAAAACTGAGTTATCGGTGAAAATGTGATTGCCCAAAAACCTTAAACTAGACCTACAATATGGGTATCAAACGAAAGGGGAAGGCCCCAGGTTTCAATTTAGCTTTGATATATTTCGATAAATTGATCGATAACTAAGTTATCGGTCAAAATTCGATTGCCCGAAAACCTTAATAATACCCGACAATATGGGTATCAAACGAAAGGGGATAGCTCCAGGTTTCATTTGGACTTCGATAGGTTCCGAGAAATTGATCGATAACTGAGTTATCGGTGAAAATGTGATTGCCCAAAAACCTTAAACTTGACCTACAATATGGGTATCAAACGAAAGGGGAAGGCCCCAGGTTTCAATTTAGCTTTGCTATATTTCGATAAATTGATCGATAACTAAGCTATCGGTCAAAATGCGATTGCGCGAAAACTTCTATATTACCCTACAATATGGGTCTCAAACGAAAGAAGATAGCTCCAGGTTTCATTTGGACTTCGATATATTTCGATAAATTGATCGATAACTGAGTTATCGGTGATTGCCCAAAAAACTTAACATTACTCTATAATATGGGTATAAAACGAAAGGAGGAGGCAGCAGGTTTCATTTGGACTACGATAGGTTTCGATAAATTGATCGATAACTGAGTTATCGGTGAAAATGTGATTGCCCGAAAACCTCTATCTTACCCTACAATATGGGTTCAAACGAAAGGAGATATCTCCAGGTTTCATTTGGACTTCGATATATTTCGATAAATTTATCGATAACTGAGTTATCGGTGATTGCCCAAAAAAATTAACATTACTCTATAATATGGGTATAAAACGAAAGGAGAAGGCTGCAGGTTTCATTTGGACTTCGATAGGTTTCGGTAAATTGATCGATAACTGAGTTATCGGTGAAAATGTGATTGCCCAAAAACCTTAACCCGAATCGTCCCACGGTTACCATATGGTAATGCAAAACATGCCGTTATAATAACAAGAAAAAAATCAAAGTAACAAAGAAAAACAACAATAGAAAACCGTTTTTCAATGCAAAATTTCCGTGAATTTGCAAAAATATAAAGTTTGTGCTATTCTTTGTTCAAATAGTGAAGCTATCGCATGTCAAATATACATTTTTTGATATGGCACATCGGTAAGTAATAGTGTTTTATAAGATTTGATGAAAAATATTTGTACATAGTTGCATCATCACAGAGCTAGTGAACTGATCTAAGAAATGCGATATAGTTTATTAAAAAAAAAAACGCTCTTATATTATTTTTTAACATTTTTCTAAGCGCATTACCATATGGTAATCGTGGGACTCCCAGGGTACAAGTATTTTATCTGCATTTCTAGAGATTTTCCGTGGCTTTTTGCATTTGTTACTAAGGTATTAGATAAAGTATTTGTAAATTCTGTTTTTAGAGGATTAACGTTGCAGCAAATGCTTGATTTTATTCAAGAACTTGATGAGGTGGAGGACCAAAATGAGCTGGGAGACATACCAACTGCCATTTATATTGAGCCTCCTGAAGATGGTAACGTGTCAGGAGAATATGATGCAGACGATGACTGTGCGGGTATTCCGGACAATGTTTGCCCCGCTCAGCTAAAAGGCGGTTGTGAAATTGTGATGGCTAGTGGACGACACTTAACAAATTTTGATGAAGAGGATGAACTTGGAGGCATGTTTCAAAGCATCCTATTTTTACCAATGTCTCTAATTTTTTACTTTTGATCCTTTAGCGCCAAATGTGCAAGACTTGCCTGTTATTGTAGACAAAGACCAACAACAGCCAACATGCTCCAGTCGCGGAAAATCACCAGAAAGAAAACGATTACGAATTGTAGAACCAAAACCTTCAAATTTACCATTGCCGGCAGTGAACAAGGAAACAGTATTTGAATGGGGGAAAAAGGAGTCATCCTCCCTCCTCCCTATATTTCCAAAAGCAAATTATGAGGATTGTCGTGACTTACTACCTCATGAACAATTTGAAAAGTTTTTCGATGATACGTTAATTGAGAACATATGCGAGCAAAGTGCTGTATATGCTATAATTCAGGGTAGACAAAACCCGCATATAACAGTTGGCGAATTTCGAGCCTTCATCGGCATACTAATAATTACTGGATACAATAGTCACGCCAGCTATAAGGATTTATGGAGTCAAGATGGCGACCTTCGTAATAATCTTGTAAGTGACACCATGCGCCGAAATCGGTTTCAGGAAATATTGCAAAGTCTTAATTTTGAAGACAACTCCAAGGCTCCATCAAAAACCGGCGTCAATGTGGATAAAATGTGGAAATTGAGACCTCTTACAGACGATTTGAAGGCGAAAATGATAGACAATTTTCATGCCGTACAAAATCTTTCCTTCGATGAAAGCATGATATCGTATTTTGGTAGGCATGGATGTAAACAGTTTATCAAAGGCAACTCATTACGATTCGGCTATAATGTTTGGTCACTTTGCACCCCATCAGGCTACATGATAAATTTTGAAATTTACCAAGGAAAAAATCCTCGTTCAATCGATGAATATGAAGCTAAGTTTGGGAAATGCGCAGCTCCCTTAGTCAATATGATCGACGATTTCCCGGACATCTTGAAATCTCTGCCATTTTCTTTTTACTTTGACAACTTGTTTACTAGTTATCCTTTACTGGCTTACTTGAAATCAAACGGATACAATGCCAAGGGGACAATTCGGGAAAACCGTATTCCAAAAAGCTGTCCAGTGTTGGATAAAAAAAGTGTCAAATCAATGGAAAGAGGCTACTCCGATTCAATCACGATGAAAAGTACTGGTATAAGATTGGTTAAATGGAAAGATAATAGCGTTGTATGTATGTTATCAACTATATTTGGCGAAAATCCCAAATCAATGGCACAACGATATTCAAAGGCAAGTGGAGGCAAAGTAAGTATTCCCCGTCCTTGCTCGATATCGGAGTACAACAAATATATGTGTGGAGTGGACCGGTTTGATCAAAACTTGGCCCAGTATCGCATATCATACAGGGGGAAAAAGTGGTGGTCCAGCATATTTACCTGGCTTATAGATGCCTGTATACAAAACGCTTGGCAACTCTATAGAAAGGTACATCCGACCACGAGTCAGCTGGAGTTTCGACGACAACTGGCAGTTTATTACTGCAAACATTATGGGACAAAGCCAAAATCATCTGGCCCAATGCCCTCCCACAGATATGCACAACAGCCAGGTCGAGTTGACCATACTCTACGTTATGATCAGATTGGACACTACGTTACACAATCCAACCGTAGACATTGTGCTGGCGAAGGATGCAAAGTGAATGGACGTACATCCTGTATAAAATGTGATGTAGGTCTTTGCGTAAAGTGTTTCGAAAAATATCACACAAAACTCTGAATAATATGGTAAAAAAATATATTTTCTAATTTTTAACTTAAAAAATACTTTTATAAGCTTCATATTTCTCAATAAAAATATTTCATTTGTGAAACTTAAAGGAAAACTGCATCCAAATAATGTATTATTTCAAAGAAGAAAACCTGTACCCTAGTGGTCCCACGATTACCATATGGTAACGCTGGTTTTTCGCATTTTCCGGAAAAGTGATGCAAGTTATTGCAAAATGGACTTCATTTTTGTGTTCAGAAGCTCGAAATTTATAAGTACACGACTTTTTAAAAAAATCTAAAAACAAAAAAGTTCTGGGACTTCTAAGTATCAAACGAAAGGGGAAGGCCCCAGGTTTCAATTTAGCTTTGATATATTTCGATAAATTGATCGATAACTAAGTTATCGGTCAAAATTCGATTGCCCGAAAACCTTAATAATACCCGGCAATATGGGTATCAAACGAAAGATGATAGCTCCAGGTTTCATTTGGACTTCGATAGGTTCCGAGAAATTGATCGATAACTGAGTTATCGGTCCAAATTCGATTGCGCGAAAACCTCTATTTCACCCTACAATATGGGTATCAAACGAAAGGAGATAGCTCCAGGTTTCATTTGGACTTCGATATATTTCGATAAATTAATCGATAACTGAGTTATCGGTGAAAATGTGATTGCCCAAAAACCTTAAACTTGACCTACAATATGAGTATCAAACGAAAGGGGAAGGCCCCAGCTTTCCTTTGTACTTGGATATATTTCGATAAATTGATCGATAACTGAGTTATCGGTCAAAATGCGACTGCCCGAAAACCTCTATATTACATTACAATATGGGTATCAAATGAAAGGGGGTAGCTCCAGGTTTCATTTGGACTTCGATCTATTTCGATAAATTTATCGATAACTGAGTTAACGGTGATTGCCCAAAAAAGCTTAATATTACTCTATAATATGGGTATAAAACGAAAGGAGAAGGCTGCAGGTTTCCTTTGGACTTCGATAGGTTTCGGTAAATTGATCGATAACTGAGTCATCGGTCAAAATGCGATTGCCCGAAAACTTCTATATTACCCTACAATATGGGTATCAAACGAAAGGAGATAGCTCCAGGTTTCATTTGGACTTCGATATATTTCGATAAATTTATCGATAACTGAGTTATCGGTGATTGCCCAAAAAAAATTAACATTACTCTATAATATGGGTATAAAACGAAAGGAGAAGACAGCAGGTTTCATTTGGACTACGATAGGTTTCGATAAATTGATCGATAACTGAGTTATCGGTGAAAATGTTATTGCCCAAAAACCTTAAACTTGACCTACAATATGAGTATCAAACGAAAGGGGAAGGCCCCAGGCTTCCTTTGTACTTCGATATATTTCGATAAATTGATCGATAACTGAGTTATCGGTCAAAATGCGACTGCCCGAAAACCTCTATATTACATTGCAATATGGGTATCAAACGAAAGGGGATAGCTCCAGGTTTCATTCGGACTTCGATCTATTTCGATAAATTTATCGATAACTGAGTTATCGGTCAAAATGCGACTGCCCGAAAACCTCTATATTACATTACAATATGGGTATCAAACGAAAGGGGATAGCTCCAGGTTTCATTCGGACTTCGATCTATTTCGATAAATTTATCGATAACTGAGTTATCGGTAATTGTCCAAAAAACTTAACATTACTCTATAATATGGGTATAAAACGAAAGGAGAAGACAGCAGGTTTCATTTGGACTTCGATAGGTTTCGGTAAATTGATCGATAACTGAGTTATCGGTGAAAATGTGATTGCCCAAAAACCTTAAACTTGCCCTACAATATGGGTATCAAACGAAAGGGGAAGGCCCCAGGTTTCATTTGTACTTCGGCATATTTCGATAAATCCTACTAATATTATAAATGTGAATGTAGCGATGTTTGGATGTTTGGATGTTTGTATGTTTGGATGTTTGGATGTTTGGATGTCCAGACGTTTGCCTTTGTTCCCTAAAGACGTGAGAATGGCTAGACGGATTTTGTTGAAATTTGGCAGGTCTACAGGTTATAGTCAGGAAGGAGATATATGCTATTTTTTTTTTAATTTTGGGGGTTCCGACCCTGCTAGGGACCGTTTCTTTTCGAAATTTTTTTTATTCCATATAACTCTAAGTATATTGAACCTATACTTATGATATTTCGCATATACATAGGTATAGAAAGATCGTACAATATGGGTATCAAACGAAAGGGGAAGGTCCCAGGTTTCATTTTAGCTTCGATATGTTTCGATAAATTGATCGATAACTGAGTTATCGGTGAAAATGTGATTGCCCAAAAACCTTAAGCTTGACCTACAATATGGGTATCAAACGAAAGGAGAAGGCCCCAGATTTCAATTTAGCTTTGATATATTTCGATAAATTGATCGATAACTAAGTTATCGGTCAAAATTCTATTGCCCGAAAACCTTAATAATACCCGGCAATATGGGTATCAAACGAAAGGGGATAGCTCCAGGTTTCATTTGGACTTCGATAGGTTTCGATAAATTGATCGATAACTGAGTCATCGGTCAAAATGCGATTGCCCGAAAACTTCTATATTACCCTACAATATGGGTATCAAACGAAAGAAGATAGCTCCAGGTGAAAATTTTATTGCACAAAAATCTTAAAATTGCCCTACAATATGGGCATCAAACGAAAGGGGAAGGCCCCAGGTTTCATTTGTACTTCAATATATTTCGATAAATTGATGGATAACTGAGTCATCGGTCAAAATGCGATTGCCCGAAAACCTCTATTTTACCCTACAATATGGGTATCAAATCAACATTTGAATTTGCATTCATCCTGGCACAATTTGTCAAAATTGAATTCTTGAAAGGCCCCCTAACGTGATACTTATGATATTTCGCATATACATAGGTATAGAAAGATCGTACAATATGGGTATCAAACGAAAGGGGAAGGTCCCAGGTTTCATTTTAGCTTCGATATATTTCGATAAATTGATCGATAACTGAGTTATCGGTGAAAATGTGATTGCCCAAAAACCTTAAGCTTGACCTACAATATGGGTATCAAACGAAAGGAGAAGGCCCCAGGTTTCAATTTAGCTTTGATATATTTCGATAAATTGATCGATAACTAAGTTATCGGTCAAAATTCTATTGCCCGAAAACCTTAATAATACCCGGCAATATGGGTATCAAACGAAAGGGGATAGCTCCAGGTTTCATTTGGACTTCGATAGGTTTCGATAAATTGATCGATAACTGAGTCATCGGTCAAAATGCGATTGCCCGAAAACTTCTATATTACCCTACAATATGGGTATCAAACGAAAGAAGATAGCTCCAGGTGAAAATTTTATTGCACAAAAATCTTAAAATTGCCCTACAATATGGGCATCAAACGAAAGGGGAAGGCCCCAGGTTTCATTTGTACTTCAATATATTTCGATAAATTGATGGATAACTGAGTCATCGGTCAAAATGCGATTGGCCGAAAACCTCTATTTTACCCTACAATATGGGTATCAAATCAACATTTGAATTTGCATTCATCCTGGCACAATTTGTCAAAATTGAATTCTTGAAAGGCCCCCTAACGTTACCAACGAATACCGCAAAAGAAATTTTTTGAAAACCGATTTTCAATACTCTTTTTTCAAAATTTTCAAAATATTCGAATTTGGTAAATTCTTCAGTAGGCAATAATCCTACTAATATTATAAATGTGAATGTAGCGATGTTTGGATGTTTGGATCTTTGTATGTTTGGATGTTTGAATGTTTGGATGTTTGGATGTTTGGATTTTTGGATGTCCAGACGTTTGCTTTTGTTCCCTACAAACGTGAGAATGGCTAGACGGATTTTGTTGAAATTTGGCACGCCTACAGGTTATAGTCTGGAAGGAGATATATGCTATTTTTTTTAAATTTTGGGGGTTCCGACCCTGCTAGGGACCGTTTCTTTTCGAAATTTTCTTTATTCCATATAACTCTAAGTATATTGAACTTATACTTATGATAATTCGCATATAGGTATATAAAGATCGTACAATATGGGTATCAAACGAAAGGGGAAGGCCCCAGGTTTCATTTTAGCTTCGATATATTTCGATAAATTGATCGATAACTAAGTTATCGGTCAAAATGCGATTGCCCGAAAACCTCTATATTACCCTACAATATGGGTATCAAACGAAAGGATATAGCTCCAGGTTTCATTTGGACTTCGATATATTTCGATAAGTTTATCGATAACTGAGTTATCGGTGATTGCCCAAACAACTTAACATTACCCTATAATATGGGTATAAAACGAAAGGAGAAGGCAGCAAGTTTCATTTGGACTACGATAGGTTTCGATAAATTGATCGATAACTGAGTTATCGGTGAAAATGTGATTGCCCAAAAACCTTAAACTTGACCTAAAATATGGGTATCAAACGAAAGGGGAAGGCCCCAGGTTTCAATTTAGCTTTGATATATTTCGATAAATTGATCGATAACTAAGTTATCGGTCAAAATTCGAATGCCCGAAAACCTTAATATTACCCGGCAATATGGGTATCAAACGAAAGGGGATAGCTCCAGGTTTCATTTGAACTTCGATAGGTTTCGATAAATTGATCGATAACTGAGTTATCGGTCAAAATGCGATTGCCCGAAAACTTCTATATTACCCTACAATATGGGTATCAAACGAAAGAAGATAGCTCCAGGTTTCATTTGGACTTCGATATATTTCGATAAATTTATCGATAACTGAGTTATCGGTGATTGCCCAAAAAACTTAACATTACTCTATAATATGGGTATAAAACGAAAGGAGAAGGCAGCAGGTGTCATTTGGCCTACGATAGGTTTCGATAAATTGATTGGTAACTGAGTTATCGGTGAAAATGTGATTGCCCAAAAACCTTAAACTTGACCTACAATATGGGTATCAAACGAAAGGGGAAGGCCCCAGGTTTCCTTTGTACTTGGATATATTTCGATAAATTGATCGATAACTGAGTTATCGGTCAAAATGCGACTGCCCGAAAACCTCTATATTACATTACAATATGGGTATCAAGCGAAAGGGGATAGCTCCAGGTTTCATTCGGACTTCGATCTATTTCGATAAATTTATCGATAACTGAGTTATCGGTGATTGCCCAAAAAACTTAACATTACTCAATAATATGGGTATAAAACGAAAGGAGAAGACAGCAGGTTTCATTTGGACTTCGATAGGTTTCGGTAAATTGATCGATAACTGAGTTATCGGTGAAAATGTGATTGCCCGAAAACCTCTATCTTACCCTACAATATGGGTTCAAACGAAAGGAGATATCTCCAGGTTTCATTTGGACTTCGATATATTTCGATAAATTTATCGATAACTGAGTTACCGGTGATTGCCCAAAAAAATTTACATTACTCTATAATATGGGTATAAAACGAAAGGAGAAGGCTGCAGGTTTCATTTGGACTTCGATAGGTTTCGGTAAATTGATCGATAACTGAGTTATCGGTGAAAATGTGATTGCCCAAAAACCTTAAACTTGACCTACAATATGGGTATCAAACGAAAGGGGAAGGCCCCAGGTTTCATTTGTACTTCAATATATTTCGATAAATTGATGGATAACTGAGTCATCGGTCAAAATGCGATTGCCCGAAAACCTTAATATTACATTACAATATGGGTATCAAACGAAAGGGGGTAGCTCCAGGTTTCATTTGGACTTCGATATATTTCGATAAATTGATCGATAACTGAGTCATCGGTCAAAATGCGATTGCCCGAAAACTTCTATATTACCCTACAATATGGGTATCAAACGAAAGAAGATAGCTCCAGGTGAAAATTTTATTGCACAAAAATCTTAAAATTGCCCTACAATATGGGCATCAAACGAAAGGGGAAGGCCCCAGGTTTCATTTGTACTTCAATATATTTCGATAAATTGATGGATAACTGAGTCATCGGTCAAAATGCGATTGCCCGAAAACCTCTATTTTACCCTACAATATGGGTATCAAATCAACATTTGAATTTGCATTCATCCTGGCACAATTTGTCAAAATTGAATTCTTGAAAGGCCCCCTAACGTGATACTTATGATATTTCGCATATACATAGGTATAGAAAGATCGTACAATATGGGTATCAAACGAAAGGGGAAGGTCCCAGGTTTCATATTAGCTTCGATATATTTCGATAAATTGATCGATAACTGAGTTATCGGTGAAAATGTGATTGCCCAAAAACCTTAAGCTTGACCTACAATATGGGTATCAAACGAAAGGAGAAGGCCCCAGGTTTCAATTTAGCTTTGATATATTTCGATAAATTGATCGATAACTAAGTTATCGGTCAAAATTCTATTGGCCGAAAACCTTAATAATACCCGGCAATATGGGTATCAAACGAAAGGGGATAGCTCCAGGTTTCATTTGGACTTCGTTGGTTTCGATAAATTGATCGATAACTGAGTCATCGGTCAAAATGCGATTGCCTGAAAACTTCTATATTACCCTACAATATGGGTATCAAACGGAAGAAGATAGCTCCAGGTGAAAATTTTATTGCACAAAAATCTTAAAATTGCCCTACAATATGGGCATCAAACGAAAGGGGAAGGCCCCAGGTTTCATTTGTACTTCAATATATTTCGATAAATTGATGGATAACTGAGTCATCGGTCAAAATGCGATTGCCCGAAAACCTCTATTTTACCCTACAATATGGGTATCAAATCAACATTTGAATTTGCATTCATCCTGGCACAATTTGTCAAAATTGAATTCTTGAAAGGCCCCCTAACGTTACCAACGAATACCGCAAAAGAAATTTTTTGAAAACCGATTTTCAATACTCTTTTTTCAAAATTTTCAAAATATTCGAATTTGGTAAATTCTTCAGTAGGCAATAATCCTACTAATATTATAAATGTGAATGTAGCGATGTTTGGATGTTTGGATGTCCAGACGTTTGCTTTTGTTCCCTAAAAACGTGAGAATGGCTAGACGGATTTTGTTGAAATTTGGCACGCCTACAGGTTATAGTCTGGAAGGAGATATATGCTATTTTTTTTAATTTTGGGGGTTCCGACCCTGCTAGGGACCGTTTCTTTTCGAAATTTTCTTTATTCCATATAACTCTAAGTATATTGAACTTATACTTATGATAATTCGCATATAGGTATATAAAGATCGTACAATATGGGTATCAAACGAAAGGGGAAGGCCCCAGGTTTCATTTTAGCTTCGATATATTTCGATAAATTGATCGATAACTAAGTTATCGGTCAAAATGCGATTGCCCGAAAACCTCTATATTACCCTACAATATGGGTATCAAACGAAAGGATATAGCTCCAGGTTTCATTTGGACTTCGATATATATCGATAAGTTTATCGATAACTGAGTTATCGGTGATTGCCCAAACAACTTAACATTACCCTATAATATGGGTATAAAACGAAAGGAGAAGGCAGCCAGTTTCATTTGGACTACGATAGGTTTCGATAAATTGATCGATAACTGAGTTATCGGTGAAAATGTGATTGCCCAAAAACCTTAAACTTGACCTAAAATATGGGTATAAAACGAAAGGGGAAGGCCCCAGGTTTCAATTTAGCTTTGATATATTTCGATAAATTGATCGATAACTAAGTTATCGGTCAAAATTCGATTGCCCGAAAACCTTAATATTACCCGGCAATATGGGTATCAAACGAAAGGGGATAGCTCCAGGTTTCATTTGAACTTCGATAGGTTTCGATAAATTGATCGATAACTGAGTTATCGGTCAAAATGCGATTGCGCGAAAACTTCTATATTACCCTACTATATGGGTATCAAACGAAAGAAGATAGCTCCAGGTTTCATTTGGACTTCGATATATTTCGATAAATTTATCGATAACTGAGTTATCGGTGATTGCCCAAAAAACTTAACATTACTCTATAATATGGGTATAAAACGAAAGGAGAAGGCAGCAGGTGTCATTTGGACTACGATAGGTTTCGATAAATTGATCGGTAACTGAGTTATCGGTGAAAATGTGATTGCCCAAAAACCTTAAACTTGAGCTACAATATGGGTATCAAACGAAAGGGGAAGGCCCCAGGTTTCCTTTGTACTTGGATATATTTCGATAAATTGATCGATAACTGAGTTATCGGTCAAAATGCGACTGCCCGAAAACCTCTATATTACATTACAATATGGGTATCAAGCGAAAGGGGATAGCTCCAGGTTTCATTTGGACTTCGATCTATTTCGATAAATTTATCGATAACTGAGTTATCGGTGATTGCCCAAAAAACTTAACATTACTCAATAATATGGGTATAAAACGAAAGGAGAAGACAGCAGGTTTCATTTGGACTTCGATAGGTTTCGGTAAATTGATCGATAACTGAGTTATCGGTGAAAATGTGATTGCCCGAAAACCTCTATCTTACCCTACAATATGGGTTCAAACGAAAGGAGATATCTCCAGGTTTCATTTGGACTTCGATATATTTCGATAAATTTATCGATAACTGAGTTATCGGTGATTGCCCAAAAAAATTTATATTACTCTATAATATGGGTATAAAACGAAAGGAGAAGGCTGCAGGTTTCATTTGGACTTCGATAGGTTTCGGTAAATTGATCGATAACTGAGTTATCGGTGAAAATGTGATTGCCCAAAAACCTTAAACTTGACCTACAATATGGGTATCAAACGAAAGGGGAAGGCCCCAGGTTTCAATTTAGCTTTGATATATTTCGATAAATTGATCGATAACTAAGTTATCGGTCAAAATTCGATTGCCCGAAAACCTTAATATTACATTACAATATGGGTATCAAACGAAAGGGGGTAGCTCCAGGTTTCATTTGGACTTCGATATATTTCGATAAATTGATCGATAACTGAGTTATCGGTGATTGCCCAAAAAACTTAACATTACTCTATAATATGGGTATAAAACGAAAGGAGAAGACAGCAGGTTTCATTTGGACTTCGATATATTTCGAGAAATTGATCGATAACTGAGTTATCGGTCCAAATGCGATTGCGCGAAAACTTCTATATTGCCATACAATATGGGTATCAAACGAAAGGAGATAGCTCCAGGTTTCATTTGGACTTCGATATATTTCGATAAATTTATCGATAACTAAGTTATCGGTGAAAATGTTATTGCACAAAAATCTTAAAGTTGCCCCACAATATGGGCATCAAACGAAAGGGGAAGGCCCCAGGTTTCATTTGTACTTCAATATATTTCGATAAATTGATGGATAACTGAGTCATCGGTCAAAATGCGATTGCCCGAAAACCTCTATTTTACCCTGCCATATGGGTATCAAACGAAAGGAGATAGCTCCAGGTTTCATTTGGACTTCGATATATTTCGATAAATTGATCGATAACTGAGTTATCGGTGAAAATGTGATTGCCCAAAAACCTTAAACTTGACCTACAATATGAGTATCAAACGAAAGGGGAAGGCCCCAGGTTTCCTTTGTACTTGGATATATTTCCATAAATTGATCGTTAACTGAGTTATCGGTCAAAATGCGACTGCCCGATATGGGTATCAAACAAAAGGGGGTAGCTCCAGGTTTCATTTGGACTTCGATATATTTCGATAAATTGATCGATAACTGAGTTATCGGTGATTGCCCAAAAAACTTAACATTACTCTATAATATGGGTATAAAACGAAAGGAGAAGACAGCAGGTTTCATTTGGACTTCGATAGGTTTCGGTAAATTGATCGATAACTGAGTTATCGGTGAAAATGTGATTGCCCGAAAACCTCTATTTTACCCTACAATATGGGTATCAAACGAAAGGAGATAGCTCCAGGTTTCATTTGGACTTCGATAGGTTTCGGTAAATTGATCGATAACTGAGTTATCGGTGAAAATGTGCTTGCCCAAAAACCTTAAACTTGCCCTACAATATGGGTATCAAACGAAAGGGGAAGGCCCCAGGTTTCATTTGGACTTCGATATATTTCGATAAATTGATCGATAACTGAGTTATCGGTGATTGCCCAAAAAACTTAACATTACTCTATAATATGGGTATAAAACGAAAGGAGAAGACAGCAGGTTTCATTTGGACTTCGATAGGTTTCGGTAAATTGATCGATAACTGAGTTATCGGTGAAAATGCGATTGCCCGAAAACCTCTATTTTACCCTACAATATGGGTATCAAACGAAAGGAGATAGCTCCAGGTTTCATTTGGACTTCGATAGGTTTCGGTAAATTGATCAATAACTGAGTTATCGGTGAAAATGTGATTGCCCAAAAACCTTGAACTTGCCCTGCAATATGGGTATCAAACGAAAGGGGAAGGCCCCAGGTTTCATTTGTACTTCGACATATTTCGATAAATTTATCTATAACTGAGTTATCGGTAAAAATGCTGGCACAATTTGTCAAAATTGAATTCTTGAAAGGCCCCCTAACGTAACCAACGAATACCTCAAAAGAACATTTTTGAAAACCAGTTTTCAATATTCTTTTTCAAAATTTGGTAAATTCTTCAGTAGCAATAATCATACTAATATTATAAATGTGAATGTAGCGATGTTTGGATGTCCAGACGTTTGCTTCTGTTACTCAATCACGTGAGAATGGCAAGACGGATTTTGATGAAGTTAGGAACGCATACAGGTTTGGAAGAAGTTATAGGCTATTTTTTTTATTAATTTTGAGGGTTCGGACGCTTCTAGGGACCATTTCTTTTTGATAAATTTTTCCCCCATACAATTCTGAGTATACTTGACCTATACTTATGGTATTTCGCATGTATGTACATAGGTAAGGATGACCCCAGGTTTCATTTGGACTCCTATATATTTCGATAAATTTATCGACAACTGAGTTATTGGTCAAAATGCGATTGCAGAAAAACCTTAATATTACCCTACAATATTGTATCAAATCAACATTTGAATTTGCATTCATCCTGGCACAATTTGTCAAAATTGAATTCTTGAAAGGCCCCTAACGTTACCAACGAATACCGCAAAAGAAAATTTTTGAAAACCGGTTTTTTTTCAAAATTTTCAAAATATTCGAATTTGGTAAATTCTTCAGTAGGCAATAATATTATATAAATATGAATTATAAATGTGAATGTGAATGTAGCGATGTTTGGATGTTTGTATGTTTGGATGTTTGAATGTTTGGATGTTTGGATGTCCAGACGTTTGCTTTTGTTCCCTAAAAACGTGAGAAAGGCTAGACGGATTTTGTTGAAATTTGGCACGCCTGCAGGTTATAGTCTGGAAGGAGCTATAGGCTATTTTTTTTTATAATTTTGGGGGTTCCGACCCTGCTAGGGACCGTTTCTTTTCGAAATTTTCTTTATTCCATATAACTCTAAGTATATTGAACTTATACTTATGATAATTCGCATATAGGTATATAAAGATCGTACAATATGGGTATCAAACGAAAGGATATAGCTCCAGGTTTCATTTGGACTTCGATATATTTCGATAAGTTTATCGATAACTGAGTTATCGGTGATTGCCCAAACAACTTAACATTACCCTATAATATGGGTATAAAACGAAAGGAGAAGGCAGCAGGTTTCATTTGGACTACGATAGGTTTCGATAAATTGATCGATAACTGAGTTATCGGTGAAAATGTGATTGCCCAAAAACCTTAAACTTGACCTACAATATGGGTATCAAACGAAAGGGGAAGGCCCCAGGTTTCCTCTGTACTTGGATATATTTCGATAAATTGATCGATAACTGAGTTATCGGTCAAAATGCGACTGCCCGAAAACCTCTATATTACATTACAATATGGGTATCAAACGAAAGGGGATAGCTCCAGGTTTCATTTGGACTTCGATCTATTTCGACAAATTTATCGATAACTGAGTTATCGGTGATTGCCCAAAAAACTTAACATTACTCTATAATATGGGTATAAAACGAAAGGAGAAGACAGCAGGTTTCATTTGGACTTCGATAGGTTTCGGTAAATTGATCGATAACTGAGTTATCGGTGAAAATGTGATTGCCCGAAAACTTCTATCTTACCCTACATTATGGGTTCAAACGAAAGGAGATATCTCCAGGTTTCATTTGGACTTCGATATATTTCGATAAATTTATCGATAACTGAGCTATCGGTGATTGCCCAAAAAAAATAACATTACTCTATAATATGGGTATAAAACGAAAGGAGAAGGCAGCAGGTTTCATTTGGACTTCGATAGGTTTCGGTAAATTGATCGATAACTGAGTTATCGGTGAAAATGTGATTGCCTAAAAACCTTAAACTTGACCTACAATATGGGTATCAAACGAAAGGGGAAGGCCCCAGGTTTCAATTTAGCTTTGATATATTTCGATAAATTGATCGATAACTAAGTTATCGGTCAAAATTCGATTTCCCGAAAACCTTAATAATACCCGGCAATATGGGTATCAAACGAAAGGGGATAGCTCCAGGTTTCATTTGGACTTCGATAGGTTTCGAGAAATTGATCGATAACTGAGTTATCGGTCCAAATGCGATTGCGCGAAAACTTCTATATTACCCTACAATATAGTTTGATAACGAAAGAAGATAGCTCCAGGTTTCATTTGGACTTCGATATATTTCGATAAATTTATCGATAACTAAGTTATCGGTGAAAATGTTATTGCACAAAAATCTTAAAGTTGCCCTACAATATGGGCATCAAACGAAAGGGGAAGGCCCCAGGTTTCATTTGTACTTCAATATATTTCGATAAATTGATGGATAACTGAGTCATCGGTCAAAATGCGATTGCCCGAAAACCTCTATTTTACCCTACAATATGGGTATCAAACGAAAGGAGATAGCTCCAGGTTTCATTTGGACTTCGATATATTTCGATAAATTGATCGATAACTGAGTTATCGGTGAAAATGTTATTGCCCAAAAACCTTAAACTTGACCTACAATATGAGTATCAAACGAAAGGGGAAGGCCCCAGGTTTCATTTGTACTTTGACATATTTCGATAAATCTTACTAATATTATAAATGTGAATGTAGCGATGTTTGGATGTTTGGATGTTTGTATGTTTGGATGTTTGGATGTTTGGATGCTTGGATGTCCAGACGTTTGCCTTTGTTCCCTAAAAACGTGAGAATGGCTAGACGGATTTTGTTGAAATTTGGCACGCCTACAGGTTATAGTCTGGAAGGAGCTATAAGCTATTTTTTTTTTAATTTTGGGGGCTCCGACCATGCTAGGTACCGTTTCTTTTCGAAATTTTTTTTATTCCATATAACTCTAAGTATATTGAACCTATACCGTTTCTAAGTATATTGAACCTATACTTATGATATTTCGCATATACATAGGTATAGAAAGATCGTACAATATGGATATCAAACGAAAGGGGAAGGTTCCAGGTTTCATTTTAGCTTCGATATATTTCGATAAATTGATCGATAACTGAGTTATCGGTGAAAATGTGATTGCCCGAAAACTTCTATATTACCCTACAATATGGGTATCAAACGAAAGAAGATAGCTCCAGGTGAAAATTTTATTGCACAAAACTCTTAAAATTGCCCTACAATATGGGCATCAAACGAAAGGGGAAGGCCCCAGGTTTCATTTGTACTTCAATATATTTCGATAAATTGATGGATAACTGAGTCATCGGTCAAAATGCGATTGCCCGAAAACCTCTATTTTACCCTACAATATGGGTATCAAACGAAAGGAGATAGCTCCAGGTTTCATTTGGACTTCGATATATTTCGATAAATTTATCGATAACTGAGTTATCGGTGATTGCCCAAAAAAATTAACATTACTCTATAATATGGGTATAAAACGAAAGGAGAAGGCAGCAGGTTTCATTTGGACTTCGATAGGTTTCTGTAAATTGATCGATAACTGAGTTATCGGTGAAAATGTGATTGCCAAAAAACCTTAAACTTGCCCTACAATATGGGTATCAAACGAAAGGGGAAGGCCCAAGGTTTCATTTGTACTTTGACATATTTCGATAAATCCTACTAATATTATAAATGTGAATGTAGCAATGTTTGGATGTTTGTATGTTTGGATGTTTGGATGTTTGGATGTCCAGACGTTTGCCTTTGTTCCCTAAAAACGTGAGAATGGCTAGACGGATTTTGTTGAAATTTGGCACGCCTACAGGTTATAGTCTGGAAGGAGCTGTAGGCTATTTTTTTTTTTAATTTTGGGGGCTCCGACTCTGCTAGGTACCGTTTCTTTTCGAAATTTTTTTTATTCCATATAACTCTAAGTATATTGAACCTATACTTATGATATTTCGCATATACATAGGTATAGAAAGATCGTACAATATGGGTATCAAACGAAAGGGGAAGGTCCCAGGTTTCATTTTAGCTTCGATATATTTCGATAAGTTGATCGATAACTGAGTTATCGGTGAAAATGTGATTGCCCAAAAACCTTAAACTTGACCTACAATATGGGTATCAAACGAAAGGAGAAGGCCCCAGGTTTCAATTTAGCTTTGATATATTTCGATAAATTGATCGATAACCAAGTTATCGGTCAAAATTCTATTGCCCGAAAACCTTAATAATACCCGGCAATATGGGTATCAAACGAAAGGGGATAGCTCCAGGTTTCATTTGGACTTCGATAGGTTTCGATAAATTGATCGATAACTGAGTCATCGGTCAAAATGCGATTGCCCGAAAACTTCTATATTACCCTACAATATGGGTATCAAACGAAAGGAGATAGCTCCAGGTGAAAATTTTATTGCACAAAAATCTTAAAATTGCCCTACAATATGGACATCAAACGAAAGGGGAAGGCCCCAGGTTTCATTTGTACTTCAATATATTTCGATAAATTGATGGATAACTGAGTCATCGGTCATAATGCGATTGCTCGAAAACCTCTATTTTACCCTACAATATGGGTATCAAACGAAAGGAGATAGCTCCAGGTTTCAATTTAGCTTTGATATATTTCGATAAATTGATCGATAACCAAGTTATCGGTCAAAATTCTATTGCCCGAAAACCTCTATTTTACCCTACAATATGGGTATCAAACGAAAGGAGATAGCTCCAGGTTTCATTTGGACTTCGATATATTTCGATAAATTTATCGATAACTGAGTTATCGGTGATTGCCCAGAAAAAATTAACATTACTCTATAATATGGGTATAAAACGAAAGGAGAAGACAGCAGGTTTCATTTGGACTACGATAGGTTTCGATAGTTTGATCGATAACTGAGTTATCGGTGAAAATGTTATTGCCCAAAAACCTTAAACTTGACCTACAATATGGGTATCAAACGAAAGGAGAAGGCCCCAGGTTTCAATTTAGCTTTGATATATTTCGATAAATTGATCGATAACCAAGTTATCGGTCAAAATTCTATTGCCCGAAAACCTCTATTTTACCCTACAATATGGGTATCAAACGAAAGGAGATAGCTCCAGGTTTCATTTGGACTTCGATATATTTCGATAAATTTATCGATAACTGAGTTATCGGTGATTGCCCAGAAAAAATTAACATTACTCTATAATATGGGTATAAAACGAAAGGAGAAGGCCCCAGGTTTCCTTTTTACTTCGATATATTTCGATAAATTGATCGATAACTGAGTTATCGGTCAAAATGCGACTGCCCGAAAACCTCTATATTACATTACAATATGGGTATCAAACGAAAGGGGAAGGCCCCAGGTTTCATTTGTACTTCGACATTTTTCGATAAATTTATCTATAACTGAGTTATCGATAAAAATGCGATTGCAGAAAAACCTTAATAGTACCCTACAATATTGTATCAAATCAACATTTGAAGTTGAATTCATCCTGGCACAATTTGTCAAAATTGAATTCATGAAAGGCCCCCTAACGTTACCAACGAATACCTCAAAAGAACATTTTTGAAAACCAGTTTTCAATATTCTTTTTCAAAATTTGGAAAATTCTTCAGTAGCAATAATCATACTAATATTATAAATGTGAATGTAGCGATGTTTGGATGCCCAGACGTTTGCTTCTGTTACTCAATCACGTGAGAATGGCAGGACGGATTTTGATGAAGTTAGGAACGCATACAGGTTATAGTCTGGAAGGAGTTATAGGCTATTTTTTTTTTTATTAATTTTGGGGTTTCGGACGCTTCTAGGGACCATTACTTTTTGATATTTTTTTCCCCCATACAATTCTGAGTATACTTGACCTATACTTATGATATTTCGCATATATGTACATAGGTAAGGATGGCCCCAGGTTTCATTTGGACTTCGATATATTTCGATAAATTTATCGACAACTGAGTTATTGGTCAAAATGTGAATGCAGAAAAACCTTAATATTACCCTACAATATTGTATCAAATCAACATTTGAATTTGCATTCATCCTGGCACAATTTGTCAAAATTGAATTCTTGAAAGGCCCCCTAACGTTACCAACGAATACCGCAAAAGAAAATTTTTGAAAACCGGTTTTCAATACTCTTTTTTCAAAATTTTCAAAATATTCGAATTTGGTAAATTCTTCAGTAGGCAATAATCCTACTAATATTATAAATGTGAATGTAGCGATGTTTGGATGTTTGTATGTTTGGATGTTTGAATGTTTGGATGTTTGGATGTTTGGATGTTTGGATGTCCAGACGTTTGCTTTTGTTCCCTAAAAACGTGAGAATGGCTAGACGGATTTTGTTGAAATTTGGCAGGCCTACAGGTTGTAGTCTGGAAGGAGATATATGCTATTTTTTTTTTTAATTTTGGGGGTTCCGACCCTGCTAGGGACCGTTTCTTTTCGAAATTTTCTTTATTCCATATAACTCTAAGTATATTGAACCTATACTTATGATATTTCGCATATAGGTATATAAAGATCGTACAATATGGGTATCAAACGAAAGGGGAAGGCCCCAGGTTTCATTTTAGCTTCGATATATTTTGATAAATTGATCGATAACTAAGTTATCGGTCAAAATGCGATTGCCCGAAAACCTCTATATTACCCTACAATATGGGTATCAAACGAAAGGAGATAGCTCCAGGTTTCATTTGGACTTTGATATATTTCGATAAGTTTATCGATAACTGAGTTATCGGTGATTGCCCAAAAAACTTAACATTACCCTATAATATGGGTATAAAACGAAAGGAGAAGGCAGCAAGTTTCATTTGGACTACGATAGGTTTCGATAAATTGATCGATAACTGAGTTATCGGTGAAAATGTGATTGCCCAAAAACCTTAAACTTGACCTACAATATGGGTATCAAACGAAAGGGGAAGGCCCCAGGTTTCAATTTAGCTTTGATATATTTCGATAAATTGATCGATAACTAAGTTATCGGTCAAAATTCAATTGCCCGAAAATCTTAATATTACCCGGCAATATGGGTATCAAACGAAAGGGGATAGCTCCAGGTTTCATTTGGACTTCGATAGGTTTCGATAAATTGATCGATAACTGAGTTATCGGTCAAAATGCGATTGCGCGAAAACTTCTATATTACCCTACAATATGGGTATCAAACGAAAGAAGATAGCTCCAGGTTTCATTTGGACTTCGATATATTTCGATAAATTTATCGATAACTGAGTTATCGGTGATTGCCCAAAAAACTTAAAATTACTCTATAATATGGGTATAAAGCGAAAGGAGAAGGCAGCAGGTTTCATTTGGACTACGATAGGTTTCGATAAATTGATCGATAACTGAGTTATCGGTGAAAATGTGATTGCCCAAAAACCTTAAACTTGACCTACAATATGGGTATCAAACGAAAGGGGAAGGCCCCAGGTTTCCTTTGTACTTGGATATATTTCGATAAATTGATCGATAACAGAGTTATCGGTCAAAATGCGACTGCCCGAAAACCTCTATATTACATTACAATATGGGTATCAAACGAAAGGGGATAGCTCCAGGTTTCATTTGGACTTCGATCTATTTCGATAAATTTATCGATAACTGAGTTATCGGTGATTGCCCAAAAAACTTAACATTACTCTATAATATGGGTATAAAACGAAAGGAGAAGACAGCAGGTTTCATTTGGACTTCGATAGGTTTCGGTAAATTGATCGATAACTGAGTTATCGGTGAAAATGTGATTGCCCGAAAACCTCTATCTTACCCAACAATATGGGTTCAAACGAAAGGAGATATCTCCAGGTTTCATTTGGACTTCGATATATTTCGATAAATTTATCGATAACTGAGCTATCGGTGATTGCCCGAAAAAATTTACATTACTCTATAATATGGGTATAAAACGAAAGGAGAAGGCTGCAGGTTTCATTTGGACTTCGATAGGTTTCGGTAAATTGATCGATAACTGAGTTATCGGTGAAAATGTGATTGCCCAAAAACCTTAAACTTGACCTACAATATGGGTATCAAACGAAAGGGGAAGGCCCCAGGTTTCAATTTAGCTTTGATATATTTCGATAAATTGATCGATAACTAAGTTATCGGTCAAAATTCGATTGCCCGAAAACCTTAATATTACCCGGCAATATGGGTATCAAACGAAAGGGGATAGCTCCAGGTTTCATTTGGACTTCGACAGGTTTCGAGAAATTGATCGATAACTGAGTTATCGGTCCAAATGCGATTGCGCGAAAACTTCTATATTGCCCTACAATATGGGTATCAAACAAAAGGAGATAGCTCCAGGTTTCATTTGGACTTCGATATATTTCGATAAATTTATCGACAACTGAGTTATTGGTCAAAATGCGATTGCAGAAAAACCTTAATATTACCCTACAATATTGTATCAAATCAACATTTGAATTTGCATTCATCCTGGCACAATTTGTCAAAATTGAATTCTTGAAAGGCCCCCTAACGTTACCAAGGAATACCGCAAAAGAAAATTTTTGAAAACCGGTTTTTTTTCAAAATTTTCAAAATATTCGAATTTGGTAAATTCTTCAGTAGGCAATAATATTATATAAATATGAAATCTTAAAGTATATTATTGATTTTGAAAGTCCCCCTAACTACTTACATCCCGAGCAACGCCGGGTGCCCTGCTAGTATTATATAAATATGAATTATAAATGTGAATGTAGCGATGTTTGGATGTTTGGATGTTTGTATGTTTGGATGTTTGAATGTTTGGATGTTTGGATGTTTGGATGTCCAGACGTTTGCTTTTGTTCCCTAAAAACGTGAGAATGGCTAGACGGATTTTGTTGAAATTTGGCACGCCGGCAGGTTATAGTCTGGAAGGAGCTATAGGCTATTTTTTTTATAATTTTGGGGGTTCCGACCCTGCTAGGGACCGTTTCTTTTCGAAATTTTCTTTATTCCATATAACTCTAAGTATATTGAACCTATACTTATGATATTTCGCATATAGGTATATAAAGATCGTACAATATGGGTATCAAACGAAAGGGGAAGGCCCCCTTATTTTAGCTTTGATATATTTCGATAAATTGATTTGATATATTTCGATAAATTGATCGATAACTAAGTTATCGGTCAAAATTCGATTGCCCGAAAACCTCTATATTACCCTACAATATGGGTATCAAACGAAAGGAGATAGCTCCAGGTGTAGTGTGTCCAATATGAATACATATCTACATACAAAATACGCAGCACGAGCGCCGTCTAAGTTACTTGGTCGCAAACGTAAACAAACTGCAACTAAGTAATTGCTGACGCTATGTATTTCTCTGCTGCGACACTTTCCCACGACCAAAGCGTTGAAGTAGCTTAGCGCTATACACATATGTAAATACGTGCATATGGGTGAGCGTGCGTTGGGCTTCATGCCTTATGTTAGGCTTAGCTATGTAAGAATTAGAGTAAATATGTATAATAAAATGTTTAGATTAATTTACTATAAATAAGCATGAATTTCATAATAAAGAGAACATTATCAATTCGGCACTGAGCCACACAACAATTGGAGTTTTTAATAAATATCTCAACATGGCGATCCTGCCCTGCAATCCTGGACTAAGAAGATATTAAGCCACTTGAGGAAAGGAGGTCCTGAAATCCTGGACTAAGAAGATATTAAGCCGCTTGAGGAAAAGAGGTCCTGAACACATTAAGGAAATAACGCCATCCTGGTAGCTGGTAGCTGAAAAAATGTTTTAAGGCTAGAAGATAAGAATTTTTTAGAAATAGACCGCTGACTTTAGCGGACTACTGGACAATCAGCAGACTGCGATATACCATAAGTCGCAGACTGCAGAAATCCTGTTAGGTTTAAAAAAGGGCAGACTGCTATATTTTAAATGGCAGACTGCTGAGATACGTTAATAAATATTAGAACTCTTTGGCACCCTAAGGTCGCCCACCAAATAGCAGACTTGTTTCTGCTTAGGGCATATTTTATTAGAACTCTTTGGCATCATAAGGTCGCCAGCCAAATAGCAGACTTGTTTCTGCTTAGGAAATATTTTTTCACAAATGCAAGAGCCAACCAAAGAAGAGTTTGACTCTATCTTTGAAAGGTGGAATAAATTCTTTGTAGAAAAGGAGCAAAATCCTCCAGTTGCCACTGAAGAGGTTCCTCAAACCTCTGAAGTAATAAAGCAAGGTCCGTTACCGATAACCATTGAAGAGTATCGGCGACGGAACAAGCAGAACAGGCAGGAGGAAGTAAAAATTCCAGCCCCTGTAAAACACAAAAAGCAAACGAGAGGTGGTAAAAGATACCAGAAAAAAAAGGAGTTGGCAATAACGTACAATCTATTAAATTTTGCCACTTCTTATGAGGAAAAAGTAAATTTAAAAAAATATATTTCAGAACTAAGAGGTAGAAAATAAGACAATAAATATTACCAATAATGTCTAGTATTAGAAAATAAAAGAAAAATTTTGTTTAATAAAGAAAATGTAATAATGAATACGAATATTAACTATTTTGTAAACTCAGAAAACGCCTTACCAGATAACCTCGATTACGAGGCTATAAATACTATTGTTGAAAATTTAGAGTGTGAAAGCACACTAGAGGCAATATTAAAAGCTAGAAAATTAAGAAAATATAGTAAGGAAGAAAAAGAAACATTGATATGGCTAAAGCATCATTGGAAATATATAGGCATGACTAGGGAACCAACCCTTGAAGATGTTAGGTACCCAACAACACTTGTAGAAGAAGGTAGAAGAACCTTAATTACTTTAAACTTAACAGACAATAATTAAAATCAGAAAAATTATAGAATAAAAAACTTGCTTATACCTAAAGAAATGAAAAATAAAAAATAAAAAAAAAAAAAAAAAAAATATATAAATAATTGTATTTGTTTTCAATAAAATTTTTTTTTGTAATGGGAGGCCAGGAATCCAAACTGGAAAAGCCTAACGCTAATGTCGTTAATTCGGTTCAAATAATTGACCACACTGAGGCACTAGATTTCATAAAAATCTTGCTATTGATATTAACAATTTGCAGTTGCCTAAATTTGTTTCTCAAATTATACTCGACCCACAACAAACATTTAAAAAAGAGATACCAGAGTCGAGCAAACGATCTAGATAAAATCTAAATATTTTTTATTAAATGGATACTTGGGAAGGTATTCGCACAAGGCTATATGAGGAAAAATTGTTAGTAGAAAAATCATACAAGTGTATAAACCAAAATAGAGAAACAAAAAAGGAAACAATAATTAAACATTTGACATTGATAAAAAATAGTTTTAATAGATTAGGTAATGAAATAAAAAATATATATAGTAAACTCAGACCTACACATCAGCAAGAAACAAAGCAAATCTTTTCGCAAGTCAGAGATAGATTAGTTTCCTCACTATCAAGATACAATATAGATGTAACAGTGCCAACTTCATTTGAACACGATATTCAAATTGATTTTGACGACTTTTCAATAGAAGAGATTTCAAATATAGAGGAAGCCCATAAAGAAGTCATAAGCAAGGAAACTCAAACAAACAAGGTCAAAATGACACAAACAGTAGTAGATTTTATTAAAACTGCATCATCGATCTTACCAGATTTCGACGGGAGATCAGAAAATCTATCCAGTTTTCTGGATGCCCTTGATATCCTGGAACAAATCAAGGATAGTCACGAGGCTATTGCAGTATCCATGATTAAGACTAAACTCAAAGGAACAGCTAGAAACCTTATAAGTACTGAATCTACCATTCAAGAAATAATACGAAGATTAAAATCAAAAGTTAAGGGTGAATCAGTCGAAGTTTTGTCAGCAAAGCTCCTGAACATCCAACAACGCAGTAAAACTGCAAACCAATATACTTCTGAGATTGAAAAGCTCACAAAATCATTAGAAGGAGCATACATATCTGACGGACTAGCACCAGAGTTAGCAACTAAATACGCTACACAATCAGCGGTAAAAGCTATGTGCAAAAACTGCTCTAACGAAAAGGTCAAGGTCATTATGCAAGCTGGTACGTTCACCTCTATGAACGAAGCCATTTCTAAGTTCACCAATAGCTGTACTGAAGTAACCGGTAACCCTAATTCACTGTTACACATACGTCGACAAAATTATTTTCGCGGTAGTTTCCGCAGAAGTTACCAGAATAATGCCTACAGAGGTAACCAAAGACGGGATGGTAACCGTTTTAATAATTTTAATAATTACAATAATAATAATAATAGAAATAACAATCAAAGATCCGGGAGAAATTTCGGAAATCAATCTCGCGGTTCTAATCGCAATAATACTAGAAACGTTAGAAATGTGAACCAACAGGAAAACCAGCAAGCTCCACCTCAATAGGTAAAAAATTATATGTCTTCAATCTGCACCTTAATAGTTATATATCTTCAAAAACAACTCTAAACAATTCCATTTCAACCCTCCTGATTGATACAGGAGCGGACATCTCCATTATAAAAAAGGGTCAAATTGACAATGACGTCACAATTAATTACTCACAAAAAACTGATCTAAAAGGCATTGGTCACGGTCTAACAAGCACTATTGGCACAGTTACAGCAGATTTAAGAGATGATCAATTATTAATTAAACACAAATTTCATATAGTAGAGGATACATTTCCAATCCCATGTGACGGAATTTTGGGGCTTGATTTTATTAAAAAATATAACTGCATTTTGGATTACAATAAAAACGGGGACACCCTAATACTACGTCCATATGATTATCCAGAAAATATAATAATCCAAATGACAAATAGACCAGCAGTTAATTGCATAACAATCCCAGCAAGATCCGAGGTAATTCGACAAGTCCATATTAAAAACAGCAATTCTGAATTATTGATACCTCATCAAAAATTATCCGAAGGTATTTTTATAGCAAACACCCTAGTAAATTCAAAGCAAACCTTTATTCGAGTCATAAATACAACGGATAAAATTGCAACTATTCAAAATTTCAAAATTAACACAGAAAATTTAGATGATTATACAGTAGTAGAAAATAAAACGGAAACAGTAGAAAATAATAACGAAAAATTAAAAAGATTAAATAAAAATTTTCCAAAATTTGTTATTGAACAACTTAATGCACTGTGCACAGAATTTATTGATATATTTTCACTAGAATCAGAACCCATTACCACTAATAATTTTTATAAACAAAAATTACATATGAAAGATAGCAACCCAGTTTATGTAAAAAATTACAGAATTCCTCAAGCTCATAAAAGCGAAATTAGTAAGCACGTCAATAAACTAATTGAAGATGACATTATAGAGCCGTCTATGTCAGAATATAATAGCCCAATTCTACTTGTACCCAAAAAGCCTTTACCCGGCAAAAATGACAAAAGATGGAGATTGGTAGTCGATTACCGACAGGTAAACAAAAAGTTAACTGCAGATAAATTTCCATTGCCAAGAATTGATGATATATTGGATCAATTGGGTAGAGCTAAATATTTTTCATGCTTAGACTTGATGTCTGGCTTTCATCAAATTGAATTACATAAAGACTCTAGGGACATAACATCGTTTACGGCAGACGATGGCACGTATCGCTTTAAAAGGCTGCCATACGGTTTGAAGGTAGCCCCAAACTCGTTTCAGAGAATGATGACTCTTGCTTTTGCAGGCCTTAAGCCTTCCCAAGCTTTTCTATATATGGATGATCTGGTGGTATTGGGATGTTCCGAAAAACACATGATTACGAATTTGAGAGATGTGTTTTCAACTTGTAGAAAATATAATTTGAAATTGCATCCGGATAAATGTTTATTTTTTAACCAAGAAGTTACTTACCTTGGCCATAATTGCACAAATAAAGGAATTTTACCTGATCCTAGTAAATTTGAAATTGTTCTAAATTATCCAACCCCAAAAAATGCAGACGAAGTAAAAAGATTTGTAGCATTTTGTAACTATTACCGAAGATTTGTTCCAAACTTTGCAGAACATTCTAGAATCTTAACAAGATTGTGTAAAAAGAATGTTTCCTTTGATTGGACAGAAGAATGTCAAAAAGCTTTTGTCTACTTGAAGGGGGCATTGATACACCCCAATATTTTACAGTATCCAGATTTTGATAAAGAATTTTGTATAACAACGGATGCCAGTGGATTCGCCTGCGGCGCAGTTCTTAGTCAAGAGTATGAAGGCAAACAATTACCAATTGCCTATGCGTCAAGAGCTTTCACAAAAGGTGAAAGTAATAAAGCAACAATTGAAAAATAATTGGCGGCAATCCATTGGGCAATCACGTATTTTAGACCATATGTTTATGGCAGAAGGTTTTTGGTTAAAACAGACCATCGGCCACTAACATACCTATTTTCGATGAAAAACCCCTCATCAAAATTAACTAGAGTTCGGTTAGAGTTGGAGGAATATGACTTTGAGGTGGAGTACATAGCTGGAAAAGAAAATTATGTTGCAGATGCATTGTCACGAATAAATATAAATGATTTGAAAGATTTATCAATAAAGGCAAGTCAAATAATGAAGGTTACGACTAGATCGGAAACCAATAAAAAATCCAATAATAAAAACATCAAAGAAAAACGTCACGAAGAGAACATTAAAATATATGAAGCGCTTAATAAAAATGAAGTAAAAAAGCTAGCTCAGCTCGTTTTCGACCCCCCGAAACTGCAGTTCAAAAAGGGAAAGAAAATTTGTAGCAAAATAGACATTAATGATTCAATTGTTGAGGCGAAGATTGATTTAGGTCAATTCTTTGCCAGGCTAATAAAAGAAGCCGACAATTTGAAAATAAATAAAATACAGTTGTCCTTAGGAGACAAATTGTTTAAAAATAATTATACTCGAGTAGATAAATTTAAAGAAGTTGGTACCAAAGTTCTCAAAAACTTAACTATTGCATTAACTCCGGAGGTTGTGCACGTGACAGATAATGAAGTAATTAAAAAGATATTACAAAAATATCACGATGATCCTGTTAATGGTGGCCACCCAGGAATCAATCGAACAACAAATAAAATTAAACAAAAATATTATTGGAAAAATATGAAAAATGACATCAGAAATTATATTAAAAAATGCATAAAATGTAGTAAAAATAAAATAAATACAAACTTAAAAGAAAAATTGAACACAAGACTTCTACCCCATATCACCATCAAACTTTGGGCACTGTTGAACGCAGCCACAGAACTTTCAATCAATACATTCGTTCTTATATATCTATTGAAAAAGATGATTGGGATGAGTATATTAAGTATTTTGCATACTGTTATAATACAACACCATCCACGGTACATGGTTATTGTCCATTTGAATTAGTTTTTGGGAAAATACCTTTAACCTACGAATTTTTAAACGACAATACAATTAGCCCGGTTTATAACCATGAGGAATATGATAAAGAAATCAAATATAGATTGCAGGTAGCTCAACAAAGAGCGTATAAACTAGTAAAAGAAACCAAAGAAAAACAAAAAATGTACTATGACAAAAATATTCAATATAAAGAAATAAAATTAGGAGATTTAGTATTAGTAAAAAATGAAGCAGGTCATAAGTTAGACAATAGGTATAAAGGGCCCTATAGGGTAGACAATATTGATAAAAATAATAATTTTACTCTAATTCCTTATAAACTAGAAAGCATAGATAGAAATAATAAGTATATTATAACCAATGAGAATAAGAAAATTTTAATTCATAAGAATAGACTTAAACTGTTAGAATAAATACACTGCATTATAACTCAAATGTTTACTCATAAATTTTTATTGTACACTGACACATAAACCCATAAATTCAGAAATTTATTGTATGCAAATAAAAACTTCTTAAAATACAATCATGTCATTACCCTCAATGTAACTAAACACTTAAGAAAAATGTAGCGCATAAATAAACATACAAACAGAAAATCAGAAATAAATAAATTAATGTATTGTCCACTTGAAAATAAAGTAAACACAACCAAAACTTTGTAACAAAAGTAAACACAGCATATATAAAGACAAAACGAAAAGTCAAAAAGTCCAACGCGCCAGAGCTATTAAATGTAATAAGATCGGTCGCTCATTAATTGTAAACGGCGAGCTATAAAACTCAAACCTATTAAATGAAATAGAATCGTTCATATAAATATGTATATGAACGATTCTTTTTAGGAAAGGAGGTGTAGTGTGTCCAATATGAATACATATCTACATACAAAATACGCAGCACGAGCGCCGTCTAAGTTACTTGGTCGCAAACGTAAACAAACTGCAACTAAGTAATTGCTGACGCTATGTATTTCTCTGCTGCGACACTTTCCCACGACCAAAGCGTTGAAGTAGCTTAGCGCTATACACATATGTAAATACGTGCATATGGGTGAGCGTGCGTTGGGCTTCATGCCTTATGTTAGGCTTAGCTATGTAAGAATTAGAGTAAATATGTATAATAAAATGTTTAGATTAATTTACTATAAATAAGCATGAATTTCATAATAAAGAGAACATTATCAATTCGGCACTGAGCCACACAACAATTGGAGTTTTTAATAAATATCTCAACACAGGTTTCTTTGGACTTCGATATATTTCGATAAGTTTATCGATAACTGAGTTATCGGTGATTGCCCAAAAAACTTAACATTACCCTATAATATGGGTATAAAACGAAAGGAGAAGGCAGCAGGTTTCATTTGGACTACGATAGGTTTCGATAAATTGATCGATAACTGAGTTATTGGTGAAAATGTGATTGCCCAAAAACCTTAAACTTGACCTACAATATGGGTATCAAACGAAAGGGGAAGGCCCCAGGTTTCAATTTAGCTTTGATATATTTCGATAAATTGATCAATTACTAAGTTATCGGTCAAAATGCGATTGCGCGAAAACTTCTATATTACCCTACAATATGGGTATCAAACGAAAGAAGATAGCTCCAGGTTTCATTTGGACTTCGATATATTTCGATAAATTGATCGATAACTGAGTTATCGGTGATTGCCCAAAAAACTTAACATTACTCTATAATATGGATATAAAACGAAAGGAGAAGGCAGCAGGTTTCATTTGGACTACGATAGGTTTCGGTAAATTGATCGATAACTGAGTTATCGGTGAAAATGTGATTGCCCGAAAACCTCTATCTTACCCTACATTATGGGTATCAAACGAAAGGGGAAGGCCCCAGGTTTCCTCTGTACTTGGATATATTTCGATAAATTGATCGATAACTGAGTTATCGGTCAAAATGCGACTGCCCGAAAACCTCTATATTACATTACAATATGGGTATCAAACGAAAGGGGATAGCTCCAGGTTTCATTTGGACTTCGATCTATTTCGATAAATTTATCGATAACTGAGTTATCGGTGATTGCCCAAAAAACTTAACATTACTCTATAATATGGGTATAAAACGAAAGGAGAAGACAGCAGGTTTCATTTGGACTTCGATAGGTTTCGGTAAATTGATCGATAACTGAGTTATCGGTGAAAATGTGATTGCCCGAAAACCTCTATCTTACCCTACATTATGGGTTCAAACGAAAGAAGATAGCTCCAGGTTTCATTTGGACTTCGATATATTTCGATAAATTTATCGATAACTAAGTTATCGGTGAAAATGTTATTGCACAAAAATCTTAAAGTTGCCCTACAATATGGGCATCAAACGAAAGGGAAAGGCCCCAGGTTTCATTTGTACTTCAATATATTTCGATAAATTGATGGATAACTGAGTTATCGGTCAAAATGCGATTGCCCGAAAACCTCTATTTTACCCTACAATATGGGTATCAAACGAAAGGAGATAGCCCCAGGTTTCATCTGGACTTCGATATATTTCGATAAATTTATCGATAACTGAGTTATCGGTGATTGCCCAAAAAAATTAACATTACTCTATAATATGGGTATAAAACGAAAGGAGAAGGCCGCAGGTTTCATTTGGACCCATATTGTACGAGGTTTTATTTTAGCTTCGATATATTTCGATAAATTGATCGATAACTGAGTTATCGGTGAAAATGTGATTGCCCAAAAACCTTAAACTTGACCTACAATATGGGTATCAAACGAAAGGAGAAGGCCCCAAGTTTCAATTTAGCTTTGATATATTTCGATAAATTGATCGATAACTGAGTTATCGGTCAAAATGCGACTGCCCGAAAACCTCTATATTACATTACAATATGGGTATCAAACGAAAGGGGGTAGCTCCAGGTTTCATTTGGACTTCGATCTATTTCGATAAATTTATCGATAACTGAGTTATCGGTGATTGCCCAAAAAACTTAACATTACTCTATAATATGGGTATAAAACGAAAGGAGAAGGCCGCAGGTTTCATTTGGACTACGATAGGTTTCGATAAATTGATGGATAACTGAGTCATCGGTCAAAATGCGATTGCCCGAAAACCTTAAACTTGACCTACAATATGAGTATCAAACGAAAGGAGAAGGCAGCAGGTTTCATTTGGACTACGATAGGTTTCGATAAATTGATCGATAACTGAGTTATCGGTGAAAATGTGATTGGCCAAAAACCTTAAACTTGACCTACAATATGAGTATCAAACGAAAGGGGAAGGCCCCAGGTTTCCTTTGTACTTGGATATATTTCGATAAAATGATCGATAACTGAGTTATCGGTCAAAATGCGACTGCCCGAAAACCTCTATATTGCATTACAATATGGGTATAAACCGAAAGGGGGTAGCTCCAGGTTTCATTTGGACTTCGATATATTTCGATAAATTGATCGATAACTGAGTTATCGGTGATTGCCCAAAAAACTTAACATTACTCTATAATATGGGTATAAAACGAAAGGAGAAGGCCGCAGGTTTCATTTGGACTTCGATAGGTTTCGGTAAATTGATCGATAACTGAGTTATCGGTGAAAATGTGATTTCCCAAAAACCTTAAACTTGCCCTACAATATGGGTATCAAACGAAAGGCCCCAGGTTTCATTTTTACCTCGACATATTTCGATAAATTTATCTATAACTGAGTTATCGGTAAAAATGCCGGCACAATTTGTCAAAATTGAATTCTTGAAAGGCCCCCTAACGTTACCAACGAATACCTCAAAAGCACATTTTTGAAAACCAGTTTTCAATATTCTTTTTCAAAATTTGGTAAATTCTTCAGTAGCAATAATCATACTAATATTATAAATGTGAATGTAGCGATGTTTGGATGTCCAGACGTTTGCTTCTGTTACTCAATCACGTGAGAATGGCAAGACGGATTTTGATGAAGTTAGGAACGCATACAGGTTTGGAAGAAGTTATAGGCTATTTTTTTTTATTAAGTTTGAGGGTTCGGACGCTTCTAGGGACCATTACTTTTTGATATTTTTTTCCCCCATACAATTCTGAGTATACTTGACCTATACTTATGATATTTCGCATGTATGTACATAGGTAAGGATGACCCCAGGTTTCATTTGGACTCCTATATATTTCGATAAATTTATCGACAACTGAGTTATTGGTCAAAATGCGATTGCAGAAAAACCTTAATATTACCCTACAATATTGTATCAAATCAACATTTGAATTTGCATTCATCCTGGCACAATTTGTCAAAATTGAATTCTTGAAAGGCCCCCTAACGTTACCAATGAATACCGCAAAAGAAAATTTTTGAAAACCGGTTTTTTTTCAAAATTTTCAAAATATTCGAATTTGGTAAATTCTTCAGTACGCAATAATATTATATAAATATGAAATCTTAAAGTATATTATTGATTTTGAAAGTCCCCCTACTACTTACATCCCGAGCAACGCCGGGTGCCCTGCTAGTATTATATAAATATGAATTATAAATGTGAATGTAGCGATGTTTGGATGTTTGGATGTTTGTATGTTTGGATGTTTGAATGTTTGGATGTTTGGATGTCCAGACGTTTGCTTTTGTTCCCTAAAAACGTGAGAATGGCTAGACGGATTTTGTTGAAATTTGGCACGCCGGCAGGTTATAGTCTGGAAGGAGCTATAGGCTATTTTTTTTTATAATTTTGGGGGTTCCGACGCTGCTAGGGACCGTTTCTTTTCGAAATTTTCTTTATTCCATATAACTCTAAGTATATTGAACCTATACTTATGATATTTCGCATATAGGTATATAAAGATCGTACAATATGGGTATCAAACGAAAGGGGAAGGCCCCAGGTTTCAATTTAGCTTCGATATATTTCGATAAATTGATCGATAACTAAGTTATCGGTCAAAATGCGATTGCCCGAAAACCTCTATATTACCCTACAATATGGGTATCAAACGAAAGGAGATAGCTCCAGGTTTCTTTGGACTTCGATATATTTCGATAAGTTTATCGATAACTGAGTTATCGGTGATTGCCCAAAAAACTTAACATTACCCTATAATATGGGTATAAAACGAAAGGAGAAGGCAGCAGGTTTCATTTGGACTACGATAGGTTTCGGTAAATTGATCGATAACTGAGTTATCGGTGAAAATGTGATTGCCCGAAAACCTCTATCTTACCCTACATTATGGGTATCAAACGAAAGGGGAAGGCCCCAGGTTTCCTCTGTACTTGGATATATTTCGATAAATTGATCGATAACTGAGTTATCGGTCAAAATGCGACTGCCCGAAAACCTCTATATTACATTACAATATGGGTATCAAACGAAAGGGGATAGCTCCAGGTTTCATTTGGACTTCGATCTATTTCGATAAATTTATCGATAACTGAGTTATCGGTGATTGCCCAAAAAACTTAACATTACTCTATAATATGGGTATAAAACGAAAGGAGAAGACAGCAGGTTTCATTTGGACTTCGATAGGTTTCGGTAAATTGATCGATAACTGAGTTATCGGTGAAAATGTGATTGCCCGAAAACCTCTATCTTACCCTACATTATGGGTTCAAACGAAAGAAGATAGATCCAGGTTTCATTTGGACTTCGATATATTTCGATAAATTTATCGATAACTAAGTTATCGGTGAAAATGTTATTGCACAAAAATCTTAAAGTTGCCCTACAATATGGGCATCAAACGAAAGGGGAAGGCCCCAGGTTTCATTTGTACTTCAATATATTTCGATAAATTGATGGATAACTGAGTTATCGGTCAAAATGCGATTGCCCGAAAACCTCTATTTTACCCTACAATATGGGTATCAAACGAAAGGAGATAGCTCCAGGTTTCATTTGGACTTCGATATATTTCGATAAATTTATCGATAACTGAGTTATCGGTGATTGCCCAAAAAAATTAACATTACTCTATAATATGGGTATAAAACGAAAGGAGAAGGCCGCAGGTTTCATTTGGACCCATATTGTACGAGGTTTCATTTTAGCTTCGATATATTTCGATAAATTGATCGATAACTGAGTTATCGGTGAAAATGTGATTGCCCAAAAACCTTAAACTTGACCTACAATATGGGTATCAAACGAAAGGAGAAGGCCCCAGGTTTCAATTTAGCTTTGATATATTTCGATAAATTGATCGATAACTGAGTTATCGGTCAAAATGCGACTGCCCGAAAACCTCTATATTACATTACAATATGGGTATCAAACGAAAGGGGGTAGCTCCAGGTTTCATTTGGACTTCGATCTATTTCGATAAATTTATCGATAACTTCGGTGATTGCCCAAAAAACTTAACATTACTCTATAATATGGGTATAAAACGAAAGGAGAAGGCCGCAGGTTTCGTTTGGACCCATATTGTACGAGGTTTCATTTTAGCTTCGATATATTTCGATAAATTGATCGATAACTGAGTTATCGGTGAAAATGTGATTGCCCAAAAACCTTAAACTTGACCTACAATATGGGTATCAAACGAAAGGATAAGGCCCCAGGTTTCAATTTAGCTTTGATATATTTCGATAAATTGATCGATAACTAAGTTATCGGTCAAAATTCTATTGCCCGAAAACCTTAATAATACCCGGCAATATGGGTATCAAACGAAAGGGGATAGCTCCAGGTTACATTTGGACTTCGATAGGTTTCGATAAATTGATCGATAACTGAGTCATCGGTCAAAATGCGATTGCCCGAAAACATCTATATTACCCTACAATATGGGTATCAAACGAAAGAAGATAGCTCCAGGTGAAAATTTTATTGCACAAAAATCTTAAAATTGCCCAACAATATGGGCATCAAACGAAAGGGGAAGGCCCCAGGTTTCATTTGTACTTCAATATATTTCGATAAATTGTTGGATAACTGAGTCATCGGTCAAAATGCGATTGCCCGAAAACCTCTATTTTACCCTACAATATGGGTATCAAACGAAAGGAGATAGCTCCAGGTTTCATTTGGACTTCGATATATTTCGATAAATTTATCGATAACTGAGTTATCGGTGATTGCCCAAAAAAATTAAAATTACTCTATAATATGGGTATAAAACGAAAGGAGAAGGCAGCAGGTTTCATTTGGACTACGATAGGTTTCGATAAATTGATCGATAACTGAGTTATCGGTGAAAATGTGATTGCCAAAAAACCTTAAACTTGCCCTACAATATGGGTATCAAACGAAAGGGGAAGGCCCCAGGTTTCATTTGTACTTTGACATATTTCGATAAATCCTACTAATATTATAAATGTGAATGTAGCGATGTTTGGATGTTTGGATGTTTGGATGTTTGGATGTCCAGACGTTTGCTTTTGTTCCCTAAAAACGTGAGAATGGCTAGACGGATTTTGTTGAAATTTGGCACGCCTACATGTTATAGTCTGGAAGGAGCTATAGGCTATTTTTTTTTTTTAATTTTGGGGGCTCCGACCCTGCTAGGTACCGTTTCTTTTCGAAATTTTTTTTATTCCATATAACTCTAATTATATTGAACCTATACTTATGATATTTCGCATATACATAGGTACAGAAAGATCGTAGAATATGGATATCAAACGAAAGGGGAAGGTCCCAGGTTTCATTTTAGCTTCGATATATTTCGATAAATTGATCGATAACTGAGTTATCGGTGAAAATGTGATTGCCCAAAAACCTTAAACTTGACCTACAATATGGGTATCAAACGAAAGGGGAAGGCCCCAGGTTTCAATTTAGCTTTGATATATTTCGATAAATTGATCGATAACTGAGTCATCGGTCAAAATGCGATTGCCCGAAAACTTCTATATTACCCTACAATATGGGTATCAAACGAAAGAAGATAGCTCCAGGTGAAAATTTTATTGCACAAAAATCTTAAAATTGCCCTACAATATGGACATCAAACGAAAGGGGAAGGCCCCAGGTTTCATTTGTACTTCAATATATTTCGATAAATTGATGGATAACTGAGTCATCGGTCAAAATGCGATTGCCCGAAAACCTCTATTTTACCCTACAATATGGGTATCAAACGAAAGGAGACAGCTCCAGGCTTCATTTGGACTTCGATATATTTCGATAAATTTATCGATAACTGAGTTATCGGTGATTGCCCAAAAAAAATTAACATTACTCTATAATATGGGTATAAAACGAAAGGAGAAGACAGCAGGCTTCATTTGGACTACGATAGGTTTCGGTAAATTGATCGATAACTGAGTTATCGATGAAAATGTTATTGCCCAAAAACCTTAAACTTGACCTACAATATGAGTATCAAACGAAAGGGGAAGGCCCCAGGTTTCCTTTGTACTTCGATAATTTCGATAAATTGATCGATAACTGAGTTATCGGTCAAAATGCGTCTGCCCGAAAACCTCTATATTACATTACAATATGGGTATCAAACGAAAGGGGAAGGCCCCAGGTTTCATTTGTACTTCGACATTTTTCGATAAATTTATCTATAACTGAGTTATCGATAAAAATGCGATTGCAGAAAAACCTTAATAGTACCCTACAATATTGTATCAAATCAACATTTGAAGTTGAATTCATCCTGGCACAATTTGTCAAAATTGAATTCTTGAAAGGCCCCCTAACGTTACCAACGAATACCTCAAAAGAACATTTTTGAAAACCAGTTTTCAATATTCTTTTTCATAATTTGGTAAATTCTTCAGTAGCAATAATATGTGAATGTAGCGATGTTTGGATGTCCAGACGTTTGCTTCTGTTACTCAATCACGTGAGAATGGCAAGACGGATTTTGATGAAGTTAGGAACGCATACAGGTTATAGTCTGGAAGGAGTTATAGGCTATTTTTATACCTTTCATGAACATGAAATGGTATTATAACTTTGGTCCGATGTTTGTAAGTATGAAAAGAAGAAGAGATAGACCCACCATTAAGTATACCGAAATGATCAGGATGATAAGCTGAGTTGATTTAGCCATGTCCGTCTGTCCGTCCGTCTGTCCGTCTGTCCGTCTGTCCGTCTGTCTGTTTGAACGCAAACTAGTCCCTCAATTTTAGACCTATCTCGATGAAATTTGGTATAGGGCCGCCATTTTGCATGGGATTAATCATTTGTCGGAACCAGCCAGATCGGACCGATACAAAGCATAGCTCCCATACAATCGATTGTTCCGATAAACGGGTTTTGGTCTATAAATCTTGCAATTAAAAAGCTAGGACCGCAAAATTTTGCACTTTTCGTACATATTGTATAAGTAATATGTGAAGTGAAAATGACTCCAATCGGACCAACCAAACATATAGCTCCCATATAATCGATAGTTTCGATAAATGGGTTTTGGGCTATAGATTTTGCAGTTAAGAAGCTAGGAACGTAAAATTTTTCAGGTTTGGTACTTATTACATATGTGATGTGTGCAGTGAAAATCATACAGATCGGACTAACATAACATATAGCTCCCATATAATCGATTGCTCCGATAACTCTGGTTTGGGCCATGTATTTTCAAATTAACAGTTTTGAAGAGTTTGTACCAATTGTAAGTAAGGATCGGACACTTAAAAAAGTTATGCGTATTCATGAAAGGTATGAAGCCTTCGGCACAGCCGAAGACAGCCCTTTCCTTACTTGTTTTTTTTTTAATTTTGGGGGTTCCGACCCTGCTAGGGACCGTTTCTTTTCGAAATTGTCTTTATTCCATATAACTCTAAGTATATTGAAGCTATACTTATGATATTTCGCATATAGGTATATAAAGATCGTACAATATGGGTATCAAACGAAAGGGGAAGGCCCCAGGTTTCATTTTAGCTTCGATATATTTCGATAAATTGATCGATAACTAAGTTATCGGTCAAAATGCGATTGCCCGAAAACCTCTATATTACCCTACAATATGGGTATCAAACGAAAGGAGATAGCTCCAGGTTTCATTTGCACTTCGATATATTTCGATAAATTTATCGATAACTGAGTTATCGGTGATTGCCCAAAAAACTTAACATTACTCTATAATATGGGTATAAAACGAAAGGAGAAGGCAGCAGGTTTCATTTGGACTACTATAGGTTTCGATAAATTGATCGATAACTGAGTTATCGGTGAAAATGTGATTGCCCAAAAACCTTAAACTTGACCTACAATATGGGTATCAAACGAAAGGGGAAGGCCCCAGGTTTCCTTTGTACTTGGATATATTTCGATAAATTGATCGATAACAGAGTTATCGGTCAAAATGCGACTGCCCGAAAACCTCTATATTACATTACAATATGGGTATCAAACGAAAGGGGATAGCTCCAGGTTTCATTTGGACTTCTATCTATTTCGATAAATTTATCGATAACTGAGTTATCGGTGATTGCCCAAAAAACTTAACATTACTCTATAATATGGGTATAAAACGAAAGGAGAAGACAGCAGGTTTCATTTGGACTTCGATAGGTTTCGGTAAATTGATCGATAACTGAGTTATCGGTGAAAATGTGATTGCCCGAAAACCTCTATCTTACCCTACAATATGGGTTCAAAGGAAAGGAGATATCTCCAGGTTTCATTTGGACTTCGATATATTTCGATAAATTTATCGATAACTGAGTTATCGGTGATTGCCCAAAAAAATTTACATTACTCTATAATATGGGTATAAAACGAAAGGAGAAGGCTGCAGGTTTCATTTGGACTACGATATATTTCGATAAATTGATCGATAACTGAGTTATCGGTGAAAATGTGATTGCCCAAAAACCTTAAACTTGACCTACAATATGGGTATCAAACGAAAGGGGAAGGCCCCAGATTTCAATTTAGCTTTGATATATTTCGATAAATTGATCGATAACTAAGTTATCGGTCAAAATTCGATTGCCCGAAAACCTTAATATTACCCGGCAATATGGGTATCAAACGAAAGGGGATAGCTCCAGGTTTCATTTGGACTTCGATAGGTTTCGAGAAATTGATCGATAACTGAGTTATAGGTCCAAATGCGATTGCGCGAAAACTTCTATATTGCCCTACAATATGGGTATCAAACGAAAGGAGATAGCTCCAGGTTTCATTTGGACTTCGATATATTTCGATAAATTTATCGATAACTAAGTTATCGGTGAAAATGTTATTGCACAAAAATCTTAAAGTTGTCCTACAATATGGGCATCAAACGAAAGGGGAAGGCCCCAGGTTTCATTTGTACTTCAATATATTTCGATAAATTGATGGATAACTGAGTCATCGGTCAAAATGCGATTGCCCGAAAACCTCTATTTTACCCTACAATATGGGTATCAAACGAAAGGAGATAGCTCCAGGTTTCATTTGGACTACGATATATTTCGATAAATTGATCGATAACTGAGTTATCGGTGAAAATGTGATTGGCCAAAAACCTTAAACTTGACCTACAATATGAGTATCAAACGAAAGGGGAAGGCCCCAGGTTTCCTTTGTGCTTGGATATATTTCGATAAATTGATCGATAACTGAGTTATCGGTCAAAATGCGACTGCCCGAAAACCTCTATATTACATTACAATATGGGTATCAAACGAAAGGGGGTAGCTCCAGGTTTCATTTGGACTTCGATATATTTCGATAAATTGATCGATAACTGAGTTATCGGTGATTGCCCAAAAAACTTAACATTACTCTATAATATGGGTATAAAACGAAAGGAGAAGGCCGCAGGTTTCATTTGGACTTCAATAGATTTCGGTAAATTGATCGATAACTGAGTTATCGGTGAAAATGTGATTTCCCAAAAACCTTAAACTTGCCCTACAATATGGGTATCAAACGAAAGGGGAAGGCCCCAGGTTTCATTTGTACTTCGACATATTTCGATAAATTTATCTATAACTGAGTTATCGGTAAAAATGCTGGCACAATTTGTCAAAATTGAATTCTTGAAAGGCCCCATAACGTTACCAACGAATACCTCAAAAGAACATTTTTGAAAACCAGTTTTCAATATTCTTTTTCAAAATTTGGTGAATTCTTCAGTAGCAATAATCATACTAATATTATAAATGTGAATGTAGCGATGTTTGGATGTCCAGACGTTTGCTTCTGTTACTCAATCACGTGAGAATGGCAAGACGGATTTTGATGAAGTTAGGAACGCATACAGGTTTGGAAGAAATTATAGGCTATTTTTTTTTATTAAGTTTGAGGGTTCGGACGCTTCTAGGGACCATTACTTTTTAATATTTTTTTCCCCCATACAATTCTGAGTATACTTGACCTATAATTATGATATTTCGCATGTATGTACATAGGTAAGGATGACCCCAGGTTTCATTTGGACTCCTATATATTTCGATAAATTTATCGACAACTGAGTTATTGGTCAAAATGCGATTGCAGAAAAACCTTAATATTACCCTACAATATTGTATCAAATCAACATTTGAATTTGCATTCATCCTGGCACAATTTGTCAAAATTGAATTCTTGAAAGGCCCCCTAACGTTACCAACGAATACCGCAAAAGAAAATTTTTGAAAACCGGTTTTTTTTTTCAAAATTTTCAAAATATTTGAATTTGGTAAATTCTTCAGTAGGCAATAATATTATATAAATATGAAATCTTAAAGTATATTATTGATTTTGAAAGTCCCCCTAACTACTTACATCCCGAGCAACGCCGGGTGCCCTGCTAGTATTATATAAATATGAAATCTTAAAGTATATTATTGATTTTGAAAGTCCCCCTAACTACTTACATCCCGAGCAACGCCGGGTGCCCTGCTAGTATTATACGATAACTGAGTTATCGGTGATTGCCCAAAAAACTTAACATTACTCTATAATATGGGTATAAAACGAAAGGAAAAGACAGCAGGTTTCATTTGGACTTCGATAGGTTTCGGTAAATTGATCGATAACTGAGTTATCGGTCAAAATTTGATTGCCCGAAAACCTCTATCTTACCCTACAATATGGGTTCAAACGAAAGGAGATATCTCCAGGTTTCATTTGGACTTCAATATATTTCGATAAATTTATCGATAACTGAGTTATCGGTTATTGCCCAAAAAAATTTACATTACTCTATAATATGGGTATAAAACGAAAGGAGAAGGCTGCAGGTTTCATTTGGACTTCGATAGGTTTCGGTAAATTGATCGATAACTGAGTTATCGGTGAAAATGTGATTGCCCAAAAACCTTAAACTTGACCTACAATATGGGTATCAAACGAAAGGGGAAGGCCCCAGGTTTCAATTTAGCTTTGATATATTTCGATAAATTGATCGATAACTAAGTTATCGGTCAAAATTCGATTGCCCGAAAACCTCAAAGAACTAATCCCAAAACAAAATCTTCTTTCAAGGCGGAGTCATACCTCATTTCGCCCGACGAAATTAAGGCTACGACTCGACGTCTTATCAAATTATATCATCAGAAACATTATTCTGAAGAGCTAAGGAATATAAAACCTGTAAACCCATTGGGACAAAAAGGGAAGTCCTTTCTCTCAACCCCTTCGTCGACAGCCATGACATACTGCGAGTGGGCGGTCGTCTGTCTACGTCCCTTGACCTCGCCTTCAATGAACGCCATCCAGTAATTCTCCCGTACGACTGTCAGTTTACGCGTCTTCTCGTCCAATTTATCCATCGAATGTCCTTCCACGGCGAAACCAGCTCATGTTGCGCCTCCTACGTACGCAATATTGGATCCCACGGGTCAAGAATATGATCCGGTCCACCATCCACAATTGCAAACCCAACTAATGGGGAACCTCTCTCCAGAACGCACCACCTTCTCACGCGCATTCACGAATACCGGGGTAGATTTCGCCGGACCATTTTATATTAAATCCTACAGTGGAAGAGGGTGTCGTCTATCAAAGGGCTACGTTTGTCTCTTTGTCTGCTTCACGACCAAAGCTATTCACTTAGAAGCCACTAGCAGCGTTCGACAGATTTGTTGCGAGACGAGGATGTCCAAAGAGCATCTACTCCGACAATGGATCTAACTTTGTCGGAGCCTCTCGAGCCCTCCGCTCAGAGGTCCAAGCATTTCTGTCGGACGCCCGCAATCAAACCCTGTCCAAATACCACCATCAGATCCTGACCTGGCACTTCATACCACAGGAGATTGACGTTAGCGAGAATCGCGTCTCACTCGTCAACCGATGGGAAAAGCTGAAGGCCCTGCATCAGACGTTTTGCAAACGCTGGAAAACGGAATACCTCACAGAACTGCAAAAGCGCGTTAAGTGGAAACAGCCCCAATCCAACATGAAACAAGGGGACCTAGTCGTTCTAAAGGAGGACAACCTGCCTCCCAACGAATGGAGGCTAGGACGAGTCGCTCAGTTACATCATGGACCAGATAACCGAGTCCGAGTCGTGGTACTTGATAACGCGAGGGGGCAGACTACCAGACCAATCACGAAATTGGTCCTACTACCATCCGGAAACGATGGCGAAAACTAGTCCTATTCCACTTCTCAATCTCCCTAATTCCACTTCTAACTACTTACCGAACTAGGGAGGTCATAGTTTCGTCGAAGCGACTTAACAAAAGGACAGTCCGACATTTCACAATAAAATCAATGCACTCGCTCAGACGGAACGAGGCCAACAGAAAACCTATCGCAGACGGACGAACCGATCTGCCACATAAGTTGATGATTTTGCGACAATTAGCCGCAAATCACCAAAATATCGCACCCACCACAAGATACCAAGAGTACGCCCAAGAGTACTAAAGGAGCAATAAACGAAAACCCCTTTTTCTCATCGCTCTCAACAGTTTGAGTTACTGGAGAGACTTACAAAATTCAACAATATGAAAAATTTTCGCTCTTAACTAACCGTGTTATTCACTTAAGAGTCTTACAAAATTCAACCAAATGGAAAATTTTGGCTCCTGAAATACGCTTCGCGGCTTCGAAATCGAAGATTTCTAAATAAACCTTGAAAAACTAGGCACACACTTACACAACATAAGTTGAAACCACAGCAGAGTAGACTGCATACCACGTTTGCATAACCATTCAAAATAAATAGTAACTTTACTTAGTCAATTATTTATTTATTTAACTGAAACGGAATGATGATAAACACTGACTAGTGTAAGGAGACAAGGAGCTTCAAAGAACGCCTTTTTACCTTACTTCCACACCTTTTCGGTTATCAAATAAATAAGTCGTACTTATACACCGACTGAATGGGAAAATGTACAAAGACAAACGAAAAACCAGAATTTGAATTTGCTGGCTTTAACCATACAATTGCCATAGGTTAAACACGCAATTTCACTCGAAAGGGAATTGAAAAACCTGCCTGAATGTCCATAGGACAAGTCAGAAAGCAGACATGAAACATCACATATCAGTTAGCATATGTATAGGGTAACATATGTACATATTGTATAATATGTGAGAAAAAAGAAGTCATTTTAATTCCTAATGTAAATAATTAAATACAGGTGCTTGCCTAAATCGTCGGAGGCATGGCTTAATAGCATAGCCCAAAAGAATGTTTTTGAAACCAAAACACCGGTTTAAAAACAAGATACTTTGGACGTTTACTTATGCAAGAGGCAAACCCTGCACTGTACATACAATGTATCCATTATCAAACCCCCAGTACTTATAATTATACATACTTAAAAATCGAAGTGCTTACCGAGAGTTTATACCGCTTCCTGGCAGGCATGCCACATGCGCAACATCTCTCCACGTTGTGTGGTGATTCTGCAGACTATTCCATTATTTGGGCCTAAAAATATACGAAGAAACACATTAGTGACATTGTAATTAGGATAACCTGCAATAAAATAAAAACACATGTACCTATGCCATCTGTTTGAATTGGTATAACCGACGGATCTATATTCCCCTTATATGCTATTGGTGTCTTCAATACTAAACCCGGCCTATTGACCGGCTCACTTTTACGGGTCGTACGTTGCGATGAACGATGGTGCCCAGATCCACCCACACCAATGCCTCTTGACGAGGTCGACGTACTTACGTGGTGTAAAGTGATGGATGTGGAAGCAGGCGCCAATAAATCATCGCCACTGACGTTCATTAGTTTATGGGTATTATCCAAAGGCACCAATACACCATTCCCATTCATGCCATGCGAATGTGCGATATCAACACCTTCACTACTTCCATCTTGCATATTCACCAGCAAGGGCGGATCCAGGATTTTTTTTTGGGGGGGGCACGAACGCCCAACATGCAAAAAAATCAACAACTGAAATATGCTTATTTTATCTTCACAAGTACACGGATATTAAGAACTTACATCAAAGTCAAAATAATAAAAAACAGCATTTCTGTTTAGTAATAGCAGTTTTATTATATTCCATCCATGATTACATGTTTAATAAAGACAGTTTTCTTCTGTGTTTCCTGGTGAAAACGTCCAAAACTTCATCAGCCTCCATTTGTGCAGCAATATCTCCATGGATATGCATTAAAGCAAATCCATTCAAACGCTCTTCTGTCATGCTGTTTCGAAGATATCATTTTAATCGGCGTAAGGTAGAAAAATATCGCTCGGCAGTGCTGGTTGTCACTGGAAACGTGCACAGCAATTGACAAAGGGTTCTAATATTTGGCAGCATCGTGGCTCGTTTGTGGGCATCTGCTGGAGTTTCTGGTATATTTTCAGTCATCTGTTGCCAAATTTTTAGCTCTCCCTTTAAAGCTAAAAAACAAGGAAGATCTTCTTTATAAACTTCAGCACCTTGCAAAACATTATCTAAATCTTCGTCGTTAAAGTTATGCGACAGCAACTTTTGCAACTGTCCGATTCTTTGTAGAGTAGCGCTAGGGAACCTGGTTGACATTTCACTCAACATGAAGTCTAGAAATTGAATATAAACTGAAAGTCGGTAATATTCTTCAACTGATTCAGTCTGAATGTTTGATCGATTGATTTGACGACCGGTGGTTCTACGGACTGTGATTTCTGTACCAAGTTCATTTGCAATGGCCTCAGCCTGGTCGAACAGTTTTTTAAATGTGTCATTGCTAGATTCACGCTGCCTCTGCAAACTCGCTGTGGTTGTAGTAATAAGCTGAACTGCAGAAAGTATGTCAATATCTTGAAACGATCGAGATAAGGACAGGGTTATTCCTAAAATATCTGGTAGGATCACCAAGCTTATTAGGAATTCTGACGAAGTTATGGATTGCAGCAAAGAAAATGGCAGTACAGAATTTGTTCTGCTCCCATATTGCTGATCAGCCATTTTTTGTAATATTGGAGGGAGACATGGCAACACGTCCATAAAGGTCAAAACCGCTTCATGCCTCTCAACCCATCTTGTCTCACACATTTTTTTTAACATATTTTGTTTGTCTTGTGGCAGATTAGATTGTATTTCTTCTCTAAGAAGATGTATTCGTTTGGCCGATTCACGGAAGAAAGTGGCAGTACTTGCTATAACCCCTACTGCATTTCTTACACTGGGTACGGTGCAGGCTGAGCTAATAGCCAAGTTAAGCCGGTGGCTTGCGCAGTGGGTAAAAAAGGCTAAGGGCTGAACATTTAATATACGTGCCTGAACACCTTTCAGTTTGCTGCTCATGTTTGCTCCTCCATCATAAACTTGACCACGGCACATTTTAATGTCAAGGTCATGCTTTTCTAATGCATTCAGAATAGTTTGTGCAATGCTTTCACCAGTGGTTTCGACAACTTCAATGAACATAAGAAAATCTTCCTTTATTTCGATTTCATCCACATCGAAATAGCGAATACTAATTGATAACTGTTCACAAACGGAAACATCTGTGGTCTCAACAGCCATAATGGTAAAATATTTGGATTTTTTAATTTTGGTCACTATTTTATTGCTGATCAACTCGCCACAGCATTCAATTAAGTCATTTTGTGTTGACTTACTTATATACGAAGCATTTTTAGCGCTATGTCTTATATGTTCCTTAAGTATTTCATCCCCAGCATCGATTCGAAATTTGAGCAGAGCTCTAAAGTTTCCTTCCCCATGTTTAGAAGAGCTTTGCAAGTCTAATTCGCCGTCATCTCTGTAACCTCTCAAAGGTATGTTTTGCCTACCACAAAATATCACTGTCTTTATAATGGGAATCAGTTTTTTACGATTATTTCCCTTTCCTGGGATCTCATTTGGTCAACTATATCTAACGATTTTCCCTCCATCACCATCAAAAAATTTTGGGATGCTACCATGTTCGCTTTGTGGTAATTCGGGTTCTCATGGTGTGCGATCGTCTCAATTGCCTTTTTATATTTTACTAGTGGTTCCGACACCGGTCTTCCCAGCTTCACATCATTTGTACCCGCTTCACGTCGACCAAAGAGCACACACACTTTGCATAATCCGCCGCCAGCAATTTTACTATATGCTAGCCATTCATGGTCCCTTAACTAGCTTCTTTGAAAAGACCGGTTCTTTTTTCCCTCTCTCTTCAGTGAAAAGTTAAATTCTGCAGTAGGTTGCCAGGTATACTTCAACCACTGGTACCGTTCCTCATCAGAAAGCCCGCCTTGCCTGCCGAGTAGAGAACCTAAAATCATAAATGGATTAGACAATGCAGCAAAATTGTACGTAATTTATAAAAAGGAGAGAAAGGTAAATCTTGGCATATAGTACAATGGTGCGTTTCAACCTAAAATAACATGTGATAACGGTAATCTGTGCCGATTTTTAGTTGCTGAGTGACCTTGCTCAATCCCGACTCTTGCGTCCTCTTTCGTACACTCTGGGCAACGTGGGCTTCCTAGGCTCGCGGCAGAAAGAGAGGGAGCCCCGGTGGGGCCACTCTGACGTATTTGGTTTAAGGGCTCACCGAGGTCTTTTTCGCAGCGTCTGTACACCAGGAGGTGCGGTTGCAAGCGGGCGTCTGTCTTGGATCAAGCGGCTCGCTATATAAATGTGTAAATTTACTTCAAAACCCCGAAAAAGGGTTGTGCGCTGGGTTTGGGACCGGCCACGTAAAAACCAACACCAATGAAACCAAAACCCCTTTCCGGGGAAGGATCCGCTGCCCGACTGGTTGATGTCCTCACGAACGCAAAGGCTGACATCACCGCCCTGCAGGAAATACGATGGACGGGACAAGGAAAGACGACCATCGAACCTTGTGACGTATACTACAGTGGCCAGACACACAGCAAATCGCGTGGTGTAAGACTACTAGCGTTCACCCCTGTAGACGAGCATCTTGCTGCGATCCGCATCAAGGCGAGGTTTTTCAACAAACATTTATCTGCGCCTATGCGCCGACCCTAGCTCCACCTAATCATGTATAGCTCAGGAATAAATTGAGCAATTCCAAAACCATTAATAACTTTTGTAATAATCCATCGATTTTCTTGGATGAAAGCTCATTTGTTTTGTAATAAAACAGAGCTTACAGAGAAAAAAAAATATGTGGAACAGAATTAAAAGTTTTCGATATCCTTTCCTGCAAAATACACATTTTTTACATTTTTCAAAAAAAGGTAAAAATCCGTGTTGATTGCTCATTATCTTCGAGCCACAGGGCCTAGCGAAAAGTTTTGTATGCATGGCTTACAGAAAATTTTATTAGCTTTTAAAATTTTCAAACCGTTTTGGAATTTCTCAATTTGTTCTTTAAAAATGCTTAAAGTAGAACATAAGAATTGGTATAAAGTTATAGGATGACAGCACCATTTTCACCCATAAAACTCGTGGTTAAGGGGCGTGGTACCTCCCATACAATCCAACTTTTAACTAAACAAAATTTCTAAACCCACAAGGATTACACTACTCACCTATATCCCGTTCCTGTAGTGCGTTGCTCGTTGAGGCTGTTGTCACTGATGTACTCGCCGGCTCCGCGGAATGTAATTGGACACCGCTCACTTTATCAGGAAGTACATCATTACACCTTTGCTTCTTCGGATGGAAGAACGCGCATACAATAATCACTCACTAACAATAATCACTTTTCACAACTTTTCATGGACTATTTGACCAATCGAATAATTAATCACTTTTGTTAACTTGTAGCGCAATAAAATAAGAAAATAAAGCACTCCTGCGGCACAAAGGTAGTAGGCGTTGCGGTACAATTTCATATGAATTTTTATGCATCGCACTATGGGAATTCTTAATAAAACTTGTCTCAAAAATAAATTTTTCGCAAATCAAAAGAGTAGATTTATGTAAAGCATTATGCATGGTGCCAAAAAATTGTTGTTTGGAATTTTTTTTTTTCAGTAGAGTGTTATAGCTATTGCTATGAATATTTGCTCAAACGATTTCGCGATGATCAACCCCTCGGAAATAGGCGTGGCAGTAACCCTTTTTATGCTTTACAAAATGGGAGATATGTAACTAAAATTAAGGTTAATAAATGAGTCGAAATACCTATATATGTATGTATGTATGAAAGGTTGGGAGTAAAAGTAAAAAATATGTTTAATGCAAGTGAAGCAAACCTTATAAAATGTTTGATACAATCACATATGTAAATAAAGATTGTACAGTAATAGTCAGGCTAATCGTTTTTTTCATTAAAAGTAAGAGATATGTTTTATTTTTCCAACCATAATTCCGACTTGAAATGAAAAAAGCAATTTGTCTGACTTTTACTGTAGATACAATATTTTTTTACACTTTTACTTTAAATATACGTTTTTCGTTTAACTACCCCAGCCTTTCATATGTATATGTCTACATATGAGGAACCTTATAAAGTAGTGTTATTCATAGTAAACTACAGAAATCCAAAAAAAAAATTAATTTTGCAAAAAACTTCACATCTAAACTTTGACAACTCGTTTTTGACCATTTGCCAAAATTATGCTGCGTTTTACGCTCGAAAAACTTTGTATGAAAATGGATTCTAAAAAGTTCACTAAAAATTTGACTTTGAGGCAAGTTAATAATAATAATAATAATTGAGCAAGTTTTTCCAAAATGTCCCATCGTGCGGAGGTCGCGTAGACTCGAATTTGAAATTTTAACAGCATTGCAAAAAATAGTTGCAATTTAAAACCTTAAGGGTTCTTGTGGGCAAACTTAGCAAACCTCATACACAAACCGTTGTTGTTTCAGTCAAATGTCGCATGAGCCGTTAACACCCACAAAAAATTCGTATAAGGGATTATAAGGAATAAGGTATACGACTGCATCACATTATAATAAGTTTATCATAGTTCCTCTATGGCCTTACAACAATTCTTATAATAAGTTCATTATATTCACTTTTCTTTTTATAATATTGCCTAACTTACATGTTCTATCAGACCTTATGCGTAAGGTTGTCTCACAGAGAGAGATTCTTTTAATTAATCTTCATTTAAGACTTACTTAATGACATAAGTAAAGAAAAAAATGTATATTATAAGTAATTTTGCATACAACGGAATTCGTTACAAATTTAAGGCCTTATATTACGTTCACGTTGAGCCATAAACTCGAGTTTATTGACAACAACAATATGAATTAACAAAAAAAATCCCCTTTTAAATGGAGTTTATGGCCTAAATTGAACGTAGCCTAACCCTCTTATACATATATATACATATATATTATATATTATACATATATATTTTAATAAGCTGTTATAATTAAAAATTTGATCGTACGTTCGCGACCAAAAAAATACATTTTTTGTTACCACTTCTCAAGGAGTGTAAGGATATGTCTAGAACTACATTTCTAAAGCCAGTTGAGTGCACTTAATTGAAAAACAAAACTACTTCTCTTGAAGGGTTTACCAAACCTTTTTTTATACCTTTCATGAACATGAAATGGTATTATAACTTTGGTCCGATGTTTGTAAGTATGAGAAGAAGAAGAGATAGACCCACTATTAAGTATACCGAAATGATCAGGGCGATGAGGCGAGTTTATTTAGCCATGTCCGTCTGTCCGTCCGTCCGTCCGTCCGTCTGTTTGAACGCAAACTAGTCCCTCAGTTTTTGAGATATCTCGATGAAATTTTGCAAGCAGGCGCCATTTTGCATAGGATTAATCATTTGTCGGAACCAGCAAGATCGGACCGATACAAAGCATAGCTCCCATACAATCGATTGTTCCGATAAACGGGTTTTGGTCTATAAATCTTGCAATTAAAAAGCTAGGACCGCAAAATTTTGCACTTTTCGTACATATTGTATAAGTAATATGTGAAGTGAAAATGACTCCAATCGGACCAACCAAACATATAGCTCCCATACAATCGATTGTTCCGATAAATGGGTTTTGGCTTATAACTCTTGCAATTCAAAAGCTAGGAACGTAAAATTTTGCAAGTTTAGTATAAATTGTATTTGCAACGTGTGTAGGGAAAATGACTCAGATCGGACCAACATGACATATAGCTCCCATATAATCGATAGTTTCGACAAATGGGTTTTGGGCTATAATTTTTGCAGTTAAAAAGCTAGGAACGTTAAACTTTGCACGTTTGCTACATATTATACATGTAACATATGTAGGCAAAATCAGCCAGATCGGACCAACATAACGTATAGCTCCCATACAATCGATTGTTCCGATAAGTGTGGTTTAGCATTCATGAAAGGTATAAAGCCTTCGGCACAGCCGAAGACAGCCCTTTCCTTACTTGTTTTTATTCTCAAAGTTGCGTACGTTCGCGACCGTTTTGCATTTTGATATATTTTTACCTACCAAAAACTGAAGCAAGAAAAAAAGAGGTTGTTAATATACTTTATTTCCATTTCTAATAATAGATCATAGGGTTTTGAATAATTTGAATGAAGTTATTCATAAATTTTACAACCATACATTATAGTGAGTATACTTTATATTATGCAAGCCACTTTCGAGCCTATCGGTATGAGCCGCGGAATTTCAGTACAGTCTAATAATTTATGCTATCTTCTTTCTTTATAAATACAACATATACGATTTAAACTTGTGAATTAAGTGTTTCCAATTCATATAATTTGTAAAACATTATGCCGAAAATAGGAAAAGAGTGTATGGAAAAATCGTACGTTCGCGACCCGTACGTTCGCGACCGGTATTTAAGCGTATATATAAAAATGTACGGACGATATTTTAACGCGAAATAAACGTAAAGAAAGTCACTTTATGCCACTTCAATATGTTATCAACCGTTTTGAAAAAATCCATTCCATTTCGCTGAATTTGGAATTTTTCCAGTTGCACAAAAAAGTCACTTCCATTTTGCGTACGTTCGCGACCACATGTTTATTGCCCCCACAGTCTAAACTAAAAATCGAACAAACCTGCCTCTTGCACCTAAAATTGACCTTCCAAAATGCTATTGAAGTAGCAAACAAAAAAAAGCAAAAACCTATGTTTACTTTGTTTTTTGGCCCACAAAAGCGTACGAACGTACTGTTCGCGACCGTGGAAACACCCATATACGATTTTCATTTAACCACCCCAGCCTTTCATATGTATATGTCTACATATGAGGAACCTTATAAAGTAGTGTTATTCATAGTAAACTACAGAAATCCAAAAAAAAAAAATTTATTTTGCAAAAAACTTCACAACTAAACTTTGACAACTCGTTTTTGACCATTTGTCAAAATTATGCTGCGTTTTACGCTCGAAAAACTTTGTATGAAAATGGATTCTAAAAAGTTCCCTAAAAATTTGACTTTGAGGCAAGTTAATAATAATAATAATAATTGAGGCAAGTTTTTCCAAAATGTCCCATCGTGCGGAGGTCGCTTAGACTCGAATTTGAAATTTTAACAGCATTGCAAAAAATAGTTGGCAGTTTAAAACCTTAAGGGTTCTTGTGGGCAAACTTAGCAAACCTCATACACAAACCGTTGTTGTTTCAGTCAGATGTCGCATGAGCCGTTAACAAATATTGCCAATACCCACAAAAAATTCGTATAAGGGATTATAAGGAATAAGGTATACGGCTGCATCACATTATAATAAGTTTATCATAGTTCCTCTATGGCCTTACAACAATTCTTATAATAAGTTCATTATATGCACTTTTCTTTTTATAATATTGCCTAACTTACATGTTCTATCAGACCTTATGCGTAAGGTTGTCTCACAGAGAGAGATTCTTTTAATTAATCTTCATTTAAGACTTACTTAATGACATAAGTAAAGAAAAAAATGTATATTATAAGTAATTTTGCATACAACGGAATTCGTTACAAATTTAAGGCCTTATATTACGTTCACGTTGAGCCATAAACTCGAGTTTATTGACAACAACAATATGAATTAACAAAAAAATCCCCTTTTAAATGGAGTTTATGGCCTAAATTGAACGTAGCCTAACCCTCTTATACATATACTAGCAGGGAACCCGGCGTTGCTCGGGATGTAAGTAGTTCATAAAATTCTGATACCCTCACTTGAGAAGACAATTTACAGGCAGAGAAGGTTCAGAACAATATTTTTTTCCCCACATTCTATCCCGTTTATGTCTACGGCAACCAATTAAAGTAAAGGCTTTTTTTAATAGTCTAACTTAGACATTTTGTCATCTCCTTTCCATTTGACTTTTTAGTTGTGCCTAAACATTTCGTAAGTCATCCCCAGTAATTTTTTCAAAGAAATTCCCAATATACAGACACAATTTTTCTAGAGTTTTATACTACAGACAAACCGCAATATCGAAAAGTGAAAGCTGTGGCCATACCCTTTGTCAGCTAGTATGTAATAATAATAGGTTTCATGTATGAGGAAAGAATATTTATGTTTTTCAAAAACTGTTATTGAACTAAGAAAAATAAAAATAAAAACCTATTTCAAATGTATTTTTATTTCGGTACTAAAAAAAAAAAGTAAATGAGTAATAGGGCAACATATGCGAAACCATAAAAAAAAAATTTAGTACAATTTGAAAGAAAAAAGTACGATTTTTGAGTGGATTTAGTACAATTTATGAAATGACATTTCCCAACCCTGCCTTCAACTGTTTTTGGGTAAATGCGCGAAATACTCATACATAAATTTTGAGTTACTGGATGTATTGAGTGTTTTAATTGTAGCTTTTTTTACTCTCACTGCTTGCAGCGAACTTAAGCAATCCTAGCTACAATAAAAACACTCAAATTGCTTGTTTGTGTGAATATGTGTGTGCTACCCTACATTCACATGCAATGTTATAAGTATACGGTGGCGCTCATATTGTTGTAGCTGTGCTAGCTGAGTACAAAAATAGAGTAAATAGAGAGCAATATGTGGTCTGTTGATGCTCTCCAAGCACAAACGACTGAATGGTAAAGCGTCCAAGCAAATATAGGTTTTCATACAAAATTTATTTCAATTAAAAAAGTTTTTAATAAAATTTTTATTTAAAAAAAAGTATCTATGGTCCTATTCGGGCTTGATTATGATATATTAAAAGTTGAAAGAAAAAAATCGGGCCAGTGGATCGGCTGTTTAGCTTTAACACAATTTCGAGTTTGAATTTTATATAATAGTATAGATATACATATATATTATATATTATACATACATATATATTTTAAAAGCTGTTATAATTCAAAATTTGTATGAAAATGTCATTATAAAAAGCTTTATAAACCCATTTCATTTTTGATGAATAGGGTTAAATTATGTAAGCCGTATAATCAAGCGATGTAAGGTTTCTAACTGAAAGAAATGAAATTTTTGGTGGGTACCTACACATGCACCAAGGCATCCACACAGTACAAACCAAACGAATAATCAAAATATGTATTTTGATGTTTGCGTTACACAGAGTTTTATATATATCTGAACCAATATGCAATAGATTTCGAAAATTCAGTGATTCTTCATCTATTTAATGGAATTTCCATACCTAGTCTTTTTCAACAGTACAAAAAAACCCGTCCTGGGGGGGCACGTGCCCCCGTTCCCCACCCCTAAATCCGCCCTTCTTCACCAGCACCATTTGAGTGTTTGGCTTGTTTCTTAGGATGGCTACTCTGTTCGGCAACAGATGTCGGATTGCGTCGTTTCACTTGCTTGTAGGATTCCGGTGTGGTGTGGAATCTGTTGGATTTCTACTCGCCACCGTTGACGTGTATTTGCCGGTGAATGGTGGTCATCCCGTCGCCACCGCCACATTTTGTTGACGCAGTTGCATTCGACGTAGTTGAGGATGGTGATGGTGACTGCTTTAACGTCCCACCATAACCATGATCCAGCAGATGCGTTGCTGTGGACGTTAAAGCAGCGCTACTAATCACTTGCGTCTTTTTTTTACCGTTGTGGGTTTCCACACCCTACTGCAACATCGAACTAAGAGCACTTTTACACCCCCGTCGCATTACAAAATTGTACCAACCGCCCATGCGCCATGCCACAAAGGGCATTAATGTGCGTCACACATTTGTGTGCCATGCACCGTTGGGGCATATAGAATGCTGCCCATTGATGGAGCATATGTTTGGCTGCTCATTGATGGGGCATAGAGAAAGCTGCCCATAAAACCAGAAAAGACAAAGAATTAGAATTGAATATGCAAATGATTTTCATGTATGCATCCATCGCTGGGCGCCGGCCACCACAGCGAGTGATACACACACGTACATACATGGTTTCTACGCTGCCGAAACGATACAGGATTTCGGCAGCGTAAACTTATACTTACCTCGAAATCCGCCATGTATCCACTGCTCCACCTGCCACCTGAAAAGTAAAAGAATTACAAATTAATTTAAGAAAAATTATCAACTACAAATTTTACGACTTACCTCGTGTGTATTTTCCAGCAATGACATTTCATTCAGTAATGTATGCAGTGCTGAATGAATTAGCGTAGCCACTTCGCGTAACAATCGGTACCCACACATGATCTTAACGGGTATGTACTCGTTACAAAAATCCACCAATTTTTGTGGCGTACCATATTGAGCGGGTGAATTTATTTCGCATGGGGTGATGTGAAATCTGGGTAACGACAAAAGTGTACCCATATATATTTCTTTTCGTTGCAAAATGTGGTGGATAGGAATATGTCTGCCAGCACCTTATTAATTTAACAGAAATTAAATATGCTGTGACATAACCACTTACACCACGTACTTAGAATACCTCCGTTTCCACGGTTTTTTTTCACTATTTCTATTTCACACTTGCGATTTCATTTTCATAGAAAAATGACAAAAGTGACAAAGCTGCTATAGGGGAAAATTTACGCAACAACGAAGCGTACTAGTCTCCGAGTCGTCCAAAATTTAGCAATAACAATTTTGTTTTAAATTTGAATATGCCAAACCGAAATAAAGGAAATGCGCGTCAATTATGTATTCAAGCCACCCAACCGTCCAAAACCCAATTCAACCACCCTAATAACGAGTTTATATTTTAGAATGACCCGTTTTACTGCCACACGCGCAAAAACGGACTAGCGGTCCACCAACTTCCCCGTACCATGTCGGCTATGCAGCAACAACCATGGCATACGTTTTTGCACACAGTACCGCGGTATGTCGGCCGAGGAACGACTACGAGTGGTACTTATACCCAAGTACTGCCCCAATTGCTTGTCCCCTTTCCACCGACCGGAAATATGTCCAAGTAAGGACCGCTGTTACCGCTGCCACGAGAACCACCATACGTCCCTCCACATCGACGACAACAACAAAGACAGTACTCGAAAGCCGGCACACATCCACATCGACGACAACAACAAAGACAGTACTCGAAAGCCGGCACACATCCTCGAAGACGACGGCGACCTATCGTATGATGCCCTTTCCATCGCCGTCACGGAAAATACGATGTCGTGGGCGGAACAGGTAGCAGAGGAGGAGGAAGAATTGGAAGACATGAGGGCAGTGGCAACTTCGACGCCACGGCTCGGCGGCTCGGAAACACGTCCTTTCCGACCGCTACTACGACACGAGCAACAGAGTCTGCGCGAACCCGCTACGGCTCGACACAAAGCCACCAAACAACGTCAGGATGGCGCGGAAACACGTCCTTTCCGACCATCGCACGACCACTTTCCGGTCCGGTCGAGCGGCCAACGCGCCTGCCGCAGCGATTGTTATGCGGTCATTTCTTGCCATTGCACCAACGGCACCAGTGTGCATTGAATCGGGCGGCGCACTACATTTTGTCAGTGCTCTGATCGACCCGTGCTCACCCACCACGGTCGTTGACGGTGAGCTCGCTACCGAGCTCCCCCTAGAACGTGTCAGGGGAACACTGGTACTTCGAGGAAAGTACGGGGTGACCAGAAGGGTCACCACCTTGGCTACGGTCCAGGCACGCCACCATCGTCTCAGCCCGGCCGCGAACCTTGACGCGACGATAGCTGCACCCTTCCAGCTTATGAGGTTGGCAGATCCCGAATTTTTCCGGGCCTCTCCAGTGCGTCTTACGCTAGGCGCCGACGTTTACGCCAGCCTGAAGCTCAGTGCCACTCCACCGTCCACCATCAATGGGCTGCTGGCACAGGCCACCATTTTCGGTCTGGTAATTTCGGGGGCCCATCAACAATGAAAAACCCTACTATTATTTTCAACACGCTCTTAACCAATAAAGAAAAAACTGAATAATAAGGTGCATTGAACTAGGCAGAACCACGTCCATATACTAACCGTTCTTTATCATCCACAACAGGGATCAAGCAGAAGAGGGCAGAACCAAGGAGATGGCCGAAGGTTCTCCAGAAATTTTATCTTAGAAAAATTTGTTTAAATATACATACACATGTAAAGTGCGCTAATCTCGGATTGGCTGCCGGTGGCTACCCGCGCGTTGATCTCACTATTCAAGGTTGCTCGCCGCAAGGGGGACGGCATGTTTAGGCCACCGGCCTAAATATATCGGTCGTCCCTCGTAGACTTATTTAAAAACGAAAGTGCACTTAGGTTCGTACCGATAACTGCGCGCGCTCCTTTCGAACCTAACGAAAGTAAGCATTCGCCGTGGGTACGAGCCGAAAACCAAAGTATAAGCCTTTCTCTTTTTGCATCGACCGTCAACCAAGTCACCAGCAGCCAAACCAGGTAAATACACTGTCCATCCATTTTCCACTGTTCACTTTCATTTATTCATTTTATTCATACGAATTTACCATCAATAAACCAATTTGTAATTAATTAATTTGAAAATTCGGTGTTTACTTTTTGTATTAACTCGCCACATACTTCTTTTTCTTCCTCTTCCATCAACACTTATTACGTGCGAGCGCGCCCTCCATTGCGACGTCTCCGCCCGTAACACTTACAAACATCGGACCAAAGTTATAATACCGTTTCATGTTCATGAAAGGCATAAAAAACGGTTTGACTTGAAAATGGAAATTACTTAGATAAAAGTTATTTTTCTTACTACTGCAAGCGCAAACCAAATTTATCAAAACCTAAACTTTGGGCTCAGATAACTATTGATTGAGCCGAAGTTTTGCCCTTTGAAATATTATGGAAAACGCCTTAAAAATATGGAATGGGATATGGTTGCGCCTCAGGGAATTTTTATAGGTAGGTACATAAAGCTTAGAAGAGGAACTCAAAAAACCGAAAGAAATAACCCAAAGTATATTAAACAAAGTAGTAGCGAACTTGACAGTTCTCTCTTTGCTGTAGGAGTTTTAACGTCAAATGAAAAAAAATTTTAACCCGGTCGATTTAAAATTTTTCATTTTTATCAGTTCGGTATTTTCATTTGAGAAATACCAAATCGTGGTAATTGTTTACGACTGCAACCGAGTGCTAAAACACATCCAAAAATTGCCGGGAGAGGTATCAATAGACGAGCCCAGTACCCATAAATAATAATCCGATTACGAGATCAATTTTTTGAGTAGTTTGCAAGATATTTGGAAACGAATGAATCAATTTCTGTACGAAGAAGACGGAATCGCGTTATTTTTAAAGAGGTAGACTCCAAAGTAGCACTTGGTGGCAAAAGTGAGCTTATTAGATAGTTTATGAATTTCTATATTAATAATTTTTTGATATTTGCAAATGCGGTTTAACTTTTTAATACAAAACTTGTATGGGGCCCAAATATTGTACGTGGGCCAGTGACGGTAAATTCGTTGGTTTATACTTTTTTGAAGTAAGAACTCCTACAAAAAAAAATATTTCAGTTGTCAATTCTACCTTGTTTAATTTGCCTTGAAATAACCGAAATAGCGCATACACCTAAGCACGGCAAATTAAACAAGGTAGAATTCACAAATGAAATATTTTGTTTTTGTAGGAATTCTTACTTCAAAAAAGAATATACCAACGTATTTAACCTTACTGGCCCACGTTCAATATTTGGGCCCCATACAATTTTCTTATTAAAAAGTTAAACCGCATTTGCAAAAGTCTAAAAATAACACAGTGCCACAAAAAAAAAATTAAATACACTCATCAAGCGACCTACATAGCTAAGATTGTTTACCTAGTCAAGTGTAACACGAAACGGTATTTGAAAAATCCGCTATACCCTCAAATTTTTTTTTGTTCTTGTTAAAAAACCGTTTTTTAGTTTTCAAAAGTTAAATTATCAATCACTTTTACTAAAATTTACTATTTACTAAATTATTTATATGACAGTTTAAACAGCTTTTACTTCATAATAAGATTTGTAGAAATTTTTTGGGATCACTTCACATGACTTCACCCAACCGTAAACTTGCTTCATATTTACTATGTGAAAAAACTTGCAGGTTGCGATTCTGAAGACAAAAATTACAAAAAAGCTAAATGTTTTGGGATTTCGTGAAGTTACAGTTTTTTAAGAATGAGAAAATGCCATTTTCTTTTTTTTATATGATCTGCTACACCCTGAGTGCATATGGATTTTAAAATTTCAAATGCAATGCAATAAGAGTGAAATTTCAAATAGAAAAATATTTGAAAATCTAATTTTAGGGAAGTCATTGGTCGGGCAGGACAACGTCTGCGTGTCTTCTAGTGTATTATATCGGTATAATTCGTATATATTCAAAGAAACTTCAGATAAAAATTTGGCCCCATAACTATGCATTATAAAAATATTTTGAATTTTGATCGAATGTAGGACAACAGCTCACTAGTCTTTGGCCTTAATTTTAGAGACCTTGAGGAATACCAAAAGTCCGCAACAGCCTATCAAACGAACTCGGCCTTGAAACCGCCATTTAACTATTCGCATATTATCGGTATGGCAATTTTGGAAAATGGGAGAGCAACATTACAACAGATATGTTCCTGGATTGAAAAAAAATTTGCATTCTTTCGTGGACGAAAGAAATGGAATGTAAGTTACCAAACTTAAGCTTGTTTTAACTTAACTCAAAGTTTACATGTCATTAAAAAGCCTTTGCGAAAATGTTTTTTCAACTAAATACCATAAATTTTTTAAGCGGATGCAATTGCACTATGTGATATTAAATATGTATACTGTTCCATACAATTTTCTAATACGCGGGGAGAATTGTGTGCAGAAGTTACGCGGTATGGAGACAATTTATGCACAAATTGTTCACAAAAATGACCAAGAACAGTTGTTCCTAATCCATGCACACTTGTCCATAACTTAACTTCAGCACTATGAGCATGTTTTATGAACAAGGGCATAGATTATGAACAACTGGGCATACGTTCTGAACAACTGGGATAGACTATTAACAGCTGGGCATACGTTCTGAACAACATTTTCATAGATTGTGAACAAATAGTAACAGTAAACAGTAAATCATATATTTCAGTATTAACATGTTTATTTACTAACCTTCCTAACCTTTCACGACTGTTTCTGAATGGGTTTTCTTGGCACAGGCCTAAAAATATCTGCCAGCACTTTGTAGACTTCAATTAGTTCTAAATCTGGAAAAAATTCAAAAATTATAATTAAATTAGTTCTTCATTTCATAAGTTTAAATTGCTTTTTTACCTTTATTTATTGAAAGATTATTTATAATTGTTTAGCAGCTGGAAATTTAACAAGGTTTTTACATACCGAAGTCAATATGGATCTAAATATAATTTTCATAGATTGTTCATAATCTATACATAAATAGGCACAACTTATGAACAATAAGTGCTTATAGTCAAATATTATGCACAATGTTCACATATTATGATCAATTGTGTTTGATTTTCAAATAATTAAGCTATGAACAATGTTCAAAAACTGTGTACATTTTTTGTGCTTAACTAATACACAATTTCAATAGATTGTGCAGAACTCATGATTATAGGGATAAATTTATGCGCAAAGTTATAACAACAGTTTTCTCCGTGTAGGTCTGCCAGAATATTTGAAATCAGAACACACAAATAGGTTTTTTCATATATCTATGCTTCGTTTATATGTAGCTCTCTGTGCCAAATATATATTAGCAATGTTCACATTTTCTTATGCTTTAAATCATGCAAAACTGCATCAAAATTAGACCCCCAGCCTACTATCCCAAAATACAATATTTGGTTGAATTATAAGTTATCAAATCCCCGAAAAAGTGGGAGCACAATTCTCTCAAGTGTGGGAAGTAAGGAATGCCCAGCTAGTGGGGTGCGATAAAGCCATGCGAGATAACGCCACATGGCTCTATCTCCCATCCAATTGCGAGGTAAAGCCATATGGCATTATCACGCTACGTATTGAGAGATAGTGCCATATTTTTTTTTTTGTCAATTGTGAGTTAAAGCCATTGGGCCTTATCTCTCATATGAATTTATTTGGGTAATACTTTCCATCGAACGTCAAGTGTTAATACACGTCCAGAAATCTCAAGAGATGTATCAAAAGACGCGTCTTGACCTCAGCAATAATAATCCGACAGGGGAAAAGCAATACTTTGTTTCAGTGAAAAATATTAGTGAAAAACCGAAAATTTACCCAGGTCAGATCCCCAATTCCCCTGAACCGTGGCAACGTGCCACGGCACACACACTTTTTCACTTTTTTGGCTCAGCCTAATGTGCAATTACAACAACTACATGAAAATGACAGGAATTTATGGAACTTTAACTGCAAATATCTCGCAAACTTCTAAAAAATATCGGATTTCCCCCTACAGATTATTGTTACGGAGGTCAAGACGCGTGATTTGATACCGCTCTCGAGATTTTTGGACGTGTATTAACACTTGACGTTCGAAGGAAAGTATTACCTTTATTTGTCATTGTGAATGTGCATTTAATTGTTATTCATTTCACCTGGAAACTTTATTAATCAATGCCATATTGCATATTGTCAAATTGCATATTTTCATAAAATTCTGTAAAATCGTTAGCTTTTCAAATCTATTTCACATTTCTGTAAAAGGGAAAAATCATTACTTTTCATTGCAAGAAGAAAAACTAATGATTTTACCCTTTTACAGAGTGCTTACATCTTCTTGAATGCATATAGAGCACGAATATGGCTTTATCTCTCTTTGAATTGAGTGATAAGGCCATATGGCGTTATTTCGCATGGCTTTATCGCACCCCACCTGCCCAGCTTACATGCAAGCCAACATTCCCAAGCTATATCGACATAGGCCAATCCCGAACTGCAACCCAACGACAACTTCATGGTATGGAGGGTACTCTCCTAAAAACGAGGGATCTCAAGTAGCGATATGACAAGGTACTCAAGGTACTCAAGGCCACATTGACTTATTCCATGAAGTGGAGTCTCTCGGCAAATACTGTTTATCTAAATATGTATTTATTGGCGATGTAGAGAAAAGCTACCGCCAGTATCTCATGTTTCACTATTAACCGTTTAATTAACCTCCTCTCCTTCTTGGAGGGAATTGTGTGCAGAAATTATGCGGTATAGATACAACTTATGCATAAATCGTTCACGAAAAATGATTAGATTATAGATTATAAACAACATTTTCATAGATTCTGGACAACTGGGAAAGACTATGAACAGCTGGGCATATATGTATTTTGAACAAATAGGAAGAATTTTCACACCTCCTGCTAATATTAAAGTAACAAAATTAATTTTATTTTCTAATGTCTTTATTAAAATACAATAAATCATATACTTCAGTATTAACATGTTTATTTTACTAACCTTTCACGATTGTTTCTGACTGGTTTTTCTTGCCACAGACTTAAATTGCACCTTCGAGACTTCAATTAGTTCTAAATCTAGAAAAAAAATTCAAAAATGATAATGAAATTAGTTCTTCATTTCATAAGTTTAAATTGTTTTAGAAGCTGGAAATTTAACAAGGTTTCAATAACTATCTAAATATAATTTTAATAGATGGTGCAGAATCTATCACATATTACGATCAATTGTGTTTGATTTTCAAATAATTAAGCTATGAACAATGTTCACACACTACACATTTTTATACCTAGTAGTGCTTCGCACACAAGGTATATTAACTTCATTGGCCTAACGGTAGTATGTAACGGCATAAACGAATCGAGATAGATATTGACTTATATATATCAAAATGTTCAGGAGGAGAAGAGAAATTGATTGAGCCATGTCCGTCCGTCCGTCTGTGAACACGATAACTTGAGTAAATCTTGAGATATCTCAATGAAACTTTGTATGCAGGTTCCTTTTTACATATCTCTGAACGGTATTGAAAATAGGCAAAATCGGTTAAAAGCCACGCCCACTTTCTATATATATAATATTTTCGAAAATACAAAAAGAGTGATTATTCAGTACATAATACACCTATAAGGATAAAATTTGGTGTGTACCTTACCGTTAAAGCAAAAAAATAAACTTGTGAAGAAATTTTTAAAAAAGGGCGTGGCACCGCCCACTTTTTATTAAGTCAAATTTGGAAATATTATTAATCATAAATCAAAAACCGCTCAAGATAGCAAAATAAAATTCAGCACACTTATTTATATTAATACAGGCAATATTTCGAAAAAAAATTAGCGAAATCGGATTAGGTCCACGCCCAATTTTATACGAAAGATTTTGAAAAGGATCATGGATATATTGAATATGCTATAACTTTGCTTAAACTAGCTGTATATCATTTCTATTTCACCTCTAAAGTGTTCGTGGGCAAAGAAAGTCGAAAGCACAAAATTTTTGGAAAATGGGCGTGGCCCCGCCCCTTTATGGGGGATTATTCCACAAAACTTTCCATGCCATAACTCCGGTAAAAATTGACTTATTGAAACGATATTTACAGAAAGTGTTCAACATATAGAGGTAACTCTTTGCTGTAAAAATAAACAAAATCGGTGAACGGACACGCCCACTTTTTGAACACAGTTTTGAAAAATTTCTTTGTAAAATTAAAATCGCGATATTTCCATAACTGTATAAGTTATATATATAAGATTTTACACACTTAATAAGCTTTTTAAGAAAAACTAAACTGCAAAAAAATTTTGTGGATTTTGTTGAAGTAGGCGTGGCGCCGCCCACTTTTCAGCAAAAAAGGTATGTTATTTTCAAAAGCGATTGCTTGAAATTTCAAGAAGGTATTTCAATGAAAGTTAGTGAGATGCTTCCCAATAGTATGCAGTATACTCCTGCCAAAAATTATGCAAATCGAATGACAAACAAGCAAGATTTACGGGAAAGTAGTTAACTCCCTATTGCCTTTTTTATACCTAGTAGTGCTTCGCACACAAGGTATATTAACTTCATTCGCCTAACGGTAGTATGTAACGGCATAAACGAATCGAGATAGATATTGACTTATATGTATCAAAATGTTCAGGAGGAAAAGAGAAATTGATTGAGCCATGTCCGTCCGTCCGTCCGTCTGTCCGTCCGTCCGTCTGTGAACACGATAACTTGAGTAAATCTTGAGATATCTCAATGAAATTTGGTATGCAGGTTCCTTTTCACTTATCTCGGAGCGCTATTGAAAATAGGCAAAATCGGTTAAAAGCCACGCCCACTTTCTATATATATAATATTTTCGAAAATACAAAAAGAGTGATTATTCAGTACATAATACACCTATAAGGATAATATTTGGTGTGCACTTTAGCGTTAAGGCAAAAAATACATTTTTGAAGAAATTTTTAAAATGGGGCGTGGTACCGCCCACTTTTGATTAAGTCAAATTTGGAAATATTATTAATCATAAATCAAAAACCGCTCAAGATAGCAAAGTGAAATTCAGCACACATATTTATATTAATACAAGCAATATTTCGAAAAAAAATTATCGAAATCGGGTTAGGTCCACGCCCAATTTTATACGAAAGATTTTGGAAAGGATCATAGATATATTGAATATGCTATAACTTTGCTTAAACTAGCTGTATATCATTTCTGTTTCACCTCTAAAGTGTTCGTGGGCAAAGAAAGTCGAAAACACAAAATTTTTGGAAAATGGGCGTGGCCCCGCCCCTTTATGGGGGATTATTCCATAAAACTTTCCATGCCATAACTCCGGTAAAAATTGACTTATTGAAACGATATTTACAGAAAGTGTTCAACATATAAAGGTAACTCTTTGCTGTAAAAATAAACAAAATCGGTGAACGGACACGCCCACTTTTTGAACACAGTTTTGAAAAATTTCTTTGTAAAATTAAAATCGCGATATTTCCATAACTGTATAAGTTATATATATAAGATTTCACACACTTAATAAGCTTTTTAAGAAAAACTAAACTGCAAAAAAATTTTGTGGATTTTGTTGAAGTAGGCGTGGCGCCGCCCACTTTTCAGCAAAAAAGGTCTGCTATTTTCAAAAGCGATTGCTTGAAATTTCAAGAAGGTATTTCAATGAAAGTTAGTGAGATGCTTTCCAATAGTATGTAGTATACTCTTGCCAAAAATTATGCAAATCGAATGACAAACAAGCAAGATTTACGGGAAAGTAGTGAACTCCCTATTGCCTTTTTTATACCTAGTAGTGCTTCGCACACAAGGTATATTAACTTCATTGGCCTAACGGTAGTATGTAACGGCATAAACGAATCGAGATAGATATTGAATTATATATATCAAAATGTTCAGGAGGAGAAGAGAAATTGATTGAGCCATGTCCGTCCGTCCGTCCGTCCGTCCGTCTGTGAACACGATAACTTGAGTAAATCTTGAGATATCTCAATGAAACTTTGTATGCAGGCTCCTTTTTACATATCTCTGAACGGTATTGAAAATAGGCAAAATCGGTTAAAAGCCACGCCCACTTTCTATATATATAATATTTTCGAAAATACAAAAAGAGTGATTATTCAGTACATAATACACCTATAAGGATAAAATTTGGTGCGTACCTTACCGTTAAAGCAAAAAATAAATTTGTGAAGAAATTTTTAAAAAAGGGCGTGGCACCGCCCACTTTTGATTAAGTCAAATTTGGAAATATTATTAATCATAAATCAAAAACTGCTCAAGATAGCAAAGTGATTCAGCACACATATTTATATTAATACAGGCAATATTTCGAAAAAAAAATTATCGAAATCGGGTTAGGTCCACGCCCAATTTTATACGAAAGATTTTGAAAAGGATCATAGATATATTGAATATGCTATAACTTTGCTTAAACTAGCTGTATATCATTTCTATTTCACCTCTAAAGTGTTCGTGGGCAAAGAAAGTCGAAAGCACAAAATTTTTGGAAAATGGGCGTGGCCCCGCCCCTTTATGGGGGATTATTCCACAAAACTTTCCATGCCATAACTCCGGTAAAAATTGACTTATTGAAACGATATTTACAGAAAGTGTTCAACATATAAAGGTAACTCTTTGCTGTAAAAATAAACAAAATCGGTGAACGGACACGCCCACTTTTTGAACACAGTTTTGAAAAATTTCTTTGTAAAATTAAAATCGCGATATTTCCATAACTGTATAAGTTATATATATAAGATTTTACACACTTAATAAGCTTTTTAAGAAAAACTAAACTGCAAAAAAATTTTGTGGATTTTGTTGAAGTAGGCGTGGCGCCGCCCACTTTTCAGCAAAAAAGGTCTGTTATTTTCAAAAGCGATTGCTTGAAATTTCAAGAAGGTATTTCAATGAAAGTTAGTGAGATGCTTCCCAATAGTATGTAGTATACTCCTGCCAAAAATTATGCAAATCGAATGACAAACTAGTAAGGAAGTCTAAGTTCGGGTGTAACCGAACATTAAATACCTAGTAGTGATCTGTTGCGTTATCCCAATTAACTCAGGTCTATTTTAATACCTGAAAAGGTGGTATAAAACAACTGATTGTTTACGATTAAAAACACTTCTGTTGTAAGTGGTAAATTAAATTATCACTAAATAACAAAATATAGGTATTAAATAAAAAAAAGGTATGAAAATAAAAAAAATTAATAAAAAACTAGTAAGGAAGTCTAAGTTCGGGTGTAACCGAACATTAAATACCTAGTAGTGATCTGTTGCGTTATCCCAATTAACTCAGGTCTATTTTAATACCTGAAAAGGTGGTATAAAACAACTGATTGTTTTCGATTAAAAACACTTCTGTTGTAAGTGGTAAATTAAATTATCACTAAATAACAAAATATAGGTATGAAATAAAAAAAAGGTATGAAAATAAAAAAAATTAATAAAAAAAAAGGCAATGGGGAGTTAACTACCTTCCCGTAAATCTTGCTTGTTTGTCATTCGATTTGCATAATTTTTGGCAGGAGTATACTACATACTATTGGGAAGCATCTCACTAACTTTCATTGAAATACCTTCTTGAAATTTCAAGCAATCGCTTTTGAAAATAGCAGACCTTTTTTGCTGAAAAGTGGGCGGCGCCACGCCTACTTCAACAAAATCCACAAAATTTTTTTTGCAGTTTAGTTTTCCTTAAAAAGCTTATTAAGTGTGTAAAATCTTATATATATAACTTATACAGTTATGGAAATATCGCGATTTTAATTTTACAAAGAAATTTTTCAAAACTGTGTTCAAAAAGGGGGCGTGTCCGTTCACCGATTTTGTTTGTTTTTACAGCAAAGAGTTACCTTTATATGTTGAACACTTTCTGTAAATATCGTTTCAATAAGTCAATTTTTACCGGAGTTATGGCATGGAAAGTTTTATGGAATAGTCCCCCATAAAGGGGCGGGGCCACGCCCATTTTCCAAAAATTTTGTGTTTTCGACTTTCTTTGCCCACGAACACTTTAGAGGTGAAACAGAAATGATATACAGCTAGTTTAAGCAAAGTTATAGCATATTCAATATATCTATGATCCTTTCCAAAATCTTTCGTATAAAATTGGGCGTGGACCTAACCCGATTTCGATAATTTTTTTTCGAAATATTGCCTGTATTAATATAAATATGTGTGCTGAATTTCACTTTGCTATCTTGAGCGGTTTTTGATTTATGATTAATAATATTTCCAAATTTGACTTAATCAAAAGTGGGCGGTACCACGCCCCATTTTAAAATTTCTTCAAAAATGTATTTTTTGCCTTAACGCTAAAGTGCACACCAAATATTATCCTTATAGGTGTATTATGTACTGAATAATCACTCTTTTTGTATTTTCGAAAATATTATATATATAGAAAGTGGGCGTGGCTTTTAACCGATTTTGCCTATTTTCAATAGCGCTCCGAGATAAGTGAAAAGGAACCTGCATACCAAATTTCATTGAGATATCTCAAGATTTACTCAAGTTATCGTGTTCACAGACGGACGGACGGACAGACGGACAGACGGACGGACGGACGGACATGGCTCAATCAATTTCTCTTTTCCTCCTGAACATTTTGATACATATAAGTCAATATCTATCTCGATTCGTTTATGCCGTTACATACTACCGTTAGGCGAATGAAGTTAATATACCTTGTGTGCGAAGCACTACTAGGTATAAAAAAGGCAATAGGGAGTTAACTACTTTCCCGTAAATCTTGCTTGTTTGTCATTCGATTTGCATAATTTTTGGCAGGAGTATACTACATACTATTGGGAAGCATCTCACTAACTTTCATTGAAATACCTTCTTGAAATTTCAAGCAATCGCTTTTGAAAATAACAGACCTTTTTTGCTTCAAAGTGGGCGGCGCCACGCCTACTTCAACAAAATCCACAAAATTTTTTTGCAGTTTAGTTTTTCTTAAAAAGCTTATTAAGTGTGTAAAATCTTATATATATAACTTATACAGTTATGGAAATATCGCGATTTTAATTTTACAAAGAAATTTTTCAAAACTGTGTTCAAAAAGTGGGCGTGTCCGTTCACCGATTTTGTTTATTTTTACAGCAAAGAGTTACCTTTATATGTTGAACACTTTCTGTAAATATCGTTTCAATAAGTCAATTTTTACCGGAGTTATGGCATGGAAAGTTTTGTGGAATAATCCCCCATAAAGGGGCGGGGCCACGCCCATTTTCCAAAAATTTTGTGCTTTCGACTTTCTTTGCCCACGAACACTTTAGAGGTGAAATAGAAATGATATACAGCTAGTTTAAGCAAAGTTATAGCATATTCAATATATCCATGATCCTTTTCAAAATCTTTCGTATAAAATTGGGCGTGGACCTAATCCGATTTCGCTAATTTTTTTTCGAAATATTGCCTGTATCAATATAAATATGTGTGCTGAATTTTATTTTGCTATCTTGAGCGGTTTTTGATTTATGATTAATAATATTTCCAAATTTGACTTAATCAAAAGTGGGCGGTGCCACGCCCTTTTTTAAAATTTCTTCACAAATTTATTTTTTGCTTTAACGGTAAGGTACACACCAAATTTTATCCTTATAGGTGTATTATGTACTGAATAATCACTCTTTTTGTATTTTCGAAAATATTATATATATAGAAAGTGGGCATGGCTTTTAACCGATTTTGCCTATTTTCAATACCGTTCAGAGATATGTAAAAAGGAACCTGCATACAAAGTTTCATTGAGATATCTCAAGATTTACTCAAGTTATCGTGTTCACAGACGGACGGACGGACGGACGGATATGGCTCAATCAATTTCTCTTCTCCTCCTGAACATTTTGATATATATAAGTCAATATCTATCTCGATTCGTTTATGCCGTTACATACTACCGTTAGGCCAATGAAGTTAATATACCTTGTGTGCGAAGCACTACTAGGTATAAAAAGGCAATAGGGAGTTAACTACTTTCCCGTAAATCTTGCTTGTTTGTCATTCGATTTGCATAATTTTTGGCAGGAGTATACTACATACTATTGGGAAGCATCTCACTAACTTTCATTGAAATACCTTCTTGAAATTTCAAGCAATCGCTTTTGAAAATAACAGACCTTTTTTGCTGAAAAGTGGGCGGCGCCACGCCTACTTCAACAAAATCCACAAAATTTTTTTGCAGTTTAGTTTTTCTTAAAAAGCTTATTAAGTGTGTAAAATCTTATATATATAACTTATACAGTTATGGAAATATCGCGATTTTAATTTTACAAAGAAATTTTTCAAAACTGTGTTCAAAAAGTGGGCGTGTCCGTTCACCGATTTTGTTTATTTTTACAGCAAAGAGTTTCCTTTATATGTTGAACACTTTCTGTAAATATCGTTTCAATAAGTCAATTTTTACCGGAGTTATGGCATGGAAAGTTTTGTGGAATAATCCCCCATAAAGGGGCGGGGCCACGCCCATTTTCCAAAAATTTTGTGTTTTCGACTTTCTTTGCCCACGAACACTTTAGAGGTGAAACAGAAATGATATACAGCTAGTTTAAGCAAAGTTATAGCATATTCAATATATCTATGATCCTTTCCAAAATCTTTCGTATAAAATTGGGCGTGGACCTAACCCGATTTCGATAATTTTTTTTTGAAATATTGCCTGTATTAATATAAATATGCGTGCTGAATTTCACTTTGCTATCTTGAGCGGTTTTTGATTTATGATTAATAATATTTCCAAATTTGACTTAATCAAAAGTGGGCGGTGCCACGCCCTTTTTTAAAAATTTCTTCACAGATTTATTTTTTGCTTTAACGGTAAGGTACACACCAAATTTTATCCTTATAGGTGTATTATGTACTGAATAATCACTCTTTTTGTATTTTCGAAAATATGATATATATAGAAAGTGGGCGTGGCTTTTAACCGATTTTGCCTATTTTCAATACCGTTCAGAGATATGTAAAAAGGAACCTGCATACAAAGTTTCATTGAGATATCTCAAGATTTACTCAAGTTATCGTGTTCACAGACGGACGGACGGACATGGCTCAATCAATTTCTCTTTTCCTCCTGAACATTTTGATACATATAAGTCAATATCGATCTCGATTCGTTTATGCCGTTACATACTACCGTTAGGCGAATGAAGTTAACATACCTTGTGTGCGAAGCACTACTAGGTATAAAAAAGGCAATAGGGAGTTAACTACTTTCCCGTAAATCTTGCTTGTTTGTCATTCGATTTGCATAATTTTTGGCAGGAGTATACTACATACTATTGGGAAGCATCTCACTAACTTTCATTGAAATACCTTCTTGAAATTTCAAGCAATCGCTTTTGAAAATAACAGACCTTTTTTGCTGAAAAGTGGGCGGCGCCACGCCTACTTCAACAAAATCCACAAAATTTTTTTGCAGTTTAGTTTTTCTTAAAAAGCTTATTAAGTGTGTAAAATCTTATATATATAACTTATACAGTTATGGAAATATCGCGATTTTAATTTTACAAAGAAATTTTTCAAAACTGTGTTCAAAAAGTGGGCGTGTCCGTTCACCGATTTTGTTTATTTTTACAGCAAAGAGTTACCTTTATATGTTGAACACTTTCTGTAAATATCGTTTCAATAAGTCAATTTTTACCGGAGTTATGGCATGGAAAGTTTTGTTAAATAATCCGCCATAAAGGGGCGGGGCCACGCCCATTTTCCAAAAATGTTGTGCTTTCGACTTTCTTTGCCCACGAACACTTTAGAATTGAAATAGAAATGATATACAGCTAGTTTAAGCAAAGTTATAGCATATTCAATATATCCATGATCCTTTTCAAAATCTTTCGTATAAAATTGGGCGTGGACCTAATCCGATTTCGCTAATTTTTTTTCGAAATATTGCCTGTATTAATATAAATATGTGTGCTGAATTTTATTTTGCTATCTTGAGCGGTTTTTGATTTATGATTAATATTATTTCCAAATTTGACTTAATCAAAAGTGGGCGGTGCCACGCCCTTTTTTAAAAATTTCTTCACAAATTTAGTTTTTGCTTTAACGGTAAGGTACACACCAAATTTTATCCTTATAGGTGTATTATGTACTGAATAATCACTCTTTTTGTATTTTCGAAAATATTATATATATAGAAAGTGGGCGTGGCTTTTAACCGATTTTGCCTATTTTCAATACCGTTCAGAGATATGTAAAAAGGAACCTGCATACAAAGTTTCATTGAGATATCTCAAGATTTACTCAAGTTATCGTGTTCACAGACGGACGGACGGACGGACGGACATGGCTCAATCAATTTCTCTTCTCCTCCTGAACATTTTGATATATATAAGTCAATATCTATCTCGATTCGTTTATGCCGTTACATACTACCGTTAGGCCAATGAAGTTAATATACCTTGTGTGCGAAGCACTACTAGGTATAAAAATGTGCACGGTTTGAGAATATTGTTCATAGCTTAATTATTTGAAAATCAAACACAATTGATCATAATATGTGACCATTGTTTGACTGGTGCGAAGTATGGACGTGTGTTTTCTTCGCTCCGCGTAATGTTGAGTTTTACTGCAAACAATTCCTAATAAACTTCCTATAAATTATTGATTCTGACAAACTATTGTGCAATGAGATACAGACTCTTATCGTTGTGAATCTTATTTGTTAAATCGCTGTCAACAAGCATATTAAAAAATCTATAATGCCTTGTGGACTTAAAGTTGAACGCATACATCAAAAAATACAGTGTGCTAAGTGTGAAGAGTTTTTTCACTTGCATTGTGTTGGTTTTGTGCAAGCCGATTTGGACTACTTGCTATCGGTGGATAAGTCTTTTTTTTGTAATATATGTACGACAGAGCGTCGTACATCTCTTCGCCCGCCTACATCTCCTGTTGCGTCGGATGATCGCGCTGCTAAAAATGTATCAGTGCATGAAAACAGTGATAAAAACGTTTTGGCAGAGTGTTCTGAAATTGCCTCTCCTATGTGTGAAAATAATGCTTCACAATTAGAAAATACTGTTTACCGCGACAATAACCTTGCATTAGAACTGCAGTCAGTTGCCAATGAACTCAATCCTCTGAGAGCAGAGAATGCTTGTGTGCTTTCTTCTTTGTGCTCTGTCCGTGACGATAACAATAAGCTATGTTTTAAGTGTGATACACTGCATGCCGACATTAGGCTATTGTCTACAAAATCACAAACGAGAGATGATGTGATAACTTCTCTTATGTCTTAGTACAAGCAAACGTGAAGAGTTGACTGATAACGCAAATCGTTCTCACCTCAGTTCTTCTTATGCACCTCTTACCGCCGCTGAGGGTCATGTTTCTGTATCTGATTCTTTGCGTACGTCTGATGCTGTTGCTGTTTCTGCGGCTGCTGCTGTTGATGCTGCTGTTGTAGCTGTACAAGTAAACTCTTCTGCTTCTGATAAGAATACGGTAGGAGATATGTATATCTATTCTAAATGTAGCGGCTGTTACGTACGAGGTCACAGATACTAGTTCACATTCTGTGAATCCAGTACAACTTACAACGGTGGGTAATGGTAATGAGAAAAATGTATCTAAATCGAAAAGGAATACGGATGGTTTTGTTGCGTCGGCACCACCCCCTACTGCCTCTGGGCCAGTTAAATCTTTCACTCCTTCAACTACCTGTGCTACTACTGATGCTGTGTTGCCTTTGAGTTTTGCCACTGTGGTTGCTCAAAGTACTGTATCAGTGGATACAAATCATGAGACGCCAGATGTGCAACGGAATGAACAACACCAAAAACATAAACCTGTTGTTAATTTAGAGTCTGGGTTTAAACACGTAAAGAGGAATACCCGGAAAAATTTAAAAAAGCCACTAGTTCTTGGCATGAGTAATAACTCTGAACTTCGTGTTGCTTCTAGTATGAGGTGGCTACATGTCTCATCGTTTCTGTCCAATCTGGCTGAGGATGATATATTAAACTACGTCTCGAAACATGCAGCTATTAACAAGGTTCATTTGAAATGTGATAAGCTCGTTAAAAATGGCTCAAATCTGTCTGATCTGCTAATGATGAAGTCCACGCAAGATCGCTTAGCATTTTTTACGAAAATGCCTCTGGGCTTAGAACAAAATCGAAGTCTTTGTTTGATTTTAGCTCACACATGAGCTATGATGTATTCGTTTTCGTAGAAACCTGGCTAAATGACGATTTTTATGACGGCGTATTTTTCGATCCTAATATTTACAATGTTTATAGAAAAGATCGGGATGCAATAAAAACCGGTTTGGCTCGGGGAGGTGGTGTCCTAATAGCTGTTCAGCGTAGATATCGTTCATCGCTGTTTTTGCTGCAGAATGCGGACTCACTGTTGGATCAACTATGTGTATGCATAAATGGTTCGTCAACACTCCTTATATGCGCTTCTTATATTCCGCCTGGTAGTACAGACAGTTTGTATAGGTCTCATACGGATAATGTTGTAGACTTAGTTTCTAAGAAATCTGAGTGTAGTTTTTGTATCCTAGGTGATTTTAACTTAGGAAATGTGTGCTGGGCGACAGTGGGGGAAAGTCCTGATTTGTACCCAAATAACGTGAATAGTTTTCCTGAAACTTATGTTGTTGACAATTTAATGAGTGTTAATCTATCCCAAATAAATACAATTGTAAATAAACGGTCAAGAATTTTAGACCTAATTTTTATTAATGACAATATGAGCTTTTCTCTTGAGGAATGTCTCGATCCTCTGTCGTGCCCCGGCCTGCATCATGTTCCTCTTGTCCTGCAATTGGAGTTTTACGAGTTTAGAAGTGTTGAGTTAAATATGCACCTTCAAAATTATAATTTCAAAAATTTTAATTTTGCTGCTATCAACGATAGAATCAAATTGCTTGACTGGGATAATATTTTTGCGGGGGGTCATGTAACGGAGTGCTTTGACCTTTTCAAGGACAAAGTCAACCAAATCTGTTGTTGTATGATTCCTCGAGTTAGGAAAAAGTGCTATAAAATTCCGTGGTATACAAGGAACTTAAAAAAGCTTAAGAATTTAAGAAATAAATTCTTTAAAAGGTTCAAACTTTCGAAATCGCCTATTCATAAAAACAAGTATTTGTTTTATTCAAGTAAGTTCAAATCTTTAAGTAAAATACTGCATAAAAATTATATTGCTAAATTCGAGTATAATATTAAAGTAAACCCGAAATCTTTTTGGAGTTACGTAAAAGCCAAGAAATCGTGCTCAAGTATACCGTCTCAAATGTTTTATAATGAAACTGCTGCACATTCCCTCGCAGAAGCCGTCAACCTCTTTGCTGATTTTTTCAGCTCAAATTTTGAGTCTGAGACGATCTCAAGTGAAGTTCCGGTTACCAATGCTGGTACTCCTATCAACTTTGGTGAACTTTCCTTATCTATTGATGACATAATTCGTGGCATTTCTGTGATCCAATCATCAAGACATACGGATGTAGATGGGTTTTGTTCTTTTTTGTTAAAAAATATTGCAGCAATTGCCTACCCTATTATGTTACTTTTTAATAAATCCCTTAGGTACGGTAATTTCATAAATGCTTGGAAAGTGACTTCTATTACCCCGACTTTCAAGTGTGGTAACAAAAGTAACGTGGCCAACTACCGTCCCATTTCTAAACTGTCTACAATTTCAAAATTGTTTGAAATTGTAGTTAAGGATAAAATATTTTTTGCAGTAAAATGTTTGATAACTCCCAACCAGCATGGTTTTATGCCTGGTAGGTCTACTGTTACCAATCTTGCAGTATTCACAGAACTCTGCATTTCTGCATTTAATGCGAGGGTACAGGTTGATACCATATACACAGACTTTTCGAAGGCCTTTGACAAAGTTAACCATTCGCTGCTAATATCCAAACCAGCTAGTCTGGGTTTTCACTCTAGCATGTTATCTTGGGTGAAATCATACTTGGACGTTCGAAGTTGTGTAGTGGCTGTAGATGGAATCTGCTCGCAATCGTTCACTGCGACGTCGGGTGTACCCCAGGGGAGTGTTCTGGGCCCTCTTCTTTTTGTAATTTTTATTAATGATATACGTCACTGCTTCAAGTACTCCAATTTTTTACTGTATGCAGATGACTTGAAGATTTTCAAGACTGTTACGAGTCAATTAGATTCTATCAGGCTCCAGTCGGATCTTGATAATGTAATCGACTGGTGTAGTAATAATCGTTTACAACTAAGCAAGTGTCATAGTATTTCGTTTTCCAAGTCCCGAAATATCTTTCCTGCCAGGTATCATATTGGTGACTCTATGCTGGGTGCTGTGGATGAAATATCTGATCTTGGCGTAGTTTTTGATTCCAAGTTTCTTTTTCACAGCCATATTAACTATGTTATTGCAAAGTGCTACTCTACGCTTGCGTTCATTCGCCGCTTCAGTACGGATTTTAGTGATCCATATACGTTAAAACTTCTATTCACATCGCTGGTAAGATCGTTTTCCAAGTCCCGAAATATCTTTCCTGCCAGATATCATATTGGTGAATCTATGCTCCGGTCTTTGCGTTTTCAATATCCAGTACCATCATACAGTTCGAGGTGTCTTCTAATTAGTTTGAAAACCTTAAACAGTAGAAGGTCTATCTTAGCTCTAACACTTCTTTACGACATTGTAAATGGGACGATTGACTCGCCATTTCTTTTGGAACGTATACGTTTTAATGTTCCATTTCGGACACTTCGAAACCATGATTTTTTTTCTTTAGATAGAGTCAGAACGACGTATGCATCTAACTCACCAATTGCTAGGGCTATGAGGGAATATGATTTGCTACTTAGCTCTAATGATATGGATTTTTCAATGAATGAGTTTAAGTTTAAACAGTTGTTGAATGAACTAGTTTAATTAGTAAATACGTCATATTTAAGATATTATTTGTAAATAGTCTGTAAGGAATTCCTAATTGTCCTAGATTTTTAGTGAAATAAAGAAATAAAGAAATAATATGAGACTATAAACACTTATTGTTCATAAGTTGTGCCCATTTATGTATAGATTCTGCATCATCTATTAAAATTATATTTATGTAGATCGATATTGACTTCCAAAATTTGTACCCGGTACTCAAAAACCGTTTTTAAATTTCCAGCTGCTAAAACAATTATATTTAAATAATCTTCAACAAACAAAGGTAAAAAATCAATTTAAGCTTATGAGATGAAGGACTAATTTAATTATACCGTCTCAAATGTTTTATAATGAAACTGCTGCACATTCCCTCGCAGAAGCCGTCAACCTCTTTGCTGATTTTTTCAGCTCAAATTTTGAGTCTGAGACGATCTCAAGTGAAGTTCCGGTTACCAATGCTGGTACTCCTATCAACTTTGGTGAACTTTCCTTATCTATTGATGACATAATTCGTGGCATTTCTGTGATCAAATCATCAAGACATACGGATGTAGATGGGTTTTGTTCTTTTTTGTTAAAAAATATTGCAGCAATTGCCTACCCTATTATGTTACTTTTTAATAAATCCCTTAGGTACGGTAATTTCATAAATGCTTGGAAAGTGACTTCTATTACCCCGACTTTCAAGTGTGGTAACAAAAGTAACGTGGCCAACTACCGTCCCATTTCTAAACTGTCTACAATTTCAAAATTGTTTGAAATTGTAGTTAAGGATAAAATATTTTTTGCAGTAAAATGTTTGATAACTCCCAACCAGCATGGTTTTATGCCTGGTAGGTCTACTGTTACCAATCTTGCAGTATTCACAGAACTCTGCATTTCTGCATTTAATGCGAGGGTACAGGTTGATACCATATACACAGACTTTTCGAAGGCCTTTGACAAAGTTAACCATTCGCTACTAATATCCAAACTAGCTAGTCTGGGTTTTCACTCTAGCATGTTATCTTGGGTGAAATCATACTTGGACGTTCGAAGTTGTGTAGTGGTTGTAGATGGAATCTGCTCGCAATCGTTCACTGCGACGTCGGGTGTACCCCAGGGGAGTGTTCTGGGCCCTCTTCTTTTTGTAATTTTTATTAATGATATACGTCACTGCTTCAAGTACTCCAATTTTTTACTGTATGCAGATGACTTGAAGATTTTCAAGACTGTTACGAGTCAATTAGATTCTATCAGGCTCCAGTCGGATCTTGATAATGTAATCGACTGGTGTAGTAATAATCGTTTACAACTAAGCAAGTGTCATAGTATTTCGTTTTCCAAGTCCCGAAATATCTTTCCTGCCAGGTATCATATTGGTGACTCTATGCTGGGTGCTGTGGATGAAATATCTGATCTTGGCGTAGTTTTTGATTCCAAGTTTCTTTTTCACAGCCATATTAACTATGTTATTGCAAAGTGCTACTCTACGCTTGCGTTCATTCGCCGCTTCAGTACGGATTTTAGTGATCCATATTTGTATTGTATTTATTTATTAGAGTGTTTTCCTAGCACAACAATTAGAAGAAATTATATTAAAGTGCTAGTCGGTACAGCGTAAAAATTCCAAGATAAGATAAATTAAACTAAATTAAATTAAATAATAATTATGGTAGTGAATTGGCAATAAATAATATGATTAATCATTTTGTTTTAAATTTTAATTAACATAGACTTATGATTAAAGTTGCTTAGAGCAAAAGCTTAGAGAGAGAAGCTTAGAAATTAGGAGGGGGAGCTCATTTTTATTTATTTATTAGTTTGTTTGAGTCGATACAAGCAACGTAGTCTATCGGATACATATGACTTAAAACTAGACAACATTATTCAAAGTATTAGATTAGATGGTTGGAGAGGCCGTGTCTCCAATCCACCCTCACATACGGTCGATTCTTGCAGTGTTGTCATCTGGAAGGATTAGAGTGCTTTGCTTAGAATGCTGTGCTTGGAAATCTGGAATTCTTGAATTATTCATAGGATGGTTGAAGAGGCCGAGTCTCCAATCCACCCTGACATACGGTCGAATATTTATTTATCTAAAGTCGAGTACAAGCGCGATATGAGATTTGCTGGCGGAATGGACGTGATTCCGCGCAGCGGTCGATTGGAGCTATTCGCGTGTTGGCAAACATTATTTCCAGCTATATAGTTGTACTCGTTGATAATATGTAAGGTGCTGGTGGAATGGACGCGATTCCACGCAGCGTACGAAGCAACAACGGTAGATTTATCATTGAATATTGAGCATTGAACTCTTGAATTATTCACAGGATGGTTGAAGAGGCCGAGTCTCCAATCCACCCTGACATACGGTCGAGTATTTATTTATTTAAGGTCGTGTACAAGAGCAATATGAGATTAGCTGGCGGAAAGAATAGAGGGAAACAGATACAAAAGAAAGTTGCAGGGAATAGGAAGTAGGAAGACACAATCACAATTTAGATTATAGTTTAGTCGTTATAAAAGATAGTTAATTCATTTTTAAAGTGCAGAGCATTGCCTATCAGCCTGAGTCTGGAAGGGAGGGAGTTCCAAAGACGTATCGACGTAGTGAAAAATTGGCGTTCTGAAATCAGCATGCGATGTCTTACATGTGCAAGCAGAACGGACCTTGACGATTGGAGAAAGACAAGCCTTCGGTAAAGGTAATCAGGTTCTTCGTATATATTAGTTTGTGTAGTGCAATGAGAGTTCTGACTTTTAACAGATTGTCGAAGGAAATGTTAAGCAGCTTCTTTGCATGGTGGGAAACATGGTCACGTCTCGTCAGCCCGAATACATACCTAGCAATGTTGTTATATACTACATTTAGTTTATTTTTGCATACATGGTCACAATTGGAGTAGATCTCACAACCAAGGAGGAGCTTTGGTATTAGGTACGCTTTAGCAATCAGTAGTCGGATGTTTAATGGGGTATAGTGCTGGGTAAGCCAAAGTGTGCGTAGCATACCGTACACCTTTCCAACCGAGCTGAAGATGTGGTCCTTCCAAGATAAAGTTTTATTGAAAACAATACCAAGATTTGTAGCAGAGTCTACGTATTCAATAGTCGAATTGTTTAATGTTATTGGATCCAAGCCATTTGTTGCGAGCCCCTTTCTATGGATGACAAGACATTTCGATTTTTTGGGGTTCAAACATAAACCGTTCCTAGAAGCCCAACCGCCTATAAGGTCCAAATCTTGATTCAAATTATTAATGCACGAGCTGGTACGATCACTAGGGCAGCACACATACAATTGCACATCATCCGCGTAAATATGAACCTTGCAATACCTAAGGACATCGGGCAAGTCGTTTATAAACAGGACGAATAAGAGCGGTCCCAGGATCGAGCCTTGAGGAACACCCCTTACAACATTCAAGAAGTCAGACATTCGACCACCTACGCTTACCGCCTGAGATCTGCCGCCAAGATAAGACCTGATAAGGGCCGTAGCATGATTGGAGAAGTTGAACAAATTGTCCAGCTTTGTGCAGAGTAAAGTATGGTCGACAGAGTCAAAGGCTTTGGAATGGTCTAAAAGAGTAAGAAAGGCAGTGTAGTTTACGTCGATTCGTTCTCGAATGTCCTAAATCACAGATAGGAGCGCCGTGGTACAGCTTCTTTTTGGTCTGAAACCTGATTGATGGTCCGACAGAAAGCTGCGCTCGTGTACGTAGGAGAATATCTGACCATAAATGATACGTTCAACTACCTTCGATAAGAAAGGCAGAATAGCTATGGGCCTATACTCCTTGTTTGGTTTTAAAACAGGTATTACCTCTGCGGCTTTCCAACATTTGGGGAAGACACAGGTCGTCAAAATTGAATTGGCCAAATAAGTAATGTAAGGGAGAACCTTGGGGAGGATAATTTTTACGAACTTGGGACATGTGCCATCAAACCCAATTGCATTTGATTTCACGGAAAGTATAGCTTGCAGAACATCGCAATCATCAACACAAGTAAACTCGAGAGGACGAGCGTCACAATAAGTACGCTCACAGTAGTTGCCAACACAAATGTTATCTGATGGGATAGGCAGGTTAACAAACGTGTTGTTTATTACATTGGCATCAGTATCGGAGAGAGCAGAGGAATCTCCTTTACATTTGCCAATCCCGATGCTCTTGATGGAGGTCCAAGTATCCCTTGAGTTAAGTGCAGTACTAAACTTATCTTTATAGAAGTTAACTTTGGCTAACCTAATGGCTTTGTTAACGGCAGTCCGGGCTACTTTGAAACTGTTATGCGCATCCATTGTACGGTATCTTTTCCACCGTACATAAGCAATATTCCGCTGTCGAATTAAGCTCTGCAAACTCGCATTAAACCAAGGGTGGGTAGAACTCCTAGCAACCTTAGACTTCACAGGAACATAGTTGTCGAATAACCGGTTGATGTTGTTCTGTAGAAACCGCGCCTGATCGTCGACCGATGTTAAAGTTCGCATCACACTCCATTCTACCGACTCCACAGCTGCGGCAAGGGAACAGTAGTCTATGCTTCTAAAATCACGATAGGTATAGGTATAAGAACGGCTTGAAGTTTGAAAGTCGTAACAGAGAAAGATGAGATCATGTTTTGAGAAACAGGATGCAGATAGTTGATTATAGTGTAGCGATTTTTGAAGCGAGTTCACAAAAAACAGATCGAGCAGAGTGGAGCTAGAGTTAGTGAAGTGTGTAGGTATCGAAGAATTGGTTGGAAGCAGCCCAAGGGATGCCATGCTTAGCTTTAAACTGGAGTCTACGAGCAGGTTGCTGTTGAAGTCACCGGCGATGACGATGTTTTCGCAGTTTATAAGTAAAGGTTCAAGGAACTCTACAAAGCTGGAAAAGTTAACATGTTGATTAGGCCTGTATGTACATCCGATCAAGAGCCTACAGTTGTTTTCGGAAAACACATTAACGAAGACATGTTCGATACTATCACCAGGACTGGAACTGCAGCAAAGTCTGCAGGATAAGGAACATTTAACATACATTGCAACACCACCACCATGGCCACTTCTGTCCGCCCTAAAAAGTTGATATCCATTTAACTTAACTAAATTGTTTGTGTGGCGTGAGGAAAACCAGGTTTCGGAGATGCAGATAACATCGATATCGGAACCTTCGCATATATATCTTAATTCATCAAGCTTATTGTAGAGGCTTTGCGCATTGAAATGAATAATATTGAGCCCTTTAGCTTGTTTACTGACAATGCGCAGCATTGTACGTAGGCCGTCTTTGGAACGAGGGAAACTACGATCTGGGACCATCATTAGGAGGGAAGAGGTATGAAGGCTTTGCACTGCATTTTGCTGAAAAAGACATGAAAGACAGAAAACAGATTTTTAGAGATAAAAATAGATATGATAAAGAGACTAGTGATCTAAGTAAGAAGAACAGATCAATCAATGATTTGCACCGGGGGATCTGTCCTTGCTTCCGCGCCATCATCACGAAAGGAATCGACGGGCTCGTGTTCAGGATTTGCGAAGCTCTCAAGTAGATTTAGGCAGGTTATAGGTTCTGGATTGTCGCCGTCCTTACGTTTAACGTGAACCACTCCTTTTATTGCGAAGACCGAAGCCAATCGCTTCCTTTTTTAAGAAGGATTGCCGCCTTGAATATTTCGTAATTTGCTTTGGGCAATGATGCATTGACAAATATGGGCGCATCAGAATTCATGCCCACATGAACAAGGCGCAGTCCTCTTTTGTTATTATCAGGGTTACTTTTGTTTTGGCGCTTGTAGATTGCTATCGTTTTCAGAAGCTTGTTGCGATCTGTTGGCGATTGAAATTTTATTATTACTGCCGGATCTATCGCGCTGTTGGCAGATTTCCGAGGCCGAAAGATGGTTTTTAAAGGCGGCGGCTGTAAATCAAGGGTGAAGCACAGATGGTGGAACATTTTGGTGAGATTTTCTCCTTCCTCAAAGGGGATACCGCTGACACGGACTTCGCATGCAGCATTGCGATTTTCTTTCTTAGCAAAGTTTTGTTTAAGGACGGTAATCTCATCTTCAAGATGCCCGATCCGTTCATACGCGCTCTCTAGGCGAGCGACTCTTCCACTTAGTTCGTTTAAATCTCGCCTTAAGCCTTCAAATTTATCTTCGAGCTTTTTGCAGACAAAGTCGATTAACCGTTGCTCCGAGTCAAGGATTTGTTTGGATAGTATCTCATTTAGTTTTAAGAAGCGCTGATCCATGGTACGCATGAAGCTGGGAGAGTGGTCACTGATGCGAGCAACTTTTTTGACTGACTCAGTGTCATTGTTGATTGCATCACCGCGACGCTTTCCACCACTCGTAGTCGTAGCCATAGTAGTTAGAGAAAAATTACAAGAACGAAAAAGAAAAAAGAAAAAGTACCAAGTAGAGTTACAAATTTAACTGAGTGGCAGCACTAACGCGAGCGTAGGTGAATTAAATGTTACCTGTGCACAGACGCAAACCAGAAAGCTTAGTACACAGATGGAAAGAGCTTTCGAACAGGCGCCAAACAGTTGTTGTTTCTGTGACTTGAATGAATTGATGAAACTTCCAGCAGCCAACAATATAGGAGAATGCCAATTACTGGCTTACTATTGTAACACAAAACAAAGTGATCACCGGAAAGATACTCGTATTGACACTGGTTTTATGCACTTAGGTGGGCTGAATGACTCGGTTTTTATTATTATATTAGCGCAAGAACTATTTATTTGAAAAACTTTAATCGGAGCAGATAAAGAATTTACTTTCACACACCAGGGTTGCCAACGTGATTCCGATACGTTAAAACTTCTATTCACATCGCTGGTAAGATCGTTTTCCAAGTCCCGAAATATCTTTCCTGCCAGGTATCATATTGGTGACTCTATTCTAGGTGCTGTGGATGAAATATCTGATCTTGGCGTAGTTTTTGATTCCAAGTTTCTTTTTCACAGCCATATTAACTATGTTATTGCAAAGTGCTACTCTACGCTTGCGTTCATTCGCCGCTTCAGTACGGATTTTAGTGATCCATATACGTTAAAACTTCTATTCACATCGCTGGTAAGATCGTTTTTCAAGTCCCGAAATATCTTTCCTGCCAGGTATCATATTGGTGAATCTATGCTCCGGTCTTTGCGTTTTCAATATCCAGTACCATCATACAGTTCGAAGTGTCTTCTAATTAGTTTGAAAACCTTAAACAGTAGAAGGTCTATCTTAGCTCTAACACTTCTTTACGACATTGTAAATGGGACGATTGACTCGCCATTTCTTTTGGAACGTATACGTTTTAATGTTCCATTTCGGACACTTCGAAACCATGATTTTTTTTCTTTAGATAGAGTCAGAACGACGTATGCATCTAACTCACCAATTGCTAGGGCTATGAGGGAATATGATTTGCTACTTAGCTCTAATGATATGGATTTTTCAATGAATAAGTTTAAGTTTAAACAGTTGTTGAATGAACTAGTTTAATTAGTAAATACGTCATATTTAAGATATTATTTGTAAATAGTCTGTAAGGAATTCCTAATTGTCCTAGATTTTTAGTGAAATAAAGAAATAATATGAGACTATAAACACTTATTGTTCATAAGTTGTGCCCATTTATGTATAGATTCTGCATCATCTATTAAAATTATATTTATGTAGATCGATATTGACTTCCAAAATTTGTACCCGGTACTCAAAAACCGTTTTTAAATTTCCAGCTGCTAAAACAATTATATTTAAATAATCTTCAACAAACAAAGGTAAAAAATCAATTTAAGCTTATGAGATGAAGGACTAATTTAATTATTATTTTTGAATTTTTTTAGAACTATATGAAGTCTCCAAGGTGCCATTGAAAAACAATCGTGAAAGCTTAGGAAGGTTAGTAAAAAAAAATGTAAATACTGAAGCATATGATTACTTGTAATCAGTGGCGGATCCACGGGGGGGGTTTTCGGGTTTAAACCCCCCCCAAAGGGCTAAAGTGTAACGTTTTTTAATAACTCGAAATAATGGTACTTGGAAAAATTCTTCCAGTATTTCGTCAGTAGAAACTGGTATATCGTTATGAATGTTTATAGATGTGAGTCCATTCAATCGCTCTTGGCCAAGCGTATTTCGCAAGTTCGACTTACATAATTCTTTTCAAAGTGGAAAATGTGCGTTCTGGCGTTGCTGTCGAAACTGGCAATACAGCTAAAATGCGCAGTAGTTTGTGAACGCTTTCGAATGCATTTTGATTCACCAACTGAAAAAAAATCCATATTGAGTAAAAAAAATTATTCCAGGTTATAAAAATCAAATATGCAATTTATTCTTACTTCGATTGCATCGAATACATTTTTAATATATGTATTTCCCATCAACGCGCCGTCTCCACATTTTGACTTCTGATATAAATTCACCTTCAGAACATGTTAGAACCCGTTCATAAAAGCTGTACAGCCCTTTGCATTTTTTCACATCGTATTCATTTTTCGGGAACAGAACGCCGAAGTTTTCGAAAACCGACTTTGAAGATGAGTTATGTACGTGTCGAGAAATGGGATATAAAATGCGATTCCATAATAATCTTCGACACTTCCAGAATTGACATTGCATCTGTTTGTTTGGCGCTTATTAATGCGTGGCTTTTTCATATCGATTTCGCATTGTGCGCATATTTTGCTTACATCCTCGAAAATTCTACGAAAGTGACTTTCTGCATTATTTCGCATTTCCTTGAATTCCTGAATAGCATCTTCCGCAAGTTGAGTGGCGTCAGATAGATCCAGTGTTTCTGATTGTAATTGTTTACTTAGTGGCAATACGATCAAATGCACTGACTGCATTATGACGCTAGCTACTTGAAATGTAACAGAAGAGATAGCTGCTAGCAATTGGGAAGCTTGTGTCGCAGTGTCGCCTTTCCATATTTCTGTTTCGTCGTGGGCTTCAAAGATTGCTGGTTGAAGTTCAATGTACGTTGATACTGCTTCATGTGATTCGGCCCATCTTGTTGGACAGATGACCTTAAATTTTTTCGTGCGGCTCTCTTTTTGCATTGCTGAAATTTTTTCTTGAAGAACGTTTTGCCTTTTTGGCCATCGAAAAAATTCATGTACAGCTCCAATTGTCCCCAACCCATTTTTGATACCATTCCTCTCCCTGATCTCCATTTAGGTGGACATCACCAAAAATGAGTGGCACATTGACCTAAAAACTACTGCCTGCTAATACCCTACATGGTCCACATTTCGGTGAATGTCTCGAAAACCGGTTTATATACGTGAATAAAACTAAAACTTATTTAAAAACCCATAAAGACCTTTCATTTGATACCCATATTGCAAAACCACCTTATAGGGTCACACCTGGCCCACATTTTGGACAATATCTCAAAATCGGGGTCTGATATGGGACTAATAGGTACACCATATTAAAGCACTTGTCAAAACCTTTCATTTAATACCCATATTGTATAAATTCTTATAAAGGTTAGCCAGGTCCACGTTTTGGCCTATATCTCGAGACCCTGGTATCCGAATCTTAAAATTTCAAAACATAAACCATCTTTTGTATAGTCCGAACAATGCCTAACAATTTGGTTTTGACTGGTGAGCCCGTTCTTGAGTTATAAAGTCACAACGAAAAAAATGTGATCCAAAACCCCCCCCCTTGGTCAAATCCTGGATCCGCCGCTGCTTGTAATAAAGACATTTGAAAATAAAATTAATTTTGTTAACAATATATGAAAATGTTGTTCATAACCAGGGTTTGAAAATGCTTAACTATTTTCAAGTATTTCAAAATTGCTTGTGCTCGAGTTTGAAAATTATTCAACATCTAAAAATAATCAAAGTAAAAGAATTTTTTTTTCATTTTACTTCAGCAGCAAGTTGAACGGAAACGAGCTTCAGCAATCAGCAGAAAAAAAAAAACATGAGAATTTTGCTGAGGCTTTAAGCTATTAGCTTTTTGAATTCAAGTTTTTTCAGTTTTCATATTTTTCAGTTTTTTCACAGCAGAATTTATGTTTCGAAAGATAGTAAAACTAAAAATTGTTTGATTTTTTCAGCAGATATTTCAAAATTTCATAGGGAAACACAAATAATCATACGATGTTCTGATCGTACTGGTCAAGGCAAATTGATTGTTATGGTAATGGCAGAGCGAATTCGGCAATATTCGCCTCTATTCGCTTCAAGTTTTTGTAATGTAGAATGTCATAGTGATAAAAAATTTGAAATGACAACCATCGATTGTTTTTTTATATTTCATAAAAATTAAATTGAACTAATGGTGTCTGGAACAATAAATACGTGTTTCGACAACTCATGCGTGCATAAAATTAAGTTAAAACCATCATCATCGTACCCTTTTGGTAAGTTGCGATGTTTTTTCGAAAATAAATACCAAATACAATATTCAAAGTCAACAGTCAAATCTTTCTTTTTATGACATTCTACATTACATGGCTAGTTAAAAACGTGAAGAAGAGGAAGTCAGCTGTTCACTTAACATTACCATAAGAATGAATTTGCCTTGGTACTGGTGTAAATCCTTCAATTGCTATATGCCTTTTTGCTATACTTACATCGGAAAGACATATGTAAGGATGTGTATATTGAAAAACAAAAGTAAGACAAGTAACAAACGAAGTATTATTCTCTGCATTACAGATATTACGTTAGGCTTGGGATTCGAAATATAAAAACTTCTTCCAACTGAGCCTAGCATAATAAAACTGTCTCTAACATATAAGGGCCCTAGGCATGTTAGGATAATGGGGTCCCTGTGACTTTGAGAGAACACTATTTTGTTAGAATTGACAAAGAAAGTAGATAAACTAGGTTAAATAATTATTTTTATTAACAGTCACATGAAACGAATAGATATACATATCGACAGCCAGACTGCAAAATCCTGTATGTTCAAAATCAAAAAGTTTCCAGGAGAGGGAAAAAACTGTAATAATTTTATCATATGAACCGGACTTTTTACATTTATTATTTACTAGCTGATGCCCGCGACTTCGTATGCTTCTATAATATTATTTCGAAGAGAAGTAACTTTAAGGCGAGTTCCATTACATAACTTTGGAGGGGTTAAGTTACGAAGCAACATAATCGGAATGCCTTGTTTTAAAGCGATGCTCTTAGCGGGAAGTCCGGGTGCAGAAATAGAGTTGAGAAACTCAGCAGGATAGTTCGAAGTCTCGGCTCTGTCTAAAACCGTGTTTATTGATCGGTATACCACCTCTTCTCCATCCATTTTTTTTTTGAAATACTGTAATTTATTTCTGCTGCTTGGTGGTTTTTGGGCGTACGTATAGCTCGTTTACAGAGCCAAGCATTATTCTGGCGCGTTACATGGTAAATGTCTCCATAAACCGAAGAAATAAGTTCTTCCACTGAAGACATAATATTACAAAGATTTTCTGGCAGAGCCATTTCGACGGGAAGTAAACCCTGGCCAATTTTCAGCAGGATATCCGAAAATTCTTGCGCTCTCATGTTTCGCGTTAGATTTAATTTATTTACCATTGGCCAGAGCACCGAACGTTTGAGGCATGCACTGACTTCATCAGCCCTTGTTCTCCCAGTTATAACGGGATGTGTCTGCCGGAAATCTCCACAAAATAAACTTGAATCGTTTCGCCGGATATCTTGCACAGTGCTACTGACAGCTTCCACAGCTTTCTTGGAGTTAACTTTCAACGCACTGAATTCAATTTCGCTTGCCTTTTACAACAATATTTCTATCGAAAAATATCTCGATGTTGCTATTCAAAATTGCCAGTAAAAATTTCAACTGGTCTTATTTCTTAAGTCGACTTAGGCTGTTATTGCTTATGACCAGAGATTTTTACTATTTTTTGTGAAATCTCCTAAATCATTTGAGATATTGAAATAAAACACACATCACTATGTAGTATTCATTTCTACCTTTCGTTTGACACCCATGTTGGAAAAAGTAATTTTGGGTCGCATTTTGTCAACATCTTTGGAACCGGATTAGATATCCTGATGGAAGATGTCCTAAATTTTAGGATAGACGTCTAGTTTTATAATGGTGAAATTTTCATTCATAGTTTTTATGTGTAGTGGGCATAATTGTAAAAAACTCACATTTTTGGTCACCCGTACCCACATTTTGGTCAATAACTCGGGAACTGGATGAGATATCTAAATGAATTTTAAGTTATACGTTAAGTGATACAGTGGTAAAAATTTCATTCAATTCTGTTCAGTAGGTTTTGAGAGATGCCCGGACAACCATACAGACAGACAGACAGACAAAAATTCTAAAAACGGCTGATTTGGGTTCTAGAGGCTTAATAATGACCGCTGTAATCATTTTTTTTAAATATCTTCAATGTAAAGACATCGGACCTGTTACAATTTTATTATATGTAGAGAAGATGACAAGAGATTTTTACTATTTTTTTGTGAAATCTCCGAAATCATTTGAGATATTGAAATAAAACTCACATCACTATGTAGTATTAATTTCTACCTTCCGTTTGACACCCATGTGGGAAAAAGTAATTTTGGGTCACATTTTGTCAATACATATCTTTCGAACGGGATTAGATATCCTGATGGGAGATGTCCTAAATTTTAGGATAGACGTCTAGTATTATAATGGTGAAATTTTCATTCATAGTTTTTATGTGTAGTGGGACCCACATTTTGGTCAATAACTCGGGAACTGGATGAGATATCTCAATGAAAGTTATCCTAAATTTTAAGTTAGACGGTAAGTGATAGACTGGTAAAAATTTCATTCAAATCTGTTCAGTAGTTTTTGAGTGATGCCCGGACAACCATACAGACAGACAGACAAAAATTCTAAAAACGGCTAATTTGGGTTCTAGAGGCTTAATATCGACCCCTGAAATAATTTTTTTTTTAAACATATTCAATGTACAGACATCGGACCTGTTACAATTTTATTATACATATGTAGAGATTACATTTCCCCACTGAGAAGAAACGGGAAGTTGTAACCCGATTTTGACTGCATTTTAATGCGCTAAATATCACGATCTATGGGAAAGGCTCAGAACCCTATTTTTGGCAAAATAGTGACTTACGGGGTTTTGTTGCTCGTAACATATGATGTTAACTTTTGTAACTTCTCAACTACTTTCTACTAATGTACAGCTTTTATCCTTTTTTCATGCCACCAATGCCAGTTTTGGTCCCTTTGTATGGGTTGAACTGATCCTTTTGTTTGAGCATGGCCTATGAAGAAACCAATTGTACCCTATATGGCCAAACGGGTACAGTTGGACAAGTTTGCTTTCAGCTCCTATAAGTATACTATACGCACTAGAATTGGCTTATCCCAACTATGCCCATGTGGCGGCGCGGTTCAAATTTACTTTAATTGTTTTCTCAACAAATAATAAGTTTTGAGTTTTTGGTTAGCAACCTTTGGTTTTGTGGTTGGATAAAAATAAATAAATTGAAAAATATAGATTTTCAAAAATAGGAAATATTTTCGTTCCATTTTAAGTTTGGAAACAAATAACTATTTTTATTCCTATATTGGTGACCCCGACTACACATTCAAACAAAGATGCTTCGAGACGAAGATCAGCTAGTTACCCTGCGAGAGGAAAATGAGCATCTTCAACGGCAAATTGACGAATTACGCCAACAAGCGCAACAACAGCATAGTTATCAATTGGAGATTCAACAGCAGCAGCCACCACCACTGCAACCTCAACAATATCAACAACAACAACAGCAGCAGACTCATTATGCCACTCACGTCGCTGATCATTACCCTGCAGTTCGTCGTGTTGCAGTCAAACTTCCGCCTTTTTGGTCTGACAAACCAAGGTTATGGTTTTCTCAAGCTGACTCGCAGTTTACGTTATCGGATATCACAAACGAGGTAACTAAGTTTCATTACGTGGTTTCGCAATTAGATGCTCGGGTCGCATTGGAGATCGAGGACGTTATTGAAAATCCTCCTCCGTTGAACCCATACACATTTTTGCGTACAAAACTGATTGCTCGTTTGTCTGCGTCTGACGAACAACGAGTCCGTCAACTTATTAGTGAGGAGGAGCTCGGCGAACGCAAACCATCGCAGTTTCTCCGTCATTTACGCTATCTCGCTGGTTCAACCATCGTGCAAGATAACCTTCTTCGCCAACTTTGGCTTAACCGCCTTCCGTCTAACGTTCAAGCTATCCTTGCGACGCAATCTGAATTGCCGCTCGACAAACTGGCAGAACTTGCTGACAAGATTGTCGAGGTCTCACCGAGCACACCGACTTTCTCTGTAAATGCAACGCTATGTGATAAAAGTATAGATAGTAACTTACTAAATACTATTGCTGATTTACAAAAGCAAGTGGCAGAATTGTCTACTTTTCGTTCGTGTCCTCATCATTACCATAGTTCCTCCAACAGCTCTCGAACTCGTAGCAAATCTCGAAATCGAAGTAACTCTAACCAACAAATTTGTTGGTACCACAAAAAATTTCAAGACAAAGCCAAGAAATGTATAGAGCCGTGTAATTATTCGGAAAACGGCAAAAGCAGTCTGTAAGTGCGGCATCTGACTGCTTGTCAACCAGTAGCCGCCTAATTGTCACTGACAAAATATCTAAACATCGCTTTCTCGTCGATACTGGTTCTGACCTATGTTGCTTTCCTCGACGTCTATTACGAGATCGTCGTTCTCCTGTCAACTACGACTTATGTGCTGCAAACGGAAGCAAGATCAAAACGTACGGTTTTCTATCTCTGAATCTCAACTTAGGACTTCGTCGTGATTTTCCTTGGAGATTTATCGTCGCTGACGTCGATCTACCAATAATTGGATCTGATTTTCTCGCTCATTATCATCTTTTACCTGATTGTCGTACCAAACGCATTGTCGACGTAACCACTGGTCTTCATGTACACGGAGTATCTCAGTCTTCCTCGCAGAGCAGTATTAAAGCAGTTCAGGATTCATCTTCTTTCGCTGCTCTCATTTCGCAATTTCCTGAAATTACTCGCCCACCAGGTTTACCTCGAAATATTAAACATGAGACTGTCCATCACATACGTACAACTCCTGGACCACCGGTGACGAGCAAAGTACGACGCTTAAATCCTGAAAAATTAAAAATTGCTAAACAAGAATTCGACGCCATGTTACAAGCTGGTACAACTCGTCCATCAGAGAGCTCTTGGTCATCGCCTTTACATTTGGCACCGAAAAGTGATTCAACTTGGCGTCCATGCGGAGATTTTCGTGCATTGAATGCTCGAACTATCCCAGACCGTTATCCTGTCCGTCACATTCACGATGTCACTCACTTTATTGATGGTTGTACACTATTTTCCAAAATTGACCTCGTTAAAGCGTATCAACAAATTCCTGTAGCCGAAGAGGACATTTCCAAAACAGCGATTATTACTCCATTTGGCCTTTTTGAATTTCCATTCATGACGTTTGGACTTCGAAACGCTGGCCAGACTTTTCAAAGGTTCATGGATGAAGTTTTGCGCAGTTTAGATTTCTGTTTCGTGTATATGGATGATATTCTCGTTTTCTCTCGTTCCAAAGAAGAGCACGAACGTCATCTTAAAATCATTTTTGAACGTCTTACAAAATATGGATTGGTGATCAACGTCAAAAAGTGTACTTTTGGAGTTACTGAAGTTCCGTTTATTGGTTATACCATCTCTGCTGCCGGAATACGAGCTCCAGAAGAGCGCGTCCAGGTTATCAAGGACTTTCCATTACCAAAAACAGCACAGGGCCTTCGACGTTTTCTTGGAATGTTAAATTTTTACCGCAGATTCATTCCTCATGCTTCTGAATACGAGGCTCCACTGAATAATGCAATCAGCAACCCACTCTTGAAAGGATCTCAACCAATCAATTGGACGTCTGAGCTGGAAGAAGCTTTCATAACCTGCATCTCTTCTGCTTCACTTCTAGTTCATCCTCGCATTGGTGCGTCTCTTGGATTGTTTACAGATGCCGCAAACCATTCAGTTGGAGCATGTTTACAACAGCTGGTCGATGGCGTGTGGCAACCTCTTGCGTTCTTTTCGAAGAAAATGTCCTCGAAAGAATGTTCTTGGCCTGCTTTTTATCGTGAACTTCTTGCGATCTACGCTGCAATACAGCATTTTCGTCATTTCTTAGAAGGACATTCATTCACGATTTACACCGATCATAAGCCATTAATCTACGCTTGTCAACAAAAACGTGAAAAACTTCCACCAGTTCAACTCAGACAACTTTCATTCATCGCAGAGTTTTCAACAGACATCCAACACATCAAAGGAGCCGATAATGTCGTTGCTGATACACTGTCGCGAATTGAAGCTATTTCTGTACCACTGGATTACAAGTTGCTGGTTAAATCTCAGGAAGGTGACGAAGAACTTAGGAGAATTATTCAAGAAAATTCTCTCTGTATCGAGCGTGTGCCGATTCCTGGTTCCTCTCTTATTGTGTTTTGTGATACATCAACAGGAAAAGCTCGACCCTTCATTACATCACCGTTTCGTCGTTGTGTTTTTGATCAGCTACACAACCTAAGCCATCCAGGTGCCAATGCTTCGCTCAAATTAATCAGTGATCGTTTTGTGTGGCCTTCAATGAAGAAAGACTGCCGAAATTGGGCTCGTGCTTGTGGTGATTGTCAACGGTCAAAAATTTCACGCCATGTTCATGCTCCACTTGGAAAATTTGAAACTCCAACAAAGAGATTTTCCCATATTCATATTGATCTGATTGGTCCACTTCCATTTGCATGTTCTTTTCGATATTGCTTGACTGTCATTGATCGTTTCACTCGATGGCCTGAAGTATATCCTTTACAAAACATAACTGCAGAAACTGTGACTCATGCACTTTTGGATTGTTGGATATCTCGTTTTGGCGTTCCTGAAACTATAACCTCAGATCGTGGAGCTCAATTTTCTTCGCATCTCTTCAAAGATTTTGTTAAACAATTCGGAATTCGGCATAATTTCACTACAAGTTGGCATCCTGCTGCAAATGGTTTAGTCGAACGATTACATCGTCATTTGAAAGCCGCAATCATGGCTCATTCCGACATTGACTGGGTTCAGGCTTTGCCGCTAGTTCTACTCGGAATCCGCTCAGCTTTTAAAGAAGACATCAAGGCTACTTCCTCTGAAATGGTTTATGGTGAAACGATCCGTTTACCATTTGAATTTCTTTCTCCAAGTCTTGGTAACAAAATTTCGGATGATACCAGCAGCTTTCTTTCAGGCTTGCGTGAATTTATGTTGCGCCTACGTCCACTTCCAGCATCAAGACATTGTCAACCTGGAGTTTTTGTTTTCAAGGAATTATCGAAATGCAGTCATGCTTTCCTTAAAGTTGGACCATTTCTTAAAGCACTTCAGCCTCCATACACCGGGCCGTATGAAATTATTGATCGCGATGACAAAACAGTCACACTGAAAATTCGAAATGAACCAACTAAAGTCTCAATTGATCGAGTAAAACCAGCTTTCATTGTTCAAGATGATATTGTTCCAACACCTATTCCTACATCTGATCCTGTTTCAACGTTTGCGCCTGTTCCTGTTCCTAAAACTGCACCTGTTCCAGAATACGCTACGCGATCCGGCAGAAAAGTTCGATTTCGAGAAATTTTGGATTTGTAGCGAAATTCTCTACCAAGGGGGGTAGTGTGGCGGCGCAGTTCAAATTTACTTTAATTGTTTTCTCAACAAATAATAAGTTTTGAGTTTTTGGTTAGCAACCTTTGGTTTTGTGGTTGGATAAAAATAAATATATTGAAAAATATAGATTTTCAAAAATAGGAAATATTTTCGTTCCATTTTAAGTTTGGAAACAAATAACCATTTTTATTCCTATACCCATATGGGACTAGTTGATGAAAGTGATGCATCGCGGACAACTCTCATTAGAGATTATTGCAGGGGGTAGGCCAACACACTACCACTATACTACGGCGGTTTCTTATGCGAGGCTCAGTTGGAAGAAGTTTTTATATTTCAAATCCCTAGCCTAACGTAATATCTGTAATGCAGAGAATAATACTTCATTTGTTACTTGTCTTACTTTTGTTTTTCAATATACACATCCTTACATATGTCTTTCGGATGTAAGTATTGCAAAAAGGCATATAGCAATTGAAGGATTTACACCAGTACGATCAGAACATCGTATGATTATTTGTGTTTCCCTATGAAGTTTTGAAATATCTGCTGAAAAAAAGCAAACAATTTTTAGTTTTACTATCTTTCAGTCAGCAATTCGAAACATACATAAATTCTGCTGTGAAAAAACTAAAAAATATGGAAACTGAAAAAAACTTGAATTCAAAAAGCTAATAGCTTACAACCTCAGCAAAATCCTCAAGTTTTTTTTTACTGCTGCTTGCTGAAGCTCGTTTCCATTCAACTTGCTGCTGAAGTAAAATGAAAAAATTTTTCTTTTACTTTGCTTATTTTTAGTTGCTGAAAGGTTTTTGAACTATTAATATAGGCTACAAGCAAATTTTCAAACTTTTGCTATTTTTCAGCCAGCAATTTAAACCCTGTTCATGACATATGCCCAGTTGTTCAGAACGTATGCCCAGTTGTTCATAGTCTACGTATGATCAGTTGTTCATAGTGTTTCCCAGTTGTTGAGAACGTATTCCTAGTTCTTCATAGTCTATACCAGTTGTTCATAGTCTTTCCCAGTTGTTCATAGTATATCCCAGTTGTTCAGAACGTATGCTCAGTTGATCATAGTCTTTCCCAGTTTTTCAGAACGTATGCCCAGTTGTTCATAATCTATGCCCTTGTTCATAAAACATGCTCATAGTGCTGATCTTAAATTATGGACAAGTGTGCATGGATTATGAACAACTGTTCTCGGTATTTTTTTGTGAACGATTTGTGCATAAGTTGTACCCAGACCGCATAACTTCTGCACGCAATTCTCTCCGTGTGTAAGTTCACATTATCATGATATATGTATGTTACTTGCAATAGCGTACGCGGTTTCAAGGTTATTTGGATTGTGGCTATAGGGGGTGGGACTGGTATATTTAATATTCAGACCGAGAATGAAAGTCCTTAAAGCTTCCTGGTTCATCCATATCCATCCAAAGTTCAGTGAGCGCAAGATTAAGTGACTTGCTGATATAGCTATGAAACTTTGCCACGATCTTTTTCCCCGCTTCATCCTCTTCATTCCTTCGACCAACACATACAGAGGTCTCTGGCATAGGTGTAATCGAGACGGCTTATAATGGAATAAAAGTTGAATATGGTATTATGGTTTATTAAAATATCGCCCTCTGCGATAATAAGTTGAGACAAGTTCTGTTGCTTATATTGTTGTCATACAATGTTAGTGCTGCTTATCCGCATTTTTTTTGTAAACAATATTATGTACATATGTATGTGGTGTATAAATTTATATATTTATTTATTGAAAAAATTGTGTACACTAGTGGTAACCAGAATGAAAACGGCAAACGACAAGCGGCATCTGTCAAATTATTTTTACACGTGTTCTTATGGGGAGGAATTTTTTGAACACGACGCGACAAAGCGGCAATCAATCACAGATGCCGCTGTCGCCAGATTAAATCTAATTCTATTTTGACAAGCGGCAGATGGTGGCGTTTGGTTTTTTGACAATAAAAACGAAAGAAAGAGTAAATAACTTGTAAAATAAGTTACAATTGTTACAGAATATATCTCTTTCACACTTTTTACAACATTTTTTGCTACTTTTCAAGATGATTCGCACTTGTCGCCCCTGCTCTCATTATAATCATGTCGCCAATGCTTGACGGCAAATATCGTCAAGCTTCAGTTTTTCGTCGTTGTCGTTCGCCGCCGTCGTGTTCATTGTGGACGGGCTTACTGTTGGCAGAATTAAAACAATAACAACCAAAGGAAGAATTGAAGTAGAGAACAAGGCATCGTGACGTCAAAGGACATTGTTCAGCAACCAAACGACACACCCTATAATTCCTACTATGGTGAGAGTAGCAGCATTCAACATTTATATGTACATACATGGGTATGAAAGTAAGTCTGTGCTAACATATAGCGTGTTCCAGTTTGCTGACCTGGGTCGGATCACGGTCATAATTTAACAGGAACGATGCGGGTCAGCTGCATGAGAGTTGGTTGTGTAAATAAGTGTGTATACATCAGGCCTAGGCAATTTTGCAAATGAGGTAGTGTTAGTGAGAGCGCACCACTGAAATGCTGTCGTTTTTTTGTGCTCAGTGCGTCGCTAGCTAAGAAAGAAGCAAGGTGTTGCGCATGATTTTTGTTATCGCGCAAGAAATAAATATTATTACACAATAAGCAAATAAGGGTTGGCTGTCAAAAAATCTACTACTACGGGTCCGAAATTGACCCAGAAAAATATCAAGATCACAGCGTTTTTGTTGCATTTACATGCAAAATTTTATACAAGTCTGGGTTTGTGTTTAACTGGAACACGCCAATACCCTGCAGTGAAACACCAAACTAGTCAGACACCATACTAGTATACAACTACAATTTTCTGGTTGAAATCATACTAGTCTGAAAAAGTCTATTCCATACTAGTATTCAACTACACTTTTCTGGTTGAAATCATACTAGTCTGAAAAAGTCTATTCCATACTAGAATTCAACTACAATTTTCATGTTCAAATTGTTCTAGTTTGAAAAAGTTCAAACTCTAATTACCTTATATGTATTCTTTTAACTATGAAGTTATTAAAACAAAGTTTTCTTATAGTTTTTATTTATTTTTATAGCTATTATATGCATTTTTCAGTTGCATTGACCTTTTTCAATCAAATATTTAAAATATCCTTCTCATTCTGCTTTAACCTCGTAACGACACTGTATAAGTATATTCCTTCAAATGTGAAAATGCATCTGGAATCTTGAAATGGGAATCAATATGCAAAACTGAACTATTTTAGTGGGTTTTTTTAAGATACAAGGTTACAGCAGAAATGAGACGAAATGCATTGAAAGGTTCAATCTTTTTCGAACTAGTTTCATACTAGGCCCACTTCGCTGAAATTTTACTAGTTCATTTCATTCCATTTTGAACTACTATGAAACTGCTATATTTCAACTATATGCAAACTAGTATGTATATACTAGTATATGACTGGTATGTTCTGGTCCAAATCTGACAATTGAAATGTCGTAGGACATCAACATTGTAAAAATACCAGTTGCTTATATGAAAATATGACAGTTGGCTGACTAGCATACAAAACTACATTTCTTTGTTTTATTGCTGTGCCTTTATGTCAGACATGGGCGATTTGACTCAAACGAGCAGTTACTCTCAGCACACGTATTCTTACGCTCTTATTTCAGTCGCTATTGAGAGCGAAAAAAGCAGTTTGGCACTGTGGGATAAGGAATTGATTTTCCTGCCAGTCGCGCTGCAGACAGCAACGAGGTAACATAGGTAGTCGGTATGTTGATTTTTTTTATGTCCTAGTATATTTTTGCCCCATTTGAAATGTATAACATAATTAAAATGTTATAATTCATTGATGACCAATCATTACGTTGGCCCCATCCGTACAAACCCCAGCAAATTTCTTTAAGTCCACCTCAGAAAGTAATTTTTGGTGAATGGTTTCGAAAATTAAGTTACCTGTTACATTTCCGTGGAAGCTTTCTAACGAGAGCATTGATTCAAAAACTTCAAAGTTCGAACACAAATTACTATTTCATCCAAGCATATGGAGAAAAATTGGCAGTCATCCATTCTTTTTTTAACAGCTTTTTCAACAAACGTCCCTTTTTCGTCCAAATTTCGTGTTATAGTTCTACGCGATAGAGGAACTTTTTCAAAAAAAGCTGCTAATGGGCTGCTGAGTATTTGTAAAACTTTTACAACCACTTCTTTGATAAATGTACCGTCTGAAAAAGGTCTTCCATGCATAGCAATGCTTGAACTAATTATGCTCGAGATATCTTCTTTTAGTGTGGTTTCCGTAGCTGTATAATTTTTTTGACCATAGTTTTCGACTTGGAAAACCCAATCCTTATACTTCTGCAAAAGGGTATTTTTTTTCGAAAAACATATTATCTCTCTCAATACCCTTATATTTCTCAAAGTCTTTATGGACGGTATTATAGTGCCTCCTAAAATTATATTCCCGGGTCCCCTTTACACACATATTCCACAATAGACATTGCATATTACCAAAGGCATCGGAAATCATAAAGCAATATTTGTCATTCATTTTGAACAAACACATAGGTACGCGCATAAATAGTATCATAAAACAATCAAGCGGCAAATGTTCTTTGTCCCATACTAATTTTGTTAACACGGGTTGGCATCGTTCTGTTCTGCAAAAAGTACTGCACTCGGATTTTAAATCAAAATGCAAAAATTGAAGGCCAAACGAGCAATGATGAAAGGGGCCGTCACAAGAAAATCAACGTTTGTGACGTCCAATGGCGTTGATCAACCATTAGCAGATTGGGAGTGTCGTTTGGAGCGCCTGGAAGAGGTATGGCGCGATTATAAGGAGATTATTGACATTATAGTCGAGAGAAGTGATGGAGAGGACAATACAATGGAAGAGATTGAGGCTGATTTAGAAGAGTTCGAGGAGCGCGTGCTTACGTTAAAAAGCAAAATAAGATTAGTTATTTCGGAGAGGATGACGGGGGCAGCGAATGACGCAGTAGCTCTTGAGTCAACGAGGCAGGATACAGCAGTCTCAACCACTTTATCATCACAGACAGAGATTCTCAATAATTTATCAAGGCAGGTGCCTGCGTCTAAGTTAAGCTTTCTGCCGAAATTGAAAATAAAGCCATTCTCTGATGTCTTAACTGAATGGGAATCGTTCCATGACTCCTATGTCAGCGCGATCCACAACAACACATCGTACACCGCCTGTCAAAAATGTCAGCTGCTTAACAGCTACTTAGTAGAACCGGCATATGACATTATTGGGCATATTCCGGAATCAAATGATAACTATCCGGAAGCTTGGAGCAAACTCTATTCGCGTTACAACAAGTTGGCTGTCATTGCTAAAGAGCACATAATTAGGTTATTATCACAATGCAGTGCATTCTTAAAAATGGGAAGTAAAGAAAGGAGGAAGTGGTTGGGAGTAAACGCGTTTGTTACAATTGCTTGAAGACGGGCCATATATCCAACAATTGTCGCTCTAAGTTTTCTTGTCGGACTTGTCGAAGGCGTTATCACAGCCTTTTGTATGAAGATAGCAATTCAATTCAACCCGGGCAACATGCGGAAGGAAATGCTGTGAACATAAACTTAAACACTTTACCTGAAATTAACACGCTTCTCCCGACTGCAGTATGCAAGGTTCAGGATTGTTATGGCGAGCAACAACAGTGTCGGTTGCTCTTAGACAGTGGTGCCGAGAAAACAATTATCAGCGAAAGTTGTGTACGACGTTTGGGACTACGACGCCAGCACGCTCGTATACCAATATATGGGTTAAACAATGCTACTAAAGGTATTTCGCATGGATGGGTTTCGCTGCACATAAGGTCCAATGTGGACGGCTGGTCATTTAATGTTGTTGCCTTGATAATGCCAACCATTGCGTCGTCTATGCCAGTACATCTGCTGGAGAATAATCAATATTCACCGTTTCTATCACTTGAGTTGGCTGATCCACAATTTTATGTGCCATCGTCTATTGACATATTCTTAGAAATTCTCATCGGCGAAAAGGTGAGAGGGCCTACTGAACATCTATGCGCATTTTCAACTAAATTAGGCTGGATCGTTGGTGGAGATTTAGCTCACAATACCAAGGAAAATCGCGTTGGCATTTTCTTTAATAACTTCGATATAGACAAGGCGCATACAAAATTTTGGGAAACGGAAGACGTCCAGGATGTTGTTCATTATAGCGATGATGAGGAAACGGCGGAGAGTGTATTTATAAATACATATACCAGAACTCATACAGGTAAGTTCAGTGTTGGGTTACCGTTCAAAACGCAAGAAGTTGAATTTGGTAGATCTTATGATCTTGCTCTAAAGCGACTGAGAAGCACAGAATGCAAACTTTCACGCGATCCGGAGTAACGCCTCACAATATTCGAATTTCATGAGCGAATATAGGACGCTCAATCACATGGAGAGAATTCCAGATTCAGAAATTTCAAAATCATCAAAGAAGTGCTACTATTTGCCTCATCACCCTATCTTTAAGGAGAGCACTACAACACGTCTGCGAGTAGTTTTCGATGGTTCGGCCCACAATGGAAATCAACCTTTACTAAATGAAGTTTTGCTAACTGGGCCATCACTGTTGCGTGAAATATTCTCAACTATTTTGCGATTTCGTCAGCATCGATTCATTATGTACGTTGAAAAAATGTATCGCATGATTTGGGTACATGATTATCACAGGGATTTCCAACGAATATTGTGGCGCAATTCACCTGATGAGCCCGTGGAACACTACAGGTTAAATACAGTCACCTATGGTACGTCGTGCGCAACTTATCTGCCATTAAGAGTTTTAAAGGAACTTGGTCATATTTCGCGGGAGACATTTCCATTGGCTTATCAAGTTATTTTAAAGGATTTTTATATGGATGACGTCATGACGGTTACTGAGCTTTTAAAAATACATACAGAGTTAATTGAACTTTTAAAAACTGCTGGCATGAATTTACGAAAGTGGACTAGTAACTGTGTTGAGTTGTTGGAAGATCTTCCCGAAGATATGCGTGAAATGTCGGCTCTATCCTTTGATACAAACAACGCCTTGAAGCTACTTGGTCTAAAATGGAACCCGGTCAACGATGTGTTTCAGTTCAGCGTTTCACCGTCAACATCAACTTCCGTTACAAAACAATCTATTTTATCAGATGCAGCGCGAATATTTGATCCTCTAGGATTCCTAACACCAACAACAATACTAATTAAGATATTTTTCCAAGAACTGTGGCTACTTAAGCTGGAGTGGTCGGAGGAAGTTCCGGCTCATACCGCAAACCATTGGGTTAAGCTTAGGAGCACGCTTTCATTGCTAAACACATTACAAATTCCAAGGAGAGGGTTTTTTAACTTGGAAATAATGAACTTCATGGTTTCAGTGATGCATCACAGAGCGCATTTGCAGCAGCCATATATTGTCGTTCAGAGTTCGAAGGGAAAATCACCACTCATCTTATGGCTGCTAAAAGTCGCGTAGCTCCGCTTAAAACTGTTTCTGTGCTCGAATTGTGTGGGGCGCTTCTTTTATGTCGATTGTTGAAAAAAGTTGTACGGGAACTTGAATTCGAGAATAACGTCTGTATGTGGACAGACTCATCAATAGTTCTACATTGTCTGTCGGCCTATCACATTCTGTTACTAAATCATATTTTAAATATATCCACAGAACAGCACATTATATTGGGGTAATTATTAAAGCAGCGTATATCCATCTGGTCTCGGCTGGTACGTGCGGTAGCATATGTTTTACGTTTCATCGGTTTGTTACGAAGACAGTAATATAATAAATTTCTGTCTGCACTTGAAATTCAGGACGCATCCAATTTTATACTTCGTGTTACCCAAAAGGAAATGTTTACAATTGGCATCTCAGTCTTGAAAGAAAATAAGCCAGTGGCACGTAAAACTCGACTCTCCGGTCTCATGCCGTTTCTGGACAATGCTAGTGTGCTAAGAGTGGGCTGACGTATAAAGAATACATCCGCGTCGTTTGATATTAAGCAAAAAACACATCGTTACTGAGATGATTGTTAAGTACATGCACTTGACGCATCTACATGCTGGTACTACGCAATTAATATTTTTAATAAGGCAAAGGTACTGGATCTTGTACGCCCGCAATATCGCCCGACGAATTGTACATGAGTGTACAACCTGTTTCAAGCTACGCAAAGCTATACAGAGTCAGGTAATGTGCGATCTACCTAGAGAGCGAGTGCAGTTTCAACGTCCCTTCAGCAAGGTAGAAGTCCCATTCCTTATCAAGGTAGAAGTCGGTAGAGTCAAGGTTTATATTTCACTCTTCGCATGCTTCGTCACGAAGGCTATTCATTTAGAGCTGGTAGCAGATTTGACGACGGACTCATATATTGGAGCATTAGATCGTTTTATATCACGACGCGGAAAACCAATAGAAGTGTGGTCAGACAATGCAACAAATTTTGTAGGCGCAAAACGTAAACTCAACGAGATGCAACAAATTATGGAAAGGCAAAACAATGTTCAGTAACCAAACGACACACCCTATAATTCCTACTATGGTGAGAGTAGCAGCATTCAACATTTATATGTACATACATAGGTATGAAAGTAGGTCTGTGCTAACATAGTTGCGCTACTCAATATACAAAGAAACCTCTCCTAACGGACACCTCTATTGGACGGACACCTCCTTTGGCCGGACAGTTTTTCATGCACCAAGTTGTAAGTGCATTTTTTAGAACAAATTACCCTCCCTTAGGCGGACACTCTCTTGGCCGGACGCGGACACGAACCTCTTATCAACGGACACTGAGATCAGTTTTCATAACAAATCAACCATAAACCTCTCTCGAGCGGACGCGAACCCCTCTTAAGCGGACAAAACATATACATATAAACATATTTTTGTACATATGTATTTTCTAAATGAAAACTGGTTATTCCCCGAATAAAACGAAATGGACGTTAGATAAACACTCAAATTTAAAAAGCTTCACATTGTAGGTTTTATTACATAACGCTGTGATAGTGATTTAACTATGTTCAGTCATATCGTATACATTTGATGTGTTATGAGATGGTGAGGTCAATCCTGAGCTTAAACCAAAAAAATTAAAATAATTAACGCTAGTGAGAAAAATAATTGGTCTGTTCGTGCATTAGCCGAAAGGTAAGTTTTAATAATAAAATCGTACGAAACCTATTTTTATTTATGGTCTGCCCATTGTTTCAAATGTTATTGATTTTTTGATCAAATTCAAAATTGAAAAAACGCAGGCTGCGTTGAAAATAAAAAAGAAAGAAGAAATTCGAGTAAAATGGCTGTCTGGCAGCAATGTTGAATCCAGAAGATTTTATGAAAACCGATAGGAAAAAAATAGATGAAATGTGTTTTAACTGTTAGTAGGGCAAGAATCCAGAACATTCGCATATCTGGGTCAATTATTTAAGAAAAGGCAAAACAAGTTGCCCAAAAACTGGGGGTCAGTGGCTTTGTGAGTTCTAACGGTTGGCTTCAAAAATGGCGAGCTCGTCATAATAAAAATTTTAGATATATTTGTGGTGAAAGTGCTGCTGTTAATATGCAAGACTTACAGCGATTTTTTAAATAATGAGTCCGATATTTATGGATTTATATGACTTATTATCTGAAGCAGGGCTGAAAAATAACGTTATTTTTATTAATAAACTAAAAAACTTTTGATTTCGTTTTGTTTTTCAATAATATTAACGTTAAAAGCTCAACAAAAAAATATATCGTTGCGTTGAAAATCAAAAAATAATTATCAAAATAAATTTCGTTTTGGTTTTTATCAAAACAATTCACAAAAAATATTTGAATATTTCAAAATAATATTGGTTAAGATGGGTCGTAAAAGAAAGGGGAAATCAGTGCGGTCGTGCTTTAATTTTGTAATTGCAAAAGACCACAAAAAAAGCCGTTTGTTGCTAAAGCACGAAAACCAATTTCTTGCGCTCTCAGAACAGAATCCACCAAAAGCCGAATAGGTGGTTGAAAAAAAAAAATTTAAAACATGACTTTTCGATGGAGCCTAATGTAGATGCGCCCATTTGGTACTTAGTAACTATGTTTTTTTGTTGTGTTCCTTGATTTATTAATTTTTGTACTTGACAAATAAATTCAAATAACGTGGATTTCCGACCCAGCCTAATTTGCAAAATAACGAAAAAAATTTTTTTGTTATTTTTTGATTTGATATTCAACGAAAAACTTTTTTTTTTGATAATTATCAAAACGAAATATATTTTTGATACTTTTTTTTGATATTTAACAAAACGAAATTTTTTTGTTTATATCGTTATGCAACCCTGATCTGAAGTATAATTTATATTTATTTTTATTTATGTTATTACTTTATCTGAAAGTATGTGAATGAGTTATGCATGTTTTGATATGAATTTTTCAAGCAATATACATATATATTTTTTTCGCAATATAATATCAATATATTTTATTTGATTCAAAATGTGGTGAGTATTTATTCCTTTGAAAATTGAAAAATTTCTAAAATAGCCATCCACTCCTTTGAGCGGACACCTCTCTTGGGCGGACAAAAGTTGGCCGACGGTGAGTGTCCGCCAAAGGGAGGTTTCTCTGTACATAGTGCTCATCTATGTATGTATGTACTATGTACAACCTTCACACATATTTGCATCAGCTGTGCAAGTGCACATACCATCGAACATCAGTACGCATGGGCTACTTCATTAAACGGAGTTGGCAAACATAAAAAACCTTTATGTATACAGGCATTTGAACGTGAATTTACATATTTCTTTTTTCATCACCTGAGCTACTAGCGTTGTTATTTACATAAAGTCCATTTTAATCGCATACAGACATCATAGCTTAGTTGTTGGATTATTCTAACAGCGGCTTTGCTGCAGTGTCCGAAATATGTATGTCATCCTATTCATCGCTGTGTGCAAATCTTTGCAATTTTTCCTTAAGATTAAAAATAATAATTGTAAGAAAAAATGCATCTCTGATGTTTATAACATGGGCAACCCAAACACTGCTAGTAGTAAGACACTATTGTATCACAATTAAATCATAACTTACTTCAATATATGAATTATTTGCATACGGTCGTGTTTCTATTTCCTTCGTAGAGCTAACCATTATTCTGGGCCCAGATCAATTGGTTCGAATTATGTGAAAATTGTATAATCGTGTGGCGATTTGTTGGCGTTATCAGAAAACTTTCCTATAAATCGATTTCGATTTGGTGGCCTTGTTATGAAAGTTAAAAAGTAAAGCATAATATAAAACATAATATCAAGAATATTCTCAGAAAACTTTCCTTTAAATCGATTTCGATTTGGTGGCCTTGTTATGAAAGTTAAAAAGTAAAGCAGGGAAATTCCACCGTCACTTACGTTACATCGCAAGTAAAATTGTATGATTCAAACTCAAATTGCATTACCATTTGCACGTTTTAGTACACGAAAAATGGTTTATTACTTGGAGTTTAGCTACTCAAAGCTGTTATGCCTAAACTTTTTAGTTAAATTCTAAAAACATACTAAATACGGACTAAAATTCCGTCGTCACTGACGTTACAATTTTAGGACTAGGGGTTTTGGGCACCGGTGATTTATTCAAATTTCTGCGAAACCCCTTGACAGAATTAAATTCCAATGTAAAAATCTTTGTTATTAGGACTTTTATAAAGATGTAGCATGCATAGTTAATTATGTACCGTCACTGACGTTACGTAAAATTCGTCACTGACGTTACCTCCGAAGTAACAGAAAAAAGCCGACTAGTTTTTCTTTTATGGACGTGATAACAGACAGGTCAATTGATTTATTGCAGAAAGTCGTGAAAGGGTTTATCTTCAGGTGTCCTTTGCTCAGTATAGACTTGTTTAGCTGGTTTTGCTCATACGCCAAGTACTAAGTGTATTACAAGAAACGTGTTGCATTAACCACCAAATATTGTTCGAGTCTATTGTGTGGAATATTTATACATAGACATTCGATATATATACAGAGGGTCTTTCCGTTTTAATAAAAAAAAAAAAATAAATAAATAAATAAAAGCAAAAATAAAAAGTTTGTTTGAAAAGGTGGGTAAGAACGTAAGCGTTCATCACTGACGTTACAAAAGCGCAACGGATTTTTTTAGATTGTATACTATTTTAAAAACAAATTTACTTTATATAGTTTATGTAGTTACCTTGTAGATGGGGAATCGAAGATTTCAAATTTATTGGCAGAAAACTATATATTTTATGCAATAAAATGCTTATTTTCGTCACTTACGTTACAAAAAAAGGCGCACAACAACATACTTTTAAAAATTTCACTAAGAATTAAAATAAAAGTAACATGTAATGCCTGGTTACTAAGATTCACACAGCATAACAAATGTAAAGTAGTTTCTTAACAAGGTATTTAAGAACAAAAAAAATTTTTTTTTGGTTGTCATAAATAGTTTAAGAATATTTAAGTTAGGCTTATGCGAATGTCATTCTGGCATTTAGTCATCATGATTTAATATATTAACAACAACTTAGCCATATTACCAACTTAAAAATAAAATGTTGGTTTTTGCGCTTTCATCAATCTCTGCCATGGAAACTCCCAGCATAATATAAAACATAATATCATGAATATTCTACTGGTAAGGCTGTGTGCCAATCGGTAACTTTTTACTCAGAGTAAAAATGAGGTGAACAAATCTTCTATGGTGTACAAATATTTGCCATTTTGCTGTGCCAAACGAAATGTGAAATTTTGACAGTTGTAAATTTTGACACATGTAAATGATCTCGCGAAAAGTAACATTTTGCGAATAAAATTTAATTTTTTATTAAAAATAAATAGATTACTTCGAAAATATTTTTCCTTGCTTATTTCGTTATGAATGGAAACAGAAGCCATGTATTCCTTTGATGATTTGGCTGTAATTCAGACCCTTAGAGAACGTGTAAGCCGTCAGGTAATATCTTCGTTAAGAGAAGCTCGATCTTTGTTTGATTTTGAATAAATATTTCCAGGATATTGTTTACCTTAACCGGCGAGTTATGTCTGAAGATTTGAGCGACATTATATCTGGTGATAGAACGAAAACTCGTGCACATTTAAGAGATCTAGAGCTAGATTTAACATTTTTTATCAAAACTGTGTTTAGTGCATTTGTTCTACATAACATTTGTGTACTGAACGAAGATTTGGATCTTTCTATGTATTATATCATGGACGAGTCTAACTATGTGCATGATCGAAACTAAGTAACGCTTATCGATTCTGCTGATGGTTTGAGAGAAAGATCTGAAATTTTTTCATCATTTTTGGAACATATTTTATTATCATATGTAAGAAAATCATCAATGTAACACTTAAAAGCGCAACAATAAAACTCTGAAAATTTACAACAATAACTTATTTAAATTAAATATATTCATTAAAAATGATACAGGTATGTAAGGCACAGCAGTTTAAAATTAAGTCTAAATTTCACCAATCCATTGGGACTTACACGTCAGCCCATCCTTGGATTCAGGAAAGGATTGCGCCACTTTTCTGTAAATAAATATTTTAAATTAAATCAAAGAGGTCATTTAAAATTAGTCAAAATTAACATAAAAAACACTGGCGGAACTTATTTAATGTATTTATTATCATGATTATGCATTAAATCATTGATATTAAACAATTTTTAATAAAAATATTCATTCACATGTGAAATAATAAGTATTTTATACCAATGTTTACATTCGACATTGCACTAGAACACTGCTGTGGAAAGGTCGTTTAAAATTAGTAAAATTTTACATAAAAAACACTGCCGGAACTTATTTGATGTATTTATTATCACGATTATACTTTTAATCATCTACTTACTTCCAGCCTTCGTTGGAATTGGCGTTTTTGCCACTGAAGATTGCCTCTTCCTCCTTGCGTCTTTTAATTAGCAGAAGCCTTTCTGCATGATTCCCTTTAAATAAACAGAAAATTAATACAATTCATATGTAGATGTAAATAATATAACTTACATGTTACATATGATGCCTTCCTTCTTTTTTCTGCCATATTTTTATAATAATATTAATATTTTTGGCGGTTTTATTTGCAATTATCAGATATAAATACCAATTTGTCAATGTATGCGTACACATTCACAGTTGTCAAAATTTTACCTAGCCCCATGGGCTAGGGGAAATTGTGACATTCGTATTCACCACAATAAATGTCAGAATTTTCTCCCGGACTGTCAAAATTTTGCTATTTTCAACCGATTGGCACACAGCCTAAATAGTGAAAAGTTAAACGGTGAAAAATACTCGACGGGGTTGCTACTTATGCGTAGTTTGCTGGTAACACCGGATTTGAGGTATGTCGTTGCTAACGCCCTGAAATCAAAAGCGACAAAAAGGCATTAGCAATGATTCATTTGCGCATAAAGCCTTCGGTACTGATCCATATAAAGAAATTTGTGACTGTAAAGAGGCACGAAAGCTGCTAAGTACGCTTTACAATGCAGACGGGCAAGCAAGAAAGGTAAATTTGTTAAGAAAACTGATTCAATTCAAGGTCAACGCTGCACGGAAATTTTGCCCTTCAAATAAATGAATTCTACTGAATTGTTGATAATCTTGGCGAAATTGGTCATTACTGTACCCGAAGATCTTCTCTGCACATTCCCACGACAGCAGGTTCAATGTACCGGAATGACTTAGGTTTTTCACAACCAATGGCTGTTTTCTCCCCCTCTCAATAATGTCATCCTCCGAGGAGCTCTTTAAAGCAGGGCTGCTCAATAAGCGCCGGGCTGGTATTGAATCCAATCCGGGCCCAAGAGACTGGATCTGATGTATTTGCTGGAAGAAAATTTACGTGAAACGCTCACATTTCATAGAGTGTTCTAATCGAAAAGATGGACTAAATCCCTATACACTTATGTCCGCTAGTTTCTACAGAAGTTTTGTGTCCCCTTGCTGTTCTCGTCCTTGGACGTCTAATATCTCTCCGACACCTATTTCTACCTCTGTCACTACAGTCTCTACACTTAGAAAAGAAACACTTTAAAGTCACTTTAAATCCAGTACAAGGAGCTTTAAACTTAAAAAATTTTATGTATGAAAACCAGAAGTATTGAAAAATATTTAATCTTAAAGTGAACACTTTAAAATGTAAATTATTAATGTTAGCACTTTGAATATCAAATACAAATTCGAATACAATTTAAACACTTTTGATTTTAAAGTTCACACTTTTAACCCAATTTAAAAGTGTTTGTATTTAAATTAAAAGTTCACACATTCAACTTCAAATTAAAAGCTTTAGCTTTTATTTTGAGAGTGAACACTTTCAAATGCAATTTAAAAGATTTCACTATAAAATTTAAAGAAAACACACTATTTTAATTGTTCTTAATTCACTTTTTTTTTATTCAAACATATTTAAATTTAAATTTATTTTATATCTATGAAATAACTTATTTGTAACTCATTTATAATTCATTAAATAAAATAATTTAATATAAAGTTAAAAAATAAACCATTATATTATTATATCTTTTTTAATCTTGCATATGTCTTTCCATTGTGAATTTGATGTAAATTCATAGGCAGGCTTGTGAAATGTGATATGTTAATCAGTTTAAGGCAATTTTGTTTTATACCAGTCTCGCAAGATTGAAAATGTGCATCAAATTTAATAATTTCAATAGGATAAAATCAGGCGCGTATTCAGGGGGAGTTTCGGGGGTTCAAACATTAAGACGCATGCCAAAAGCGAACTAAGGTCAATATTTTTAGCGAACTAACGTCATTGACATTAATTCGCATTAAGAAAGCGAACTAAAGTCAGTACATTTTTTTATATTCCAAATTTTCATTTTTCATTATCACCTTCGACTTATGATCATTATATCATGAATCTGGGACTGACTTAGGTCAGATCCCCAATTCGGGGTGTGATCCATGATATTTATGTGCAGAACTCCTTTCCGCATTGGCCGCGCTTCAAAAAATAACCCTGGGCTACGCCATTCCAACTCCGGGTGGTTGCCATAGCCGTGGCGGTAGCCACGGCTATGGCACACACCCGGAGTTGGAATGGCGTAGCCCAGGGTTATTTTTTAAAGCGCGGCCGAAGGCCGCCAATGCGGAAAAGAGTTCTGCACATAAATACCATGGATCACACCCCGAATTGGGGATCTGACCTAAGTCAAATTTTCGCCTGCGGCGCTACTTCGTCGAGTCTCAAACCCAAATGCCTCAATGACATTAATTCGCATGTCCAAAGCGAACTAAAGTCAAAATACTATACGAATTAACGGCACTGACTTTAATTCGTTTTTGGTCATGCGTCTTAATGTCACTGACATTAATTCGCTTTTTGGGTGCGAGTTAACGTCACTGACGTTAATTCCATTGACGTTAGTTCGCGCCACCATATTTCACACTGAGAGAAGATATTGGTAGTCGCTAATCAATTATCAGAGCAAGTCTGACAGGTCACAACTAAATTCCTGCAACGGTTCACTCATTTGGCGCATTAAGAAACTCGAGAAAAATTATCAGACTTGCTCTGCATAAGATCAACTTAGCACCTCAACTACATAGAATGTTAACAACAGCAAGAGTCATGCGAACTCAAGTCTGTTGAAATTTAAATTAACTGCTTTTCGAGTTATGAATACAGCGGACGAAAATCGTAAAAATGAGTGTCTCTCGTTATGGTAGTCTCGGTTGCCATAAGTTTAACCAAAAAAATGACCAAGAAGTTAAAAAAACTTACTAAAAATTACCAAGCAGTACACAACGCAGTCGTATTGAATTATCAGAGAAAGTAGCAATTAAATTGTACTTATACTTGTCAGGGGATAAAAGTTTAAAAGTAAAACCCCGGTAGGTATGCTGTTGAAAAGAAAATGCTCAAGAAACATTTTCAATTATTTTTATTTTGACTTTCCGTTCTGCATGTTGAATAAATCCAATTTATATGAATTTCAATGTTATTTTATTATATTTTTTGTTTTTATTTTTCCGAAGCTTCAGTTTTTCTTCAAGAAACAAAGCGACAAATATTTACTTCTTGCCAAAGCCAGAGTTGCGCAGGTCGCTTTATTGAAAAATTTGCCAGAAATTAGCAGTAGAAAAGTAGAAGGAATTCTGACACAAGAAATTTTTCTTAAGCGTTTCGGCTCTATTCAATATCCACTCTACTTTTGAAGTAACTCCTGAAGAAATTCTAAACAAAATTTCAAAACAAACAATAAAAATAAATATTGTTTTGTACACTGCTAAAAGTTTTAGCCTAGATTTAAAACTTTTTGGGGCTATATATACACCTAGACCAGTATGTCTGCGTTCAAAGTGTTGTTTGGAATTTCCTGTAAGATTAACTTCCTTTGACTAATTTAATTATTTTTGTATGAAAGAATGTGTAAAAACACAATAAAAATACTGCAACTCAAAGATAAGAACTTTGTGGAAAGTCATGAAAATTCAAGAAAACCCGAAAAATTTTCATCAAAATTACTAAATTTTTAGTAAAAATATTTAGAGTTTTTTCGAGTATGTGAGCAAAGATACCAATCTAAGGCCGCTAGAAGAATTACTCGATTTTTGGCAATTTTTTTTCTAGCCAAGTGCATTATCTTCCATACAAATTTAGAAGCGTAATGTTTTTATATTGAAGAAAATGCTCTTGGTCGGCTCTTGACAATTGAACGGGCTACAAAACTGCAAAATCGAAAATAATCAAATTTTACCTGAAAGTTAGAAATTTTGATGAAATTTTTTCGAGTTTTCTTGAATTTTCCACAAAGTTCTTAACTTTGAGTTGAAGTATTTTTATTGTGTATTTACACATACTATCATTCAAAAATAATGAAATTAGTCTAAAGAAGGTAATTTTACTGGACATTGTAAAAAAAATTCGGTTACGCCGGTTGTCATAGAAATGCGCCTAATAAAAATTATTTAAATTTTAAACCGAAAATGTTAACAATTTTTTTTTTTTTTAAATGTTTGGAGTCGAACCGACGTGCGCCAAATCAGTGCGCAATGCTCTACCTACTGAGCTTCGGCGCACTCATGAATTTTGTGCGAAAAGTGCACATATTCGCTGTGTATACGACTTTTGTTGTATTTTTGTTTATCCCAGTTAAGTTTTAAATAAAAATCGCCAGAAATTTAGAATTATGTGTCGGTAATTGAAAGGTTTGGAATTTACTACCAAAAAGTTTTAAAAATTGTGTAAAGTTTTTAGCCGCGTAGAAAGAGGAAAATTTCAAATAAATATAAGTATAAATATGTAATATGTAAAAATATAAATATGTATGTGGGTATTTACAGGTAATTCTTATTTACTGACACTTTGGCCAAAACCCCCCGCGAAATTTTTTTCTGGCTACGCGCCTGGATAAAATAGAAAGTAAATAATTTCATTTTCGTAAATAAAAAGCTTGATTTTATAGATACAACAAATTATTTCATCCAGTAATGCTAAAAAATTATTTTGCTTATACTCGATTCCTTTATAATGTATTATAGTCGAAACATATACAGATTAATAATACCTTGTCAGGCGCGTATTCAGTTGAACCCCCGAAATTTAAGAAATTCGAGCAACACTATCAAACTTGCTCTGCATAAGATTAACTTAGCATTTCAACTATTTACATAGCATGTTAACAACAGCAAGAGTGATTCGCAATCAAGTTTGCTGAAATTCAAATTAACTGCTTTTCGAGTTATGAATACAGCCTGCAAAAATCGTAAAAATGAGTGTCTCTCGTTATTGTAGTCACGGTTACCATAAGTTTAACCAAAAAAATTACCAAGAAGTTAAAAATACTTACCAAAAATTACCAAGCAGTACACAACGCAGTCGAATTATCTCCGTCTGCGTTTCCGCTTAATATTTGTATGGACCGCTAAGCGCACAACTTTATCTGCAACTAAGAAATAGTGGCTGATAAAATCAGTACTTCCAAGAAGTTTCCATTCATTTTGCAAACTGCCTTACCAACTTCCAGCAATTTGTTTATTATCCCTTAATAATAACCGGAATGTCGCAGAAGCAGATGTATATGCGTGTAAAAAAAACAGGCCTATTGAGTATCTCTCGTTATTGTAGTCACGGTTGCCATAAGTTTAACCGAAAAATTGACCAAGAAGTTAACAAAAAACAAGTAAGGAAAGGGCTGTATTCGGCTGTGCCGAAGGCTTTATACCTTTCATGAATACTCATAATTTTTTTAGAGTTTCCGATCCTTACAATTGGTACAAACTCTTCAGAACACATTTATCCGAACAATCGATTGTATGGGAGATATATGTGATGTTGGTCCGATCTGGCTGATTTTCACTACACACATCACATATATAATAGGTACCAAACCTGCAAAATTTTACATTCCTAAATACCTTTTTAATTGGAAGAGTTATAGGTCAAAACCCGTTAATCGGAACAATCGATTATATGGGAGCTATGCTGGTTCCGACAAATGATTAATCCTTTGCAAAATGGCGCCTGCTTGCAAAATTTCATCAAGATATCTCTAAAACTGAGGGACTAGTTTGCGTTCAAACAGACGGACATAGCTAAATCAACTGAGCTCGTCGCCCTGATCATTTCGGTATACTTAATGGTGGGTATATCTCTTCTTCTTCTCATACTTACAAACATCGGACCAAAGTTATAATTCCATTTCATGTTCATGAAAGGTATAATTAGCAAAAAATACCCAACAGTACACAACGCAGTCGCATTAAATTATCAGAGAAAGTAACAATTAAATTGTACTTATACTTGTCAGGGGATACAAGTTTAAAAGTAAAAGCCCGGTATGCTGTTGAAAAGAAAATGCTCAAGAAATATTTTGAATTATTTTTTGACCATGAAATTGCCATGAATAGCCAAGAAATTTTGACTTTCCGTTTCGCATGTTGAATAATTGCAATTTGTTGCTTTTTATATGAATTTCAATGTTATTTTATTATGTTTTTGTTTTTATTTTTCCGAAGCTTCAGTAGCCCGTTTCTGTAACTTTTCGTTATAATAACGCTCGATATCCTATCGCAAGACTCGTATCGCTTTCGTTATGATAAGTGTTTATGTATGAGAAGTAACTAACCTTGCGATATGAGAGTGGTGAGATTGCCTACTTATCGATGAAACAATTGGAATGAAACAAACCATTTGCCATCTCGAGTTTGTAAATAAAAAATTGGTAAATATCTGCATATATTAATGTTAATTAATGTTACTAATTGTACAATGTCAGTGGTTTGGTGTTTTGTTATGAAAGCAATTGCGTTAAATAAGTTCCGGCAATTTATTTTGAGAAATATTTATACATTTCAGTTGAAGTCCTCAATGCCGTGTACTAGTGCATTTTGTTTGTAAACAGTCATACAAAAATCATAAATAAATGCATTTATTAATGAAAAATTTGTGAAATATCAGTGATTTGGGGTTTTGTTATGATGGCAATTGCGTTAAATAAGCTCCGGCAGTTTATTTTGAGATATATTTATACATTAAATCATACAATATCAGTGATTTGGGGGTTTATATATATATATCTGTAAAATTAATCCATGCAAACTGTTACATTGCTTTTTTCGTAGAAAAATATGTTTGCGGCCGCCCTATTTGCTCTGGCAACTGACCAACGTAACATGTTGCGCATCCATAGACGCCAATTACGGGATGCAACGGACCCATTTCAGTTGCCTGATACGCGTTTCGAGGAGCTCTTTTGCTTCCAAAAAGAAGCAGCCATCGTTTTGCTCAACGAAATCAGCCCTTACATGTGCCAAAATCACTCAGGATGCTGTCAGCACTGCATTACTGGCTCGTTTCTTCGAGATGATGGGCAGGATTTCGTTTGTTCCTTGAGCAAAACGATGGTCAGCAGATCAATCAATGACGTTGCGCACGTCATAGAAAAGGAATTAATGTGCAGATACATCAAGTTTCCCACTACGGTGGATGAGCAAGATTCCGTAAAACAAACGTAAGTACTTTAAGAGACTTAGGACCACCTTTTCAATTCTGGTTTAAACTCCAGTCAAAGCTGATCTATAGAAGCTGGTGTATAAAATAAATATACTGATACAAGTTAATATCTTTTTCAGATTTTATTCTTCTACCAGTTTCCCCGGATGCATTGGTGCTATTGACTGCACCCATATAAAAATTAAGAAGCCGTCAGCTGATATAGAAAGTTGCTATATAAATAGAAAAGGATTCTTTTCAAAAAACGTGCAGTTAATATGCGACTATAACCTACGCATACTTGCCGGCAACGCACGTTTTGGTGGAAGTACCCATGACGCATTTATATGGGAAAACAGCTATTGTAAAGAGTTTTTTTAAAGGCAATATTATATATATATTATATTGGTGACTCCGGATATCCGCTGCAGCCATGGCTTATAACACCGTTTCGCGATCCGGCAACAACTAGCCAAAACAATTTTAACTTTGCTCACATAAGAGCTCGAAACTGTGTGGAAAGATTAAACGGCGTTCTAAAGAAAGTGTTTGCGTGTTTGTCCCATGAGCGCGGAGTGTTAGTGAATCCGCAGTATGCAGGCGCAATCATAAACGCGTGTCTAACACTGCACAATTTTCGGCTCGAACATAGGCAAAGTATGCCAGACACAGCGAATGTAAGTGCAAATCCACCAGAAGTAGAGTTTCTCGAGGAAGATCGCCCAAACAGCTTGCTACAACAAGGTCGAATGGTTCGGGAGAGGATAGTGAGGCATTATTTTAATTAATTAATAAATGTTAATTAACACGCGATTTTAACTTTATTAAAATGTACAGGAAGTTTTAAATTAAATTAATATAATAGTTAATTATACCGTCTACTGCATCTGAGGGTATAAATTCCAAGACTTCCACATCGATTCCCTCGAGTGGAATAGGTCCCTCGCTTGCCGGTTCGGTTTGAAAATTTTTTAATTTGTGCCTCGTGTTTTTTCACACTGCATTTCCAATCAGACCAACTCTATAAATGAAATATTGCGATACAATACGTGTAGTTACATAGTATATACTTACTTTTTTCCACTGATCGGCTGTCTTGAACGCTCCCCCCGCTGCATTTAGCTCCAGAGCAACGGCTTCCTATAGATTGTGGCTCATGGAAGCACTATTGGATCCCCATGGCCACTTTTTTATTCGCCTTCATCACTTCCAAAAGTTTTACCTTTTGACTTTTTGTAATTTTTCCACTCCTGGTTTTTTTCTATAAAACTAAAAATTAATTAGAAAACAAAAATGAGAAACTAGAAATGAACTAACTTCATTATTTTCGTTTTTACGTATAATATCACGACCTTCGCGCCAAGTGATATGAATAACGCAAGAGATATCGAAAATACATACTCACCAGAGAACTGCAAAAATCATAATATTCCTGATTTAATCAAACAACAAAATTTTTATTCACATTTAATCATGCAAATAAGCTCACGAATGAATAAACTCAGCATCAAATAAGCTCACAAATGAATAAACTCAGCATCAAATAAGCTCACAAATGAATAAACTCAGCATCAATGCATCAATGCTAGGCTCCGTAAGAATGATTGCACGCGATTGATCTAACATGTTGCAGATACGCGAGTATGATCAAACGAAGGCTTGAGTGGAACAAAATCAAACCACGAGAGTTAGTAACGTTTAGTTCGGCAAACAAATAATATTGTAAGCAATGTCAATCGATGAAGCTTTTGTGTTAGAACAAATTTTCAAGAATGCTTATACCTTGTCGCCACGGCGCAAGGGTAGAAGTGTAATATGGAGCATATTGTCTGAGATAATAAAAGATGATGGAGTTGTTCTGGAGGGGTATGTTTATTGCCGAACGTGTTCCAAACTAATTAAGTATTCTCCAAAACAATCATCAAATTTGAGCCGTCATAAGTGCTGCCAGCCACTTAGAGATATAAGATGTCTAAAAACAGTGAATGCAGAAGATAAGAATAAAACCATTTATGCATGTATAGAATGGGAAAGTGAAGATATGCAACCATTTTCAGCTGTAAATGGTTCCGGATTTATAAAGCTAACAAAATGGCTTATTAAGATCGGAGCAAAATATGGAGAAGATGTTGATGTTGAAGACTTGCTTCCAGATCCCACAACTCTTTCCAGGCAAACCAAGAAATTAGCAGATGAGAAAAGAAAAGAAATCAGTGATGAAATATCTGACGTTGTTCGAAAAGGTGGTGCATCTGCCACAATCGACTTATGGACAGATAACTATGTGCACAGGAATTTTTTGGGAGTTACCTTGCATTACGAAATGAATTCGAAATTATGTGACATTGTTTTGGGTATCAAGTCTATGGACTTCGAACGTTCCACCGGTAGTAACATTTTCGCCAAGTTGAGTACTGTATTTGGTAAGTTTGGAATAAGTAATATGGAGGAAATTAAATTCGTGACGGACAGAGGCTCAAATATAGTGAAAGCTTTGGAAGATAATACTCGTTTAAACTGCAGCAGTCATTTGTTTGCAAACACTCTGGAACGCTCCTTTAAGGAAACGGTAGAGCTGTCAGAGCTTATAGATTCATGCAAAAAAATTTTAAAGTATTTTAAAAAAGCCAATGTGCAGCAACGATTAAAAACCACTTTAAAAAATGAATGCCCTACACGCTGGAATTCCAATTTTTATATGTTTGTTTGTTTGCAAATACTCTGGAACGCTCCTTTAAGGAAACGGTAGAGCTGTCAGAGCTTATAGATTCATGCAAAACAATTGTAAAGTATTTTAAAAAAGCCAATTTGCAGCAACGATTAAAAACCACTTTAAAAAATGAATGCCCTACACGCTGGAATTCCAATTTTTATATGTTTAAGTCAATTGTAGACAATTGGTTTCAAATAAACGAGATACTGCGTGAAAAGGAAGATACTCAACGAATGCTGCTAATCAATATCTCAACTCTTAAAGAGTTAGTTGACTTATGCAGTGATTTTGAAATTATATTTAAAAAGCTACAACTTTGCAGTTCCCCGTCGTTATGTTTCGTTATACCCTCAATTCAAAAAGTTAGGAAGCTTTGCGAGCCTAAAGATGCTGACGTTACAGCTATATTAACGCTGAAAAAAAACATCATCGTAAACGTTGAGAGCACCTGGCTTTCAAATATCAGCTTATGGCAAAAAGCTGCTTTCTTTTTATACCCTCCAGCTGTAAATCTGCAACAAACCGATTTAAATGATATTAAGAGTTTTTGTGTTTCTTTAATTGAAAATATACGTAAGCTCGCTCCCTCATCATCTTCATCGTCACATCTCAATTCACCAACTCCATATGCACCTTCTGACTCTGCTTCACAATTTTTATTTAATGACAGCAGTTTTCCTACAGTATCAGAAACCGAAGCTACAAACAATTCACCTCTCAAAAAAGATCTCAACTTTTTTTTCCTGAATTAGTAAAAAAAGCTACAAACACAACTCTGAACACACCTACAGAAGAGATCGATAGATACTGCACGGAAAATGTTGAAATAACTGATGAGTTCGATGTGCTAAAATGGTGGAAATCTAAAGAAAAGCCGTATCCACATTTATCTAAAGTCGCACTTCAAATTCATTCCATTCCTGCTAGTAGTGCAGCTGCTGAGCGTACTTTTTCATTAGCCGGTAACGTTATAACTGAAAAAAGAAATCGACTTGGTCCCGAATCCGTAGACAGTATTATATTTTTGAATTCATATTTTAAAAATTTTGAAAAATAATGAAATAGTTTAACTTCAAACATTGAATCGTATGGTTCGTAAAGAATTATTTACGAGCAGAAATTTGCTTTTATAATATATGCTAATATTTATTATTACTTATTATTTATTTATTTATGAAATATGTGTTGCTTTTATTCTTATTTAAAGACTGAAATGTGAAAATAAGTATTAATTTGTTCCTATGGGTTAATTTTAGTCAAACTGTAAGTGTAAAGGATTTTTTTGTGCTTATATTTTTTTTATTTATTTATTTAATATCTAATATTACATATTTATTTCTTATTTATCGAATATTTGTACCTTTTATTCTTATTTAAAGACTGAAATATGAAAATAAATATTAATTTATTGCTATGGGTTAATTTTGCTTGTTAATTTATTCGTTGGCTTTTCTTACACTGTCCCGTCTTGAATATGTGCATGAGCATTGAGTTTTACTCTTTGCCTTTTCTTGTTGATGAGTGTAATCGTTTTTTGATCAAACGAACAAAAGTTTGTATTGATTGAAATTGGCGAAAAATCAGTAAAATCGTGTGTGCGACACGTTGCGAATAGTATGATTGAGTTTCAATCAATGTCGCTCATGTTCGGCTGAGCGTGTATGATCGCCGACTTTGATCAAAGTTCATAGCACCATCGAACTTCGTTGTGTTTGAGTAAAGCCAGTCTCTGATACTCACCACTCATACAGAAACACTGCCTTGCGATAACCGTGAATCAGGGTTGCACTTTGCGTTATAATTAGTATCGCAACGATACAGAAACGGGCTGCAGTTTTTCTTCAAGAAATAAAGCGACAACTATTTACTGTTTTACTTTATTCTAAAAATTTTCCAGAAACTAACAATAGAAAATTAGAAGAGATTCTGACACAAGAAATTTTTCTTAAGCGTTTCGGCTCTACTCAATATCCACTCTACTTTTGAAGTAACTCCTGAAGAAATCCCAAACAAAATTTCAAAACAAACAATAAAAATAAATATTGTTTTGTACACAGCTAAAAGTTTTAGCCTAGATTTAAAACTTTTTGGGGCTACATATACACCTAGACCAGTATGTCTGCGTTCAAAGTGTTGTTTGGAATTTCCAGTAAGATTAACTTCCTTTGACTAATTTCATTGTTTTTGTATGAAAGCATGTGTAAAAACACAATAAAAATACTGCAGCTCTAAGTTAAGAACTTTGTGGAAAATTCATGAAAATTCAAGAAAACTCGAAAAATTTTCATGAAAATTTCTAACTTTTCAGTAAGAATTTTTAGATTTTTTTCGCGTATGCAGTTTTGTGGGCCGTTTAATTAAAGTGAGCGAAGATACCAATCTTAAGCTGCTAGAAGAACTAATCGATTTTAGGCAATTTTTTTTTCCAGCCAAGTGCATTATCTTCCATACAACTTTATAATATTTTTATGCTGAAGAAAATGCTTTTGGTCGGCTTTTGGCAATTGGCTACAAAACTGTGTACTTACACATACTTTCATTCAAAAATAATGAAATTAACCTAAAGAAGTTACTTTTACTGGACATTCCAAAAAAAATCCTTTGAACGCAGACGTACCGGTCTAGGTGTATGACCAAACCAAATTTGGTTTAGAATTAAATTTACGCCGGTTGTCATAGAAATGCGCCTAATAAAAATTTTTCAAATTTTAAACCGAAAATCTTGCTAACAATTTCTTATGTTTTTTTAAAAAATGTTAGGACCCGAACCGACGTGCCCCAAATCAGTGCGCAATGTTATACCTACTGAGCTACGGCGCACTCATGAATTTTGTTCGAAAAGTACACATATTCGCTGTGTATACGACTTTTGTTGTATTTTTGTTTATCCCAGTTAAGTTTTAAATCAGAACCGCAAAAAATTTAGAATTTTTGTAGGTAATTGAAAGGTTTGGGATTTATTACCAACAAGTTTTAAAAATTGTGTAAACCAATAAATGGTTTAAAATTTAGGCTCACATTTTTAGCCGTGTAGAAAGAGGAAAATTTCAAATAAATAAAAGTATAAATATGTAATATGTAAAAATATAAATATGTATGTATGTGTGCATTTACAGGCCAAAACCCCCCCGAAATTTTTTTCTGGCTACGCGCCTGATGGACGCAGTGTAATTACTATATATATAATACTTCTATATTGCGCCTATCCTATGTTCACAATGTGCAAAAATTCATACCAACATTATCTGTATGAAACTGTTCAAATGCAAGTTCTGCGCATGCGCCAGCTGAGTAAACTGCAGCAGCGCATTGAAAAAATATTATCAAGGGGAGCCACGGAGGTCGTTATTCCCTTTGCACAAATTGTGCATAAAAGTTATAAAGTTTAGTGGATTAAACAATGAAAAGCTCAACCAATAGAATAAAAATCTTGATGTATTTAATATTCTTACTGGCTAACAGCCATTCATCTTGTACTATTCACAAATGCTAGAAAAAACAATAAATGCAGAGTATAAATTCGCGAAATATTATAAATTGTATAGTTTTCCTGGAAAACGAATGATAAATAAATACATTTATTAGGAAATTGTTGAGATATTCATATATTTCATGACCCCCTCTTTACAAAAGTTTGACGACAACTTTGATATTTTGTCTCGTTTTCTCGTGTATACCTGTACTGTAATGTTGGGCCAACTGAATAGTTCAATAGTCAGCAGATCAATCAATGAGGTTGCGCACGTCATAGAAAAGGAATTAATGTGCAGATACATCAAGTTTCCCACTACGGTGGATGAGCAAGATGCCGTAAAAGAAACGTAAGTACTTTAAGAGACTTAGGACCACCTTTTCAATTCTGGTTTAAACTCCAGTCAAAGCTGATCTATAAAAGCTGGTGTATAAAATAAATATACTGATACAAGTTAATATCTTTTTCAGATTTTATTCTTCTACCAGTTTCCCCGGATGCATTGGTGCTATTGACTGCACCCATATAAAAATTAAGGAGCCGTCAGCTGATATGGAAAGTTGCTATATATAGAAAAGGATTCTTTTCAAAAAACGTGCAGTTAATATGCGACTATAACCTACGCATACTTGCCGGCAACGCAAGTTTTGGTGGAAGTACCCATGACGCATTTATATGGGAAAACAGCTATTGTAAAGAGTTTTTTGAAAGGCAATACAGCCAAGGCGCGAATACGAATTGGCTTATTGGTGACTCCGGATATCCGCTGCAGCTATGGCTTATAACACCGTTTCGCGATCCGGCAACAACTAGCCAAAACAATTTTAACTTTGCTCACATAAGAGCTCGAAACTGTGTGGAAAGATTAAACGGCGTTCTTTAGCGATTGTGGTTTTAATGATGAGTCTATTGACTCGAGGGTTTTGTGGATGGCTTTTAGCATATTTAAAATTTCGGAATTGATTTTTTGTTGCTCAGTATTGTACTCCCTTTGCCTTTTATCCTGCTCTTCCATGTACCTCTTTATTTCGGCGTAAGCACCGCCGAAAGTATTGCAACCACGTGGGGTCAACCGGGATGGGGTAGAGCGGAATAGGTCCCTCGCTTGTCGGTTCGGTTTGAAAATTTTTTAATTTGTGCCTCGTGTTTTTTCACACAGCATTTCCAATAGTTACATAGTATATACTCACTTTTTTCCACTGATCGGCTGTCTTGAACGCTCCCCCCGCTGCATTTAGCTCCAGAGCAACGGCTTCCCATAGATTGTGGCTCACGGAAGCACTATTGGATCCCCATGGCCACTTTTTTATTCGCCTTCATCACTTCCAAAAGTTTTACCTTTTGACTTTTTGTAATTTTTCCACTCCTGGTTTTTTTCTATAAAACTAAAAATTAATTATAAAACAAAAATGAGAAATTAGAAATGAACTTACTTCATTATTTTCGTTTTTACGTATAATATCACGACCTTCGCGCCAAGTGATATGAATAACGCAAGAGATATCGAAAATACATACTCACCACTCATACAGAAACACTGCCTTGCGATAACCGTGAATCAGGGTTGCACTTTGCGTTATAATTCGTATCGCAACGATACAGAAACGGGCTGCAGTTTTTCTTCAAGAAATAAAGCGACAACTATTTACTGTTTTACTTTATTGTAAAAATTTTCCAGAAACTAACAGTAGAAAATTAGAAGAAATTCTGACACAAGGAATTTTTCTTAAGCGTTTCGGCTCTACTCAATATCCACTCTACTTTTGAAGTAACTCCTGAAGAAATCCCAAACAAAATTTCAAAACAAACAATAAAAATAAATATTGTTTTGTACACAGCTAAAAGTTTTAGCCTAGATTTAAAACTTTTTGGGGCTACATATACACCTAGACCGTATGTCTGCGTTCAAAGTGTTGTTTGGAATTTCCAGTAAGATTAACTTCCTTTGACAAATTTCATTGTTTTTGTATGAAAGTATGTGTAAAAACACAATAAAAATACTGCAGCTCTAAGTTAAGAACTTTGTGGAAAATTCATGAAAATTCAAGAAAACTCGAAAAATTTTCATCAAAATTTCTAACTTTTGGGTATGCAGTTTTGTGGGCCGTTTAATTAAAGTGGCAATTTCTAGCCAAGTGCATTATCTTTCATCCAAATTTATAAGGGTAATATTATTATATTGAATAAAATGCTCTTGGTCGGCTATTGACAATTGCACGGGCTAAAAAACTGCATACTCAAAATAATCAAATTTTACCTGAAAGTTAGAAATTTTGATGAAATTTTTTCGAGTTTTCTTGAATTTTCCACAAAGTTCTTAACTTTGAGTTGAAGTATTTTTATTGTCTAGTTACACATACTTTCATTCAAAAATAATGAAATTAGTCTAAAGAAGTTAATTTTACTGGACATTCCAAAAAAACCCTTTGAACGGAGACGTACCGGTCTAGGTGTATGACCAAACCAAATTTGGTTTGGAATTAAATTTACGCCGGTTGTCATAGAAATCTTGCTAACAATTTTTTATGTTTTTTTAAAAAATGTTAGGACCCGAACCGACGTACCCCAAATCAGTGCGCAATGTTATACCTACTGAGCTACGGCGCACTCATGAATTTTGTGCGAAAAGTACACATATTCGCTGTGTATACGACTTTTGTTGTATTTTTGTTTATCCCAGGTAAGTTTTAAATCAGGGCCGCATAAAATTGAGAATTTTTGTAGGCAATTGAAAGGTTTTGAATTTAGGTATTACCAAAAAGTTTTAAAAACTGTGTAAACCAATAAATGGTTTAAAATTTAGGCTCAAATTTTTAGCCGTGTAGAAAAAGGAAAATCTATATATATAAAAATGAATTGGCGTTCGTATATACCGTAAGATCTCCGTATCGGCTCAACCGATTTTAAATATTTTTTCTTTAATGTTTCCAATCTGTTACAGGTCTCATTTACCACATAAATTTTTTTTTCTAATCTCAATTTAAAATTTGTTTAGCTAATACTCAATAACGGCTAAACCGATTTTCCAAATTTTTTCTTTTCTTTATTCTATCGGACATAGTGTTTATTTAAATAGAACAAAACATTTTCCAAATCTTCAATTTAATCATATATTAGCTAAAGAAGTTTAGCTACCATATAAATTGTAGTCAGTTGAGATCACTGGTATTCTAACTGAAATGTTCCTGTAGGGAACTTAATGCAGTACAGACTTTGGCGAATGTTGAAAAAGGTAATGCAACAACCAAAAGCTTTGATTGTGAATATAGGTTGTTATTCCGTCCTTTTTCATAACCTATGTTATGGTGAAGAAGTTGTAATCTATATATCGACAGCAACACTGCAAAACCCCGTAAGTCACTATTTTTCCAAAAATAAGGTTCTGAGCTTTTCCCATAGATAGTGATATTTCGCACATTAAAATTCAGTCAAAATCGGGTTACAACTTCCCGTTTCTTTCCAGTGGTGAAATGAAATAACCGTCGCTCATATACATATGTTGTAATTATCACAGTTTTTTCCCTCTCCTGAAAACTTTTTGGTTTTGAACATACAGGGTTTTGCAGTGTGGCTGTCGATATATAAAAATGAATTGGCGTTCGTATATACCGTAAGATCTCCGTATCGGCTCAACCGATTTTAAATATTTTTTCTTTAATGTTTTCAATCTGTTTCAGGTCTCATTTACCACATACATTTTTTTTTTCTAATCTCAATTTAAAATTTTTTTAGCTAATACTCAATAACGGCTTAACCGACTTTCAAATTCTTTTCTTTTCTTTATTCTATCGGACATAGTGTTTATTTATATAGAACAAAACATTTTCCAAATCCTCAATTTAATCATATATTAGGTAAAGAAGTTTAGCCACCATATAAATTGTAGTCAGTTGAGATCACTGGTATTCTAACTGAAATGTTCCTGTAGGGAACTTAATGCCACACAGATTTTTTCCGTTTTATATTTAAATACAAATGGTGAATTCCTTTTCGCTACTTTGGCGAATGTTGAAAAAGTAAATGCAACAAACAAAAGTTTTGATTGTGAATATAAATAGGTTGTTGATTGTGAATATAGGTAGTTATTCCGTCCTTTTTCATAATCTACATATGTTATGGTGAAGAAGTTGTAATCTATATATATAAAAATTAATTGGCGTTCGTATATACCGATTTTAAATATTTTTTCTTTAATGTTTCCAATCTGTTTCAGGTCTCATTTACCACATAAATTTTGTTTTTCTAATCTCAATTTAAAATTTTTTTAGCTAATACTCAATAACGGCTTAACCGATTTTTAAAATTTTTTCTTGTCTTTATCCTATCGGACATAGTGTTTATTTATATAGAACAAAACATTTTCTAAATCCTCAATTTAATCATATATTAGCTAAAGAAGTTTAGCTACCATATAAATTGTAGTCAGTTGAGATCACTGGTATGCTAACTGAAATGTTCCTGTAGGGAACTAAATGAATTGGCGTTCGTATATACCGTAAGATCTCCGTATCGGCGCAACCGATTTTAAATATTTTTTCTTTAATGTTTCCAATCTGTTTCAGCTCTCATTTACCACATACATTTTTTTTGTCTAATCTCAATTTAACATTTTTTTAGTAATACTCAATAACGGCTTAACCGAGTTTCAAATTTTTCTCTTTTCTTTATTCTATCGGACATAGTGTTTATTTATATTGAACAAAACATTTTCCAAATCCTCAATTTAATCATATATTAGCTAAAGGAGTTTAGCTACCATATAAATTGTAGTCAGTTGAGATCACTGGTATTCTAACTGAAATGTTCCTGTAGGGAGCTTAATGCCATATAGATTTTATCCGTTTTATATTTAAATACAAATGGTGAATTCCTTTTCGCTACTTTGGCGAATGTTGAAAAAGTGAATGCAACAACCAAAAGTTTTGATTGTGAATATAGGTTGTTATTCCGTCCTTTTTCATAATCTATGTTATGGTGAAGAAGTTGTAATCTATATATATTAAAATGAATTGGCGTTCGTATATACCGTAAGATCTCCGTATCGGCTCAACCGATTTTAAATATTTTTTCTTTAATGTTTCCAATCTGTTTCAGGTCTCATTTACCACATAATTTTTTTTTTGTAATCTCAATTTAAAATTTTTTTAGCTAATACTCAATAACGGCTAAACCGATTTTCAAAATTTTTTCTTTTCTTTATTGTATCGGACATAGTGTTTATTTATATAGAACAAAACATTTTCTATATCCTGAAGTTAATCTTATATTAGCTAAAGAAGTTTAGCTACCATATAAATTGTAGTCAGTTGAGATCACTGGTATTCTAACTGAAATGTTCCTGTAGGGAGCTTAATGCCATACAGATTTTTTCCGTTTTATATTTAAATACAAATGGTGAATTCCTTTTCGCTACTTTGGCGAATGCTGAAAAAGTGAATGCAACAACCAAAAGTTTTGATTGTGAATATAGGTTGTTATTCCGTCCTTTTTCATAATCTATGTTATGGTGAAGAAGTTGTAATCTATATATATAAAAATGAATTGGCGTTCGTATATACCGTAAGATCTCCGTATCGGCTCAACCGATATTAAATATTTTTCCTTTAATGTTCCCAATCTGTTTCAGGTCTCATTTACCACATACATTTTTTTTTCTAATCTGAATTTAAAATTTTTTTAGCTAATACTCAATAACGGCTTACCCGATTTTCAAAATTTTTTCTTTTCTTTATTCTATCGGACATAGTGTTTATTTATATAGAACAAAACATTTTCTATATCCTCAATTTAATCATATATTAGCTAAAGAAGTTTAGCTACCATATAAATTGTAGTCAGTTGAGATCACTGGTATTCTAACTGAAATGTTCCTGTAGGGAACTTAATGCAGTACAGATTTTTTCTGTTTTATATTTAAATACAAATGGTGAATTCCTTGTCGCTACTTTGGCGAATGTTGAAAAAGTGAATGCAACAACCAAAAATTTTGATTGTGAATATAGGTTGTTGATTGTGAATATAGGTTGTTATTCCGTCCTTTTTCATAATCTATGTTATGGTGAAGAAGTTGTAATCTATATATATAAAAATGAATTGGCGTTCGTATATACCGTAAGATCTCCGTATCGGCTCAACCGATATTAAATATTTTTCCTTTAATGTTTCCAATCTGTTTCAGCTCTCATTTACCACATACATTTTTTTTGTCTAATCTCAATTTAAAATTTTTTTAGTAATACTCAATAACGGCTTAACCGATTTTTAAAATTTTTTCTTTTCTTTATTCTATCGGACATAGTGTTGATTTATATAGAACCAAACATTTTCTAAATCCTCAATTTAATCATATATTAGCTAAAGAAGTTTAGCTACCATATAAATTGTAGTCAGTTGAGATCACTGGTATTCTAACTGAAATGTTCCTGTAGGGAACTTAATGCCATACAGATTTTTTCCGTTTTATATTTAAATACAAATGGTGAATTCCTTTTCGCTACTTTGTCGAATGTTGAAAAAGCGAATGCAACAACCAAAAGTTTTGATTGTGAATATAGGTTGTTATTCCGTCCTTTTTCATAATCTATGTCATGGTGAAGAAGTTGTAAACTATATATATATAAAAATGAATTGGCGTTCGTATATACCGTAAGATCTCCTTATCGGCTCAACCGATTTTAAATATTTTTTCTTTAATGTTTCCAATCTGTTTCAGCTCTCATTTACCACATACATTTTTTTTGTCTAATCTCAATTTAAAATTTTTTTAGTAATACTCAATAACGGCTTAACCGATTTTTAAAATTTTTTCTTTTCTTTATTCTATCGGACATAGTGTTGATTTATATAGAACCAAACATTTTCTAAATCCTCAATTTAATCATATATTAGCTAAAGAAGTTTAGCTACCATATAAATTGTAGTCAGTTGAGATCACTGGTATGCTAACTGAAATGTTCCTGTAGGGAACTAAATGCCGTGCAGATTTTTTCCGTTTTATCTATATATATAATAATGAATTGGCGTTCGTATATACCGTAAGATCTCCGTATCGGCGCAACCGATTTTAAATATTTTTTCTTTAATGTTTCCAAACTGTTTCAGCTCTCATTTACCACATAATTTTTTTTTTGTAATCTCAATTTAAAATTTTTTTAGCTAATACTCAATAACGGCTAAACCGATTTTCAAAATTTTTTCTTTTCTTTATTGTATCGGACATAGTGTTTATTTATATAGAACCAAACATTTTCTAAATCCTCAATTTAATCATATATTAGCTAAAGAAGTTTAGCTACCATATAAATTGTAGTCAGTTGAGATCACTGGTATTCTAACTGAAATGTTCCTGTAGGGAGCTTAATGCCATATAGATTTTATCCGTTTTATATTTAAATACAAATGGTGAATTCCTTTTCGCTACTTTGGCGAATGTTGAAAAAGTGAATGCAACAACCAAAAGTTTTGATTGTGAATATAGGTTGTTATTCCGTCCTTTTTCATAATCTATGTTATGGTGAAGAAGTTGTAATCTATATATATTAAAATGAATTGGCGTTCGTATATACCGTAAGATCTCCGTATCGGCTCAACCGATTTTAAATATTTTTTCTTTAATGTTTCCAATCTGTTTCAGGTCTCATTTACCACATAATTTTTTTTTTGTAATCTCAATTTAAAATTTTTTTAGCTAATACTCAATAACGGCTAAACCGATTTTCAAAATTTTTTCTTTTCTTTATTGTATCGGACATAGTGTTTATTTATATAGAACAAAACATTTTCTATATCCTGAAGTTAATCTTATATTAGCTAAAGAAGTTTAGCTACCATATAAATTGTAGTCAGTTGAGATCACTGGTATTCTAACTGAAATGTTCCTGTAGGGAGCTTAATGCCATACCGATTTTTTCCGTTTTATATTTAAATACAAATGGTGAATTCCTTTTCGCTACTTTGGCGAATGCTGAAAAAGTGAATGCAACAACCAAAAGTTTTGATTGTGAATATAGGTTGTTATTCCGTCCTTTTTCATAATCTATGTTATGGTGAAGAAGTTGTAATCTATATATATAAAAATGAATTGGCGTTCGTATATACCGTAAGATCTCCGTATCGGCTCAACCGATATTAAATATTTTTCCTTTAATGTTCCCAATCTGTTTCAGGTCTCATTTACCACATACATTTTTTTTTCTAATCTGAATTTAAAATTTTTTTAGCTAATACTCAATAACGGCTTACCCGATTTTCAAAATTTTTTCTTTTCTTTATTCTATCCGACATAGTGTTTATTTATATAGAACAAAACATTTTCTATATCCTCAATTTAATCATATATTAGCTAAAGAAGTTTAGCTACCATATAAATTGTAGTCAGTTGAGATCACTGGTATTCTAACTGAAATGTTCCTGTAGGGAACTTAATGCAGTACAGATTTTTTCTGTTTTATATTTAAATACAAATGGTGAATTCCTTGTCGCTACTTTGGCGAATGTTGAAAAAGTGAATGCAACAACCAAAAATTTTGATTGTGAATATAGGTTGTTGATTGTGAATATAGGTTGTTATTCCGTCCTTTTTCATAATCTATGTTATGGTGAAGAAGTTATAATCTATATATATAAAAATGAATTGGCGTTCGTATATACCGTAAGATCTCCGTATCGGCTCAACCGATATTAAATATTTTTCCTTTAATGTTCCAAATCTGTTTCAGGTCTCATTTACCACATACATTTTTTTTTCTAATCTCAATTTAAAATTTTTTTAGCTAATACTCAATAACAGCTTACCCGATTTTCAAAATTTTTTCTTTTCTTTATTCTATCGGACATAGTGTTTATTTATATAGAACAAAACATTTTCTATATCCTCAATTTAATCATATATTAGCTAAAGAAGTTTAGCTACCATATAAATTGTAGTCAGTTGAGATCACTGGTATTCTAACTGAAATGTTTCTGTAGGGAACTTAATGCCATACAGATTTTTTCCGTTTTATATTTAAATACAAATGGTGAATTCCTTTTCGTTACTTTGGCGAATGTTGAAAAAGCGAATGCAACAACCAAAACGAAAGTTAATCATATATTAGCTAAAGAAGTTTAGCTACCATATAAATTGTAGTCAGTTGAGATCACTGGTATTCTAACTGAAATGTTCCTGTAGGGAACTTAATGCCATACAGATTTTTTCCGTTTTATATTTAAATACAAATGGTGAATTCCTTTTCGCTACTTTGTCGAATGTTGAAAAAGCGAATGCAACAACCAAAAGTTTTGATTGTGAATATAGGTTGTTATTCCGTCCTTTTTCATAATCTATGTCATGGTGAAGAAGTTGTAAACTATATATATAAAAATGAATTGGCGTTCGTATATACCGTAAGATCTCCTTATCGGCTCAACCGATTTTAAATATTTTTTCTTTAATGTTTCCAATCTGTTTCAGCTCTCATTTACCACATACATTTTTTTTGTCTAATCTCAATTTAAAATTTTTTTAGTAATACTCAATAACGGCTTAACCGATTTTTAAAATTTTTTCTTTTCTTTATTCTATCGGACATAGTGTTGATTTATATAGAACCAAACATTTTCTAAATCCTCAATTTAATCATATATTAGCTAAAGAAGTTTAGCTACCATATAAATTGTAGTCAGTTGAGATCACTGGTATGCTAACTGAAATGTTCCTGTAGGGAACTAAATGCCGTGCAGATTTTTTCCGTTTTATCTATATATATAATAATGAATTGGCGTTCGTATATACCGTAAGATCTCCGTATCGGCGCAACCGATTTTAAATATTTTTTCTTTAATGTTTCCAATCTGTTTCAGCTCTCATTTACCCCATACATTTTTTTGTCTAATCTCAATTTAAAATTTTTTTAGTAATACTCAATAACGGCTTAACCGAGTTTCAAATTCTTTTCTTTTCTTTATTCTACCGGACATAGTGTTTTTTTATATTGAACAAAACATTTTCCAAATCCTCAATTTAATCATATATTAGCTAAAGGAGTTTAGCTACCATATAAATTGTAGTCAGATGAGATCACTGGTATTCTAACTGAAATGTTCCTGTTGGGAGCTTAATGCCATACAGATTTTTTCCGTTTTATATTTAAACACAAATGGTGAATTCCTTTTCGCTACTTTGGCGAATGTTGAAAAAGTGAATGCAACAACCAAAAGTTTTGATTGTGAATATAGGTTGTTCATTGTGAATATAGGTTGTTATTCCGTCCTTTTTCATAATCTATGTTATGGTGAAGAAGTTGTAATCTATATATATAAAAATGAATTGGCGTTCGTATATACCGTAAGATCTCCGTATCGGCTCAACCGATTTTAAATATTTTTTCTTTAATGTTTCCAATCTATTTCAGGTCTCATTTACCACATACATTTTTTTTTTCTAATCTCAATTTAAAATTTTTTTTAGCTAATACTCAATAACGGCTAAACCGATTTTCAAAGTTTTTTCTTTCCTTTATTCTATCGGACATAGTGTTTATTTATATAGAACAAAACATTTTCTAAATCCTCAATTTAATCATATATTAGCTAAAGAAGTTTAGCTACCATATAAATTGTAGTCAGTTGAGATCACTGGTATTCTAACTGAAATGTTTCTGTAGGGAACTTAATGCCTTACAGATTTTTCCCGTTTTATATTTAAATACAAATGGTGAATTCCTTTTCGCTACTTTGTCGAATGTTGAAGAAGCGAATGCAGCAACCAAAAGTTTTGATTGTGAATATAGGTTGTTATTCCGTCCTTTTTCATAATCTATGTCATGTTGAAGAAGTTGTAATCTATATATATATAAATGAATTGGCGTTCGTATATACCGTAAGATCTCCGTATCGGCGCAACCGATTTTAAATATTTTTTCTTTAATGTTTCCAATCTGTTTCAGCTCTCATTTACCACATACATTTGTTTTGTCTAATCTCAATTTAAAATTTTTTTAGTAATACTCAATAACGGCTTAACCGATTTTTAAAATTTTTTCTTTTCTTTATTCTATCGGACATAGTGTTTATTTATATAGAACAAAACATTTTCTAAATCCTCAATTTAATCATATATTAGCTAAAGAAGTTTAGCTACCATATAAATTGTAGTCAGTTGAGATCACTGGTATGCTAACTGAGATGTTCCTGTAGGGAACTAAATGCCGTACAGATTTGTTCCGTTTTATCTATATATATAAAAATGAATTGGCGTTCGTATATACCGTAAGATCTCCGTATCGGCGCAACCGATTTTAAATATTTTTTCTTTAATGTTTCCAATCTGTTTCAGCTCTCATTTACCACATACATTTTTTTTGTCTAATCTCAATTTAAAATTTTTTTAGTAATACTCAATAACGGCTTAACCGAGTTTCAAATTCTTTTCTTTTCTTTATTCTATCGGACATAGTGTTTATTTATATTGAACAAAACATTTTCCAAATCCTCAATTAAATCATATATTATCTAAAGGAGTTTAGCTACCATATAAATTGTAGTCAGATGAGATCACTGGTATTCTAACTGAAATGTTCCTGTAGGGAGCTTAATGCCATACAGATTTTTTCCGTTTTATATTTAAACACAAATGGTGAATTCCTTTTCGCTACTTTGGCGAATGTTGAAAAAGTGAATGCAACAACCAAAAGTTTTGATTGTGAATATAGGTTGTTCATTGTGAATATAGGTTGTTATTCCGTCCTTTTTCATAATCTATGTTATGGTGAAGAAGTTGTAATCTATATATATAAAAATGAATTGGCGTTCGTATATACCGTAAGATCTCCGTATGGGCTCAACCGATTTTAAATATTTTTTCTTTAATGTTTCCAATCTATTTCAGGTCTCATTTACCACATACATTTTTTTTTTCTAATCTCAATTTAAAATTTTTTTTAGCTAATACTCAATAACGGCTAAACCGATTTTCAAAGTTTTTTCTTTCCTTTATTCTATCGGACATAGTGTTGATTTATATAGAACCAAACATTTTCTAAATCCTCAATTTAATCATATATTAGCTAAAGAAGTTTAGCTACCATATAAATTGTAGTCAGTTGAGATCACTGGTATGCTAACTGAAATGTTCCTGTAGGGAACTAAATGCCGTGCAGATTTTTTCCGTTTTATCTATATATATAATAATGAATTGGCGTTCGTATATACCGTAAGATCTCCGTATCGGCGCAACCGATTTTAAATATTTTTTCTTTAATGTTTCCAATCTGTTTCAGCTCTCATTTACCACATACATTTTTTTTGTCTAATCTCAATTTAAAATTTTTTTAGTAATACTCAATAACGGCTTAACCGATTTTTAAAATTTTTTCTTTTCTTTATTCTATCGGACATAGTTTTTATTTATATAGAACAAAACATTTTCTAAATCCTCAATTTAATCATATATTAGCTAAAGAAGTTTAGCTACCATATTAATTGTAGTCAGTTGAGATCACTGGTATGCTAACTGAGATGTTCCTGTAGGGAACTAAATGCCGTACAGATTTTTTCCGTTTTATCTATATATATAAAAATGAATTGGCGTTCGTATATACCGTAAGATCTCCGTATCGGCGCAACCGATTTTAAATATTTTTTCTTTAATGTTTCCAATCTGTTTCAGCTCTCATTTACCACATACATTTTTTTTGTCTAATCTCAATTTAAAATTTTTTTAGTAATACTCAATAACGGCTTAACCGAGTTTCAAATTCTTTTCTTTTCTTTATTCTATCGGACATAGTGTTTATTTATATTGAACAAAACATTTTCCAAATCCTCAATTAAATCATATATTATCTAAAGAAGTTTAGCTACCATATAAATTGTAGTCAGTTGAGATCACTGGTATTCTAACTGAAATGTTCCTGTAGGGAACTTAACGCCATACAGATTTTTTCCGTTTTATCTATATATATAAAATAGGATGTATTTACGTGTGTATGTATGTATGTATGTTATAGACTCCGGAACTACAGCGCCGATTTTGTTCATATTTACAGGATAGCTCAGTAGGAGTCCGGAGAGTGTTTATGTAAAGTTTTATTCCGATAAGTGGACCAGGGACCGAAATATTCCAAACTTTTTTATTTATGGTGCGATTTTCTTCAAATTTGGTACAAAGGTAGACTTTTACCTTTGCTAAAATTTGAGGTTAACTTTTTTCGAGGAAGTGGACCAGGGACCGAAATATTCCAAACTTTTTTATTTATGGTGCGATTTTCTTCAAATTTGGTACAAAGGTAGACTTTTACCTTTGTTAAAATTTGAGGTTAACTTTTTTCCGGGAAGTGGACCAGGGACCGAAATATTCCAAACTTTTTTATTTATCGTGCGATTTTTTCCCTAAATTTGGGCAGAACAACGTCTGCCGGGTCCTTCTAGTATTTAAATACAAATGGTGAATTCCTTTTCGCTACTTTGGCGAATGTTGAAAAAGTGAATTCAACAACCAAAAGTTTTGATTGTGAATATAGGTTGTTATTCCGTCCTTTTTCATAATCTATGTTATGGTGAAGAAGTTGTAATCTATATATATAAAAATGAATTGGCGTTCGTATACACCGTAAGATCTCCGTATCGGCTCAACCGATTTTAAATATTTTTTCTTTAATGTTTCCAATCTGTTTCAGCTCTCATTTACCACATAAATTTTTTTTTTCTAATCTCAATTTAAATTTTTTTTAGCTAATACTCAATAACGGCTAAACCGATTTTCAAAATTTTTTCTTTTCTTTATTCTATCGGACATAGTGTTTATTTAAATAGAACCAAACATTTTCTAAATCTTCAATTTAATCATATATTAGCTAAAGAAGTTTAGCTAATATATAAATTGTAGTCAGTTGAGATCACTGGTATTCTAACTGAAATGTTCCTGTAGGGAACTTAATGCCGTACAGATTTTTTCCGTTTTAAGTCGGGTTCAGAGGTGACGTATCGGTAACCTTATAAAACAGCTGATTCGACCAACCTTATGAGAAACAATGTAATCGATTATTGGTGCTACTATCTGTAACGTAACCTTACCGACCAAATGTATGTTGGTTTTTCTCTTACGTTAAGGATACGACTACAGCGATACGACTACTGCACCAATGAACCAGGCTTTATATTTAAATACAAATAGTGAATTCCTTTTTGCTACTTTGGCGAATGTTGAAAAAGCGAATGCAACAACCAAAAGTTTTGATTGTGAATATAGGTTGTTATTCCGTCCTTTTTCATAATCTATGTCATGGTGAAGAAGTTGTAATCTATATACATATGTATATAAAAATGAATTGCCGTTCGTATATACCGTAAGATCTCCGTATGGGCTCAACCGATTTTAAATATTTTTTCTTTAATGTTTCCAATCTGTTTCAGGTCTCATTTACCACATACATTTCTTTTTTCTAATCTCAATTTAAAATTTTTTTAGCTAATACTCAATAACGGCCTACCCGAGTTTCAAATTCTTTTCTTTTCTTTATTCTATCGGACATAGTGTTTATTTATACAGAACAAAACATTTTCCAAATCCTCAATTTAATCATATATTAGCTAAAGAAGTTTAGCTACCATATAAATTGTAGTCAGTTGAGATCACTGGTATTCTAACTGAAATGTGCCTGTAGGAAACTTAATGCCATACAGATTTTTTCCGTTTTATAGTTAAATACAAATAATGAATTCCTTTTCGCTACTTTGGCGAATGTTGAAAAAGCGAATGCAACAACCAAAAGTTTTGATTGTGAATATAGATTGCTATCCCGTCCTTTTTCATAATCTATGTCATGGTCAAGAAGTTGTAATCTATCTATATCTATACTATTATATAAAATTCAAACTCGAAATTGTGTTAAAGCTAAACAGCCGATCCACTGGCCCGATTTTTTTCTTTCAAATTTTAATATATCATAATCAAGCCCAAATAGGACCATAGATACTTTTTTTATATAAAAATTTTATTAAAAACTTTTTTAATTGAAATAAATTTTGTATGAAAACCTATCTTTGCTTGGACGCTTTACCATTCAGTCGTTTGTGCTTGGAGAGCATCAACAGACCACATATTGCTCTCTATTTACTCTATTTTTGTACTCAGCTAGCACAGCTACAAAAATATGAGCGCCACCGTATACTTATAACAATGCATGTGAATGTAGGGTGGCACACACATATTCACACAAACAAGCAATTTGAGTGTTTTTATTGTAGCTACGATTGCTTAAGTTCGCTGCAAGCAGTGAGAGTAAAAAAAGCTACAATTAAAACACTCAATACATCCAGTAACTCAAAATTTATGTATGAGTATTTCGCGCATTTACCCAAAAACGGTTGAAGGTAGGGTTGGGAAATGTCATTTCATAAATTGTACTAAATCCACTCAAAAATCGTACTTTTTTCTTTCAAATTGTACTAAATTTTTTTTTTATGGTTTCGCATATGTTGCCCTATTACTCATTTACTTTTTGAAGTTAACTTCTTAGGCGGCGATATGAAGTTTTTATTGAGAGTAAAATTGAGAAAATTGTATTGTAATAGATGATATAACGGGAACTATGCAACGGAAATAGAATATTGGTTGTTGTCTTTGAAATCCTCACTACTGCTGCGTAACTAGATGGCACTAGAAACGCCAGCTGACGCTAGATGGTGCACACCAACACACACACACGCTGTACATAACTGCCTTTGGTGCTGGTTAGATTAGTACAGTAATTATGTACATAGTTGATTTTTGTTGCTGCAATTGTCAACTCATTTGTTATTGTCATGCTTGTTGAGTATAATATGTTGAGTAAATAGCTATATTAAATGGACCTAAGGTGGCTTTATGTATGCGTCCAATTCACAACTGCATATAACATCTAAAAATCAATTAGTTTGGCCTAGGGTGTTCATCACCATCTTTTATAGTTTTAAATAATTCTTCAGATTTTGTAAGAATTTAATTCAAGTACATTAGAACTCAATTAGAAATCAATAAAATTCAATCCTCAGACTCGGACGGCTTGATTTTATACAGGCGCATAAATTCGTTCTACCAGGCACGCAGAAAATATGCGTGCGCGGATGCTATTTGACAAAAATTTCTATTTGCTGCAATTGCGCAGAAGTCTCAAATTCGCACGAACTTCTGCCTATATGCACACTAGAGTAGCCTTATTTTTCAATATAGGAATTTTAGGGATGCTCTGACCTGATTTTTCTGTACGTAATAAAAAAATCATTCCAAACAAGTTTTAGCCCAATTCTACCATTGTCGCAAAATTAAATTAAATTGTGAATAGACATTGAAACGATTTTTTAATAAAAGGGTCATACATTTTGTTTTATTCCTTTTATAAATGGAAAGGCTTATTAATTTATTTTTGTATGGAAGTAAAGGCACTCTAATGTGCACAAATGGACTTTAGAAGAATCAAAACGGGTGAATGCCGCTTGGTATACATATCTCCATACATAAATTTTCTGGTATGTTTTTCGTAAGCTGAATATCAAAACTAGACTGTGAGCTGTCAAACTTCGAGAAAAAAGAAGCAATCAGCAGAGCTCGTGCTTCCACCTGATTTCGTCCAAGTGATTTCAAGCATCGATGGCAAAAATTGTCGAAATTGCTAAAATGAACAAAAATGCAAAAATATAATATTTTGGAATCAGATACACTTTTAAAAAACGAATGGGAAAGGTGAGGAAGGGACAAGGGTGCATTTTATACCGACTTAGATTTCAATGTACCAGGCGCGCATAAAAATTAGCCGTCACAATTATGAAAAATCATATGCTACACTTTGACCGTGACGCTGCAAGCAGATCGCGACATTTGCCCTGCTGCTACTATGCTACACACAACTATATGTATATACGCAATGTATGGCAACAACAAAATACATTTCATTCGGCTGCATACACAACTATACATACGTTTGCACTTGTTACAACAACACCAAAATACATTTCTGCATTTTCATTGGAAATTTGTCTTTCGTCCGCGAATTCGATGGAATTCAACACAATTTTAGTGGTGAATATTTAAGAAAGACATGTCAAAGCGGAGACGAAACCCTGTTGCGGACCTTTCAGACTTTTGTGTTTCATCGTTCCCATTGAGGCCCCTATTATGATAAAAATTCGATCTTCGACTGTGATCGAAAAAGTTGATCGAACGAAATTTCATTTGGTATTACCACAGCCATTCGACAAGAACTGGCGTCATTGTGAATTTCGATGTTTTTATCTGTTCACAATAACACTTTTCTGTCAGCTGTTATTAAGTAAAAGAAAATAAACAGATCAAAACAAATCAAGTGCGGTATTATTTATCTATTTTTGTGAAGACCAAAAAGTTAAATACAAAATACATATGACTACGACGGAAATGTGGTTCGATAGTTCATCAGACGAAGAGGAGAGCTTACTGGAACTAGCCAGAAGTAGAAAACGTTTGAGGGATGCCTCCAATCCTTTGGAAATGAATACAGCTGCGTACGTATATCTTTAAAAAAGTTAATCAGTTTGTAAAAATAATAAATTTTTTTTATAGATTTACAAATAATTTTAGATTGCCCAAAGGAGCGTTTATGGACTTGCTTTCCAGCACAGACGAGCTCTTAAACCAATTTTCAAGCGCCAAATCTATACCAAACATTTTAAAATTGGCAACAGTGCTTAGATTTTGTGCTCAAGGATCGTACCAACTGAGCATTGGGAACGATAAAGCACTTGGACTTGCGCAACCCACTGTGTCTGTGGTGTTATCAGAAGTGCTAGATGTTTTAGAAAACACTATTTGTCCAAGATGGATAAAATTCCACCTGCAACGAGCAAAATCGTATTTCTTCAACATAAGCAGAATTCCAGGGATTATCCCACCTTTTTGCAGCCTGGGCTTTTGTATATACACCTTTCACCAGGTTCGGATTTTTTTCCATTATGGAAATCAACGTTTCCAGCTGTTGTTTCGTGCTTACGATCTTTGGCCTATATACAATAAATGCTCTTTCACCAAGCCACATTTTCTGCATATTTTAAAATGCCAAAAAAAGTCAACCAACAATCCCGAGAAGGGGAAAAAAATGTTGAAATAGGTCGAAAAATAGCAAAAACCGCAACTGACCCGCGAACACAGAACACGGCAAAAGGCGCTTAAGAATGCAGTATTATCTGCATATTCAGCATATCTTAGAGGTACCTCAACCCCAGCAACATCTTCCGACTCAAACCAAGAAATCGAAGAACATCAGCAATTTATCGTACAAGCTGATGTCCATCAACCAAACTTCGCAGTACTTTTAAAAACCCCATCAACCAATAATATGCACGCGCAGTGCAGTAATTTGAATCGACCGAAGAACGTTTCAGAGGAAGCAACAGATCAGCAATGCATCATCGATATAACTCATTCAAAAGTAGATAACATAGCTGAGTCTCAAAATGTATCATGCGAAATCAATTTAGGAAGGTCCAGCACTGTTCCATATGAGCATGATACAGCATTTAAATAATAATCTATTTTCAGATCTCCAAACAACACCAAGGTAGCGAAAACCGCAACTGATCGCTCCTGCGAACACATAATACGGCACAAGGCGCTTAAGAATGCAGCACCATGTGAATATTCAGCACATGTTAGAGGTACCTCAACCCAAGCAACATCTGAAACTGTAAAACATAAGCAATCTGATGGATGTCCTGCTTCCGACTCGAGCCAAGAAATGGAAGAATACCATCAGCATTTCATCGTACAGGTTGACGTCCATCGACCAAACTTGGCAGTACTTTTGAGGACCCCGTCAACAAGTAATATGCGTACGCAGTGCAGTAATTTGAATCGGCCGAAGAACAATTCAGAGGACGCAACAGATCAGCAATGCATCATCGATACAACTCATTCAAAAGTCGATAACATATCTGAGTTTCAAAATATATCTTGCGAAATCAATGGAGAAAGGTCCGGAACTGTTCCATATGAGCATGATACAGCATTTAAACAAGCATCTATTTTCAGATCTCCGAACAACACGACGGTAGCGAAAACCGCAACTGATCGCTCCCGCGAACACAGAACACGGCAAAAGGCGCTTAAGAATGCAGTATTATCTGCATATTCAGCATATCTTAGAGGTACCTCAACCCCAGCAACATCTTCCGACTCAAACCAAGAAATCGAAGAACATCAGCAATTTATCGTAAAAGCTGATGTCCATCAACCAAACTTCGCAGTACTTTTAAAAACCCCATCAACCAATAATATGCACGCGCAGTGCAGTAATTTGAATCGACCGAAGAACGTTTCAGAGGAAGCAACAGATCAGCAATGCACCATCGATATAACTCATTCAAAAGTAGATAACATAGCTGAGTCTCAAAATGTATCATGCGAAATCAATTTAGGAAGGTCCAGCACTGTTCCATATGAGCATGATACAGCATTTAAATAATAATCTATTTTCAGATCTCCAAACAACACCAAGGTAGCGAAAACCGCAACTGATCGCTCCTGCGAACACATAATACGGCACAAGGCGCTTAAGAATGCAGCACCATCTGAATATTCAGCACATGTTAGAGGTACCTCAACCCAAGCAACATTTAAAACTGTAAAACATAAGCAATCTGATGGGTGTCCTACTTCAGACTCGAGCCAAGAAGTCGAAGAAGACCATCAGCAATTTATCGTACAGGCTGACGTTCATCAACCAAACTTCGCAGTACTTTTGAGAACCCCATCGACCTGTAATATGCGTACGCAGTGCAGTAATTTGAATCGACCGAAAAACGTTTCAGAGAATGCAACAGATCAGCAATGCATTATCGATGTTTCAAATAATGCGGCAAATCAAGATCCAATGATGGATACAATTTATTCGCATGTTGATGACATACTTGTGTTTGAAGAAATGCGTCATGATGAAATCGGTCAAGAAAATGAAAACAGAATCACACATTACGAAAATCCCATCGAACCACAGCCTGTTTTCAGATCTCCGAGCAGCATTGAGGATAACAACTTACTAATGGATAACGAAGCAACTTCCTTTAGATCCCCTTACCAAAACTCTATGAGTGACATCGCTAACAGTGTACGGTTGATGAATAACACTATGAATGGTAATCAACCCGAGGATTCGTGTTTGCCGTACACTAAGTACCACAGCCATGATAAAGCCCATAGATATTTCAAAATAAAATTTGAAGACGACTGCTTTGGAAAAATTTGCTCAGTGTGTGACAGATTATGGTTCAAGAGCAATTTAAAAAGTCCCTCGGGGGCACATGTAGAAATTTTGAAGCAAATCGTACCCGAAAAATCAGTAAATGAAATCTTGCTGTGCGCAACTTGCATGACGTCAGTGAAAAAACAGAAAATTCCAGCTTTGTCAACATATAATGGCTTTCAATTCCCGAAAGTACCGAATTTTTTGCCGGCGTTAGATTTAGTATCTGGGAGACTTATTTCTCCAAGAATACCCTTTATGCAGATCCGAAGATTAAGACACGTTAATGGCCAGTATGGTATATACGGACAAATCATTAATGTACCTGTTAGCGTCAACACAATGGTGAACCATCTTCCACGAAGTGTAAGTGACGACCACTGTATAAATGTTCATATAAAACGGAAAAAGATCCACAAAACAAGCTACTTGCACGGTATCGTCAATAAACGTACCATAAAAGCTTGGCTTCAGTATATGGTAACGACTCCGCTATACATAATGTATGACATTAAAATAGACAACTCCTTCTTTGATAGTAACGTCGTTTTGCCTTTGAATCCCCAGGATGAATACAGTGAACACATTCCTCTTGAGGAAAGTCTTACCGCTCAACAACATACACTACTGTGGAACGAAGATCAACACTTGCGAATTGCTCCGGGAGAACAAAAACAGCCCGAGAGTCTGCTGTTCGATGAACATGCTGAGGAGCTTTCTTTCCCATCAATCTATTTAGGACAATTTCGACAGTTTAAAGAGGAAGCTAAAGTGACCCCATTTATGATTGCGACTAGTGAGTTACGGAGGTCGGATAGACGAGCTGTAACGCCATATCACTTATTATACATGGCGATGAAAATAATGCGATTGAGAGTTCGCGATGCTCTCACGGTAGCATTCAAACACGTAGGCAAAAATACTACTATCACTCGGCAACAAATTGAAGATCAGGAATATGTTAACAACTGCATCGAAACAAATCTAGCGTTTTTACGATCAATTCCAAATTCAACATGGTACTGGGCTAGCAGAAAAAAAGACCTTTTTGCTATGATCCGGCAGTTGGGTAAACCAACGGTCTTTCTTACTGTAAGCGCCAATGAAATCGGTTGGATTGATTTGTTAAGAGAGTTGTATAAACTGAAGCACAACGGTGTGGAGATTTCTAGTGAATTGGCAGAAAATTTGCACTACATAGAACGAACAACATTAGTCAATGAAGATGCAGTAACATGCGCCATATACTTTAATAAACTAGTTAATACATTACTCACTATTTTACAATCCAAAAAAAAAATGTTTGTCCCTTTGGCCAGTATTATGTTCTTGACTATTTTAAAAGAATTGAGTTCCAGCATCGCGGTAGTCCGCATGCCCACGTTCTACTGTGGCTAAATAATGCGCCACAGGATGCCATCGGTGAAAACAAACTAGATGCGATATCACTGATTGATAATCTTATTTCTGTTTCTTCAAAAGAGTCCTCGGGAAATATTAAACTACAAACTCACAAGCATACGTTTACTTGTTACAAAAAAATAGTTGCCAATAGACCACAACAATGCCGGTTTGAGGCTCCGTTTATGCCAAGTCGAGCTACCATAATTTTGGTACCAATGCGCAAAGAAGAACCAGGTTTTAATTGTTTTACAAAAGAGTACAGGAATATACGTCTGAATCTAGAAAGTAATGAATATACAGACATCGACCATTTTTATAGGGAAAATAATATTTTGTCCGATGATCATTATCACTCAGTACTTCGAGCAGGAATAAGCAGACCACGGGTATTTCTGAAACGGCATCCGCATGAAAAATGGCACAACCCGTTCAACCCATTTATATTAAATAAAATGAAGTCTAATATGGACATTCAATTTATAACAGAGGAATATTCTTGTGCAGCATATGTTGCTGAATATGTTAATAAGACAACCCGAGGAGTTAGTCATCTCCAACGGCAAATAATTGAAACTATGGACGAAAATCCGGAATTTGATATTGTGGAAGTGACTCGCAAAATAGGTGTCAATATGCTGAATAGTGTAGAGATGACAAGCCAAGAAGCTGCTTGGTATCTCCTACGAGAGCCGATGTCAAAAAGTTCGACTTCAGTGGTTAACATTGCAACTGTTTGGCCTATAGAACGACAACGAGTTCGTAAAGCTCAAAAAGAGTTGGATGATATGGGAATTGGTGAAGATTCCACTGATATATGGAAGCTGAACTGGTTCGACAAGTACGAGAGACGGCATGAAGATCTTGAGGCTGTTACACTTGCTCAGTTTGTCTCAAATTACACAGTTTGCGCCGATGGCAGTTACAATAAGCGGGATAAACCTCGTGTTATTCGTTACCGTAATTACGATATGGGACAAGATCTGAATGAGTACAAACGAGAGATGGTCACCTTACATATTCCATTCCGAAACGAAGAAGCAGAAGTACTGGCTGAACTAAATTTTATTAAAATATATGACGAGAATGAGGACCAAATTTTAAATAGCCGGAAGGAATTTGAATCAACCTTAGACATTCAAAAAACAATAGAAATTTGTCGTAATTTGTGTCGTGAAAACGATCACCCTGATGGATCACAGCAAGTGCAAGATGCTGCCAACAGAGTTCCAGAAATTGACCCATTCCAACACCTGTATAACGACCCTAATTCAGATGCAAATGCTGATATTCGTTTGGCTGTGCTTAACAAACTTGGACCTGTAGCAAAGAAGAGAGAGAACCTGTTACCTAACACGGAGTTTTGTCAATTGATGAGAATGGCTAACGAAAAACAAAGCGAGCTGCTTCGACATGTAATTTACCATCTTTTGTCCACGCGAGTTGCTCCTCTGCAAATATTTTTGACCGGGCCAGCTGGGTGTGGCAAAACTTTCGTCATAAAACTCATAATGGATATTTATAACCGATTCACAAATAACGATGGTATCTGTAATGCGTATATTACATGCGCTTCTACAGGCAAGGCAGCTGTGGCGATAGATGGCACAACTGTGCACACGGATTTAAAGATTTCCTTATCGAAATTATTGCCATTATCTATAGAAGTGGCTCATCAATACAGATCACTGTTTAAATACGTAAAAGTCTTGATTATTGATGAAATAAGCATGATTGGAGCTGAGCTACTCGCACAGATCGATGCCCGTCTCAAACAAATTACTGGTGATTATGGTACAAACTTTGGCGGAATTGACATCGTTCTAATAGGAGATCTTCGCCAATTACCCCCTGTTCGAGCGACTCCGATATACAAACAACAAAAGCAAACGATTGTTGGGCCAATCTTGTGGAGGGGATTGAAATTCTTTGAGCTACAACAAGTAATGAGACAAGCAAATCAAGTATTTTCGTCAATCTTAACCAAAGTCGGTAACGGTGAAAAACTTCAGGAGGATGAAGTTAAATTAATCGAGTCAAGATTTTGTACTACGGCAGAAGCAAAAACTCGTTGCCCACATGGAATACGCTTATTCAATACCAACCTGTCTGTAACCAAATATAATAACAAAATACTGAATGAAGCCGACGAAAAAACAATCTCTTTGGCCAGAGATGTGTATACTGGCTGTACATCAGCTGAACAAGAAGCCTTTGTACGCCAGAAACTGCACAAGATGTCAATTATTGACACTGGTGGGTTGCCATATGAAACCGTGTTTGTTATTGGAGTGTTGTACATGGTAACAACGAATATTGACGTAGCAGATGGCTTGGCAAACGGTGCTGTGGGTAAATTAGTACATCTTGATCTAGACGAGACGGGACAAGTAAGCGTTGCCTGGCTAAGCTTTCCAGATTCCAGCAATACCGGAGAAAAAATTAGAAGAAAAGTAGGTGGTCATGTGACAACAAATAACATTTTAAGAACTGCTGTACCGATTGGAAGACGATCATCAACAATCGCTCTCAACAACAATCGCACAATTAACGCAAAGCGATCACATTTGCCATTGGTTTGTGCTTGTGCAACGACTATTCACAAGTCACAGGGAAGTTCATATGCGGAAGTGGTATACGAGTATGATAAAAAACATGGCCAGTCGTTAGTTTATGTAGCCTTATCACGTGTGACATGCATCGAAGGGTTATTCATCACCACCGAATCGGGGGATTCAACATTTTACCACGGCCGAAGAGCATCTTTCGGCATGTCTCATTTACAAACCGAATTTAGAAGACTTGCGCTGAATAGTTTAGAAACTGTAGATAAGCAAATTATTGTACGCATAACACAAGTGAATGAGTTATCTATATATTCTTTCAATTGCCAAAGCCTCCGAGCACATTCTGCCGATTTGAATGATGCCGTGATAAGGAAATCTAATATTGTGATTTTATCTGAAACGTGGTTAAGTAATGATGAAGAAGTCAATGTTCCAAATTTAAGTTGCGTAGTTCAGCATAAGCGAGCAAGTGTTCGAGCAGGAGGAGTGGCAATATTTTATAATCAAGTATGTAATGCTGGAAATGTTGTTACACCAAGCACACAAATGGCCGCTAGACAATGTCAAACATATGCATCAGCAATGGTACCAGTTGGTGACATTTGCTTTGCAAACTGTCAAATGGTGAACGGAAAGAACATCATCATTGTGGCCATCTATATAACGCCGAACAAGAGCATGAGAGATATAATATCATTCATTGATAGTTGTCTGCTGGCTTACAGCACTGCGGATGGTGATGGTCGTGATAGAGGTGATGACCAAACACCACTAATTCCGCTATCTAGATTTTTGAGAGAAAAATTTGGCTTAGTTTTAAATACTAAGCCAAATGAAGCAACAACAAAATCGGGAACTACAATCGATGCTGTATTCTCACGAAATCTACAACACGTCGAGTCAAAAACATATATTTCATATTTTAGCTACCATAAACCAATTTTATCGATTTATAAATAAAATTTAATATATCGGATCCTATATATGAAAATAAATAAAATGTATCATTGAATGTTTTAATATTATCTGTCACATCTACATCAATAATACCCCAGAAAAGGACACTGGGCTTTATCCTTAAAAAGAGAGCAGTGGAGCAGCCTCGATTTTTCTAGTTCTAGTAAAACATGTACATGTTGTTGTTTTTACAAAAATAAACAACCCACCTTGAGCAAATGCTCGCTTTTTATGTATGAGACCCAGTGTACTCCAGTAGAGTAACACTTCATTAATCAACCATTTTCGCCCCCTTGAGATTGAGACATGCCTTAGGTCGAATTACATATTCCGTGAATGAATGAAATTGGTTCCATTCCATGGAATAAATCGAAATTAGGTAGGTAAGTTTGATAAAGTCGATAGAACTGATACCAATTATGGCGTATCCTTATACGAGTGGTTTCATAATCCTCATATAACTCTGTTGAATTTTAGCGGCCTAGCATGAATACTTCCAGAGATATGCAACATGAAAAATCCCATTTGTATGTCAGGTGCCCGCACCTTTTCCCCTATCCCTCTTAATTCATCGATGGTTTTCAGTTTCTGTTCTAAAGTTGGTTATGATCAGTCAATCCGTTTAGAACGCAACTTAAGTTATGCATACATACACACATACAATATTTCAATCTTATACATTATATATGTAGTAGAGGCAGACGTCCTGTCTAAATGCGAGCTCACTGTCCCCCCTTTTACAACTCTCCTTCCAATATTTCTTCGCCTTCACTCTATCTCCCCCCTTTTTCTCTTCATTACCCGCCTTCCTTTTACCCCGCCCCTCTTCCTCTATATCCCATTCGTATTGACCCCTGTTAATTTAGGCATAATTCTACCCACTTACCAAATTTGAAGCAAAACGCACAATGCATAAGATATTTTTGAATGGATCGGTTCCCTGGTCCACTTCCCGGAAGTAAGAAATTGTAAATCTAAACAATTCTCGAATACACCTTATTCATATTTCGTTATTTCTGAATTTAAGAAGTTAACTTCTTTCACGTGTACTGGCTACACGCGGTTTTTTTTTTTTTTTTTAGTACCGAAATAAAAATACATTTGAAATAGGTTTTTATTTTTATTTTTCTTAGTTCAATAACAGTTTTTGAAAAACATAAATATTCTTTCCTCATACATGAAACCTATTATTATTACATACTAGCTGACGAAGGGCATGGCCACAGCTTTCACTTTTCGATATTGCGGTTTGTCTGTAGTATAAAACTCTAGAAAAATTGTGTCTGTATATTGGGAATTTCTTTGAAAAAATTACTGGGGATGACTTACGAAATGTTTAGGCACAACTAAAAAGTCAAATGGAAAGGAGATGACAAAATGTCTAAGTTGGACTATTAAAAAAAGCCTTTACTTTAATTGGTTGCCGTAGACATAAACGGGATAGAATGTGGGGAAAAAAATATTGTTCTGAACCTTCTCTGCCTGTAAATTGTCTTCTCAAGTGAGGGTATCAGAATTTTATGAACTACTTACATCCCGAGCAACGCCGGGTTCCCTGCTAGTATATGTATATAAAAATAAGTCCCCATATGTACGTCGCCGAACTACTCATAAACTCGTCGTGCGATTTCAACCAAACTTATACACTACGTGGGCAGTGGTCCTTTTATGGTTTATATGAAGTTTCAAGACCCTATGCGACCCCTTTTCCGAGATATCGACCAAAATATGGACCAGGGGTGACCCTAGAAGGTGTTTAGACAATATCGGTATCGAATAAAAGGTGTTGATGAGGGTTTTAACAGGAAGTGATTCAAAGTCCAATATGGGACCCTGTTTCGGAGATATCGACCTAAATGTGGACCAGGCGTGACTCTAAAAAGTGTTTGCTCAATATGGGTACCAAATGAAAGGTGTTAATGGGGGTTTTAACAGGAAGTGGTTCAAAGTCCCATATGGGACCCCGTTTCCGAGATATCGACCAAAATGTGGACCAGGCGTGACTCTAAAAAGTGTTTGCTCAATATGGGTACCAATTGAAAGGTGTTAATGAGGGTTTTAACAGGAAGTGGTTCAAAGTCCCATATGGGGCCCCGTTTCCGAGATATCGACCAAAATGTGGACCAGGCGTGACTCTAAAAAGTGTTTGCACAACATGGTACCAAATGAAAGGTGTTGTTGAGGGTTTTAATAGGAAGTGGTTCAAAGTCCAATATGGGACCCCATTTCCGAGATATTCACCAAAATGTGGACTAGGTGTGACTCTAAAAAGTGTTTGCACAACATGGTACCAAATGAAAGTTGTTGATGAGGGTTTTAATAGGAAGTGGTTCAAAGTCCAATATGGGGCCCCGTTTCCTAGATATCGACCAAAATGTGTGACCCTAGAAAGGGTTTGGACAATATGGATACCAAAAGAAAGGTGTTGACTAAGGTTTCAACAGGGAGTGGTTTGGTACGCTGACGGATGTCTTAGCGTATAAAAGTATAATATGTATATCCTTTTGATAATATATCATTTTGACAAGAAAATTAAGAACTTTTTATTTATTGTAGCTTTTGTATCATAAACCTTGGTTAGTATTACCGCGAGGTAAGAAAGCTTTCACTACCCCTCTTCCTCTCAATCAAAATATTTTAACATTTGACAAATTTTTATTTCAAATTTGATTGGGGAAAAAACAATTAAATCAAATGAGCATATTTTCGCTTTTGAATAATTTTCAATTTAAAAAAAAGTTTATGTGCTGGTGTTATATTACCATATTGGCTATTGAATAATTTGTTATAGAAAAAAATAGTTTATGTGATGTGGATGTATTATTGGCTAATTAAATCATTTTATATAACCGCTATTTTTTAAAGAAATACAATGAATTGAGAAAATTAGTGGTGTTTATTTTCATAGTTTTCTTTTTAACCGAGGCTCACAATGATACTAGGTTCATAATGATCCTAGGTATACAATAACAAAAAAACAAAAGGCAAAACAACGTTTGCCGGGCTCAGCTAGTATATATATATAAAAATGAATTGGCGTTCGTATATACCGTAAGATCCCCGTATGGGCTCAACCGATTTTAAATATTTTTTCTTTAATGTTTCCAATCTGTTTCAGGTCTCATTTACCACATACATACATTTTTTTTTTCTAATCTCAATTTAAAATTTTTTTTAGCTAATACTCAATAACGGCCTAACCGAGTTTCAAATTCTTTTCTTTTCTTTATTCTATCGGATATAGTGTTTATTTATATAGAACAAAACATTTTCTATATCCTCAATTTAATCATATATTAGCTAAAGAAGTTTAGCTACCATATAAATTGTAGTCAGTTGAGATCACTGGTATTCTAACTGAAATGTTCCTGTAGGGAACTTAATGCCATACAGATTTTTTCCGTTTTATATTTAAAATACAAATGGTGAATTCCTTTTCGCTACTATGGCGAATGTTGAAAAAGCGAATGCAACAACCAAAAGTTTTGATTGTGAATATAGGTTGTTATTCCGTCCTTTTTCATAATCTATGTCATGGTGAAGAAGTTGTAATCTATATATATATAAATGAATTGGCGTTCGTATATACCGTAAGATCTCCGTATCGGCGCAACCGATTTTAAATATTTTTCCTTTAATGTTTCCAATCTGTTTCAGCTCTCATTTACCACATAATTTTTTTTTTCTAATCTCAATTTAAATTTTTTTTAGCTAATACTCAATAACGGCTAAACCGATTTTCAAAATTTTTTCTTTTCTTTATTCTAACGGACATAGTGTTTATTTAAATAGAACCAAACATTTTCTAAATCTTCAATTTAATCATATATTAGCTAAAGAAGTTTAGCTACCATATAAATTGTAGTCAGTTGCGATCACTGGTATTCTAACTGAAATGTTCCTGTAGGGAACTTAATGCCATACAGATTTTTTTCCGTTTTATATTTAAATACAAATGGTGAATTCCTTTTCGCTACTTTGGCGAGTGTTGAAAAAGCGAATGCAACAACCAAAAGTTTTGATTGTGAATATAGGTTGTTATTCTGTCCTTTTTCATAATCTATGTCATGCTGAAGAAGTTGTAATCTATATATATACTAGCAGACCCGGCAGACGTTGTTCTGCCTTACCAGTGACTTCCCTAGAAATACATTTTCAACTATTTTTCTATTAATTTTTAACATTCCATTTATTGCAGTGCTTTAGTATATGCAATGTTTCCGGTTTTAACGTATTTGGTATAAACAAATAAATTTGTTGGATGTCCAACTCAAAAAACGAATCTTTTGAACTCAATGGCTATGACACAAACCATTATGCGCTGCTGAGCAGATGTGTAGTTAGTATTTATTTAATTATATCCTATATCTACCACTTAACGCCACTATTATGATTTTATGGAAATCCTATAATACTCTGGATATGTATAAACGGCAATAACAAACAAAAAAATTAAGTGCTTTGAATAAGATTTAAGAACGTTAAAATGTCACTAAAGCAAATACATTCAGGGATATAACGAATTGAAATATTACTTAGCTGTGGTCTTAGAACTGACCACTTTTCCAAAAAATTTACAAATGTATGTATGTCGTACCCCACGAAGATTTTCTCGTATTGGAAAAGTTTAAAACAGATCAACCATAAACTTTGGACATTATGGAAGTACAAACAAAGTACTGAATACAAAAAATGTGGGCGTGGCACCGCTCACTTTTCCAAAATTACATAAATCTTGAAAATCCGGAAATATTTCCCAAAATTTTCCCTCACACAAACCTTCTCTTATGCTATGTTTCCACCAAACCAAACACCGTGTTTAAAAGGGTTTGGGTTATGTAGAAATGTCAAGTTTTCCACTGATAGTTTGCCGGAAAATGGGTTTACACCCACTAAACAATTTATTATGATCGTCGTTCCGATTTAGTGGGTGTAAACCCATTTTCCGGTAAACTCTCAGTAGAAAAACTTGACATTTCTACATAACCATTTCTACATAACCCAAACCCTTTTAAACACGGTGTTTGGTTTGGTGGAAACACCGCGTTACCAATTACGAAGAACTGAAAAAAAACTTGAGTCAAATCTGTCCAGCCGTTCTCATTTTTTTCCTATCATTTTTGAATTGATTAATATGAAATAAGAAATTAATAATATAATTATGTGATAATACTTACATGTACATATGTATATATTTTAATTAAATATTTTTGAACAATGAAGCAATTGTATAAAATACGAATAACGGGGTTTCACAAAATGCGTTCACTACAAAATATGTACATATATGGATTTGATTTTTACTTATACCTCAGCAACACGAAAACGTACATATGTACATATGAATGTTAATTTTGTTTTTATTTAAAGCGTCATACATACATACATATGTATGTATGTACGAAGCGAAGTACCGCTACCGAGCGCTCGCTTAACTTAAATTGATTCATTTGGTTGACAGCGAACAAACACACAAACAGCTTTTTTTAGAAAAGGTGCTCCTATTGTTTAAACAATTTTGGTTAAATAATATATGAATCAACTATTTTTTTTGATGCAGAACGAAAGTAAATATTTCAAAGTTTAACTTCAAGTAAGTTTCATTCTAATCGGTGGATCCGTTTATGATTTGTGGCTGTGTAAACAAAAAAATTTATGGTTTTTTACCGATTTCCACTCCCCCTTGAGATATAAGGTATCCTATCTTTCAAGTTGGATCAAACTGTAGATGCTGTGCAAATTTCATTAAAATCGGTTGAGTAGTTTAGGAGCTCACCCTGATTGAACATGTGACACGTGATTTTTATATATTAAGACTAGCAGACCCGGCAGACGTTGTTCTGCCTGACCAGTGACTTCCCTAGAAATACATTTTCAACTATTTTTCTATTAATTTTTAACATTCCATTTATTGCAGTGCTTTAGTATATGCAATGTTTCCGGTTTTAACGTATTTGGTATAAACAAATAAATTTGTTGGATGTCCAACTCAAAAAACGAATCTTTTGAACTCAATGGCTATGACACAAACCATTATGCGCTGCTGAGCAGATGTGTAGTTAGTATTTATTTAATTATATCCTATATCTACCACTTAACGCCACTATTATGATTTTATGGAAATCCTATAATACTCTGGATATGTATAAACGGCAATAACAAACAAAAAAATTAAGTGCTTTGATTAAGATTTAAGAACGTTAAAATGTCACTAAAGCAAATACATTCAGGGATATAACGAATTGAAATATTACTTATCTGTGGTCTTAGAACTGACCACTTTTCCAAAAATTTACAAATGTATGTATGTCGTACCCCACGAAGATTTTCACGTATTGGAAAAGTTTAAAACAGATCAACCATAAACTTTGGACATTATGGAAGTACAAACAAAGTACTGAATACAAAAAATGTGGGCGTGGCACCGCTCACTTTTCCAAAATTACATAAATCTTGAAAATCCGGAAATATTTCCCAAAATTTTCCCTCACACAAACCTTCTCTTATGCTATGTTTCCACCAAACCAAACACCGTGTTTAAAAGGGTTTGGGTTATGTAGAAATGTCAAGTTTTCCACTGATAGTTTGCCGGAAAATGGGTTTACACCCACTAAACAATTTATTATGATCGTCGTTCCGATTTAGTGGGTGTAAACCCATTTTCCGGTAAACTCTCAGTAGAAAAACTTGACATTTCTACATAACCATTTCTACATAACCCAAACCCTTTTAAACACGGTGTTTGGTTTGGTGGAAACACCGCGTTACCAATTACGAAGAACTGAAAAAAAACTTGAGTCAAATCTGTCCAGCCGTTCTCATTTTTTTCCTATCATTTTTGAATTGATTAATATGAAATAAGAAATTAATAATATAATTATGTGATAATACTTACATGTACATATGTATATATTTTAATTAAATATTTTTGAACAATGAAGCAATTGTATAAAATACGAATAACGGGGTTTCACAAAATGCGGTCACTACAAAATATGTACATATATGGATTTGATTTTTACTTATACCTCAGCAACACGAAAACGTACATATGTACATATGAATGTTAATTTTGTTTTTATTTAAAGCGTCATACATACATACATATGTATGTATGTACGAAGCGAAGTACCGCTACCGAGCGCTCGCTTAACTTAAATTGATTCATTTGGTTGACAGCGAACAAACACACAAACAGCTTTTTTTAGAAAAGGTGCTCCTATTGTTTAAACAATTTTGGTTAAATAATATATGAATCAACTATTTTTTTTGATGCAGAACGAAAGTAAATATTTCAAAGTTTAACTTCAAGTAAGTTTCATTCTAATCGGTGGATCCGTTTATGATTTGTGGCTGTGTAAACAAAAAAATTTATGGTTTTTTACCGATTTCCACTCCCCCTTGAGATATAAGGTATCCTATCTTTCAAGTTGGATCAAACTGTAGATGCTGTGCAAATTTCATTAAAATCGGTTGAGTAGTTTAGGAGCTCACCCTGATTGAACATGTGACACGTGATTTTTATATATTAAGATAAATGAATTGGCGTTCGTATATACCGTAAGATCTCCGTATCGGCGCAACCGATTTTAAATATTTTTTCTTTAATGTTTCCAATCTGTTTCAGCTCTCATTTACCACATAAATTTTTTTTTCTAATCTCAATTTAAATTTTTTTTAGCTAATACTCAATAACGGCTAAACCGATTTTCAAAATTTTTTCTTTTCTTTATTCTATCGGACATAGTGTTTATTTAAATAGAACCAAACATTTTCTAAATCTTCAATTTAATCATATATTAGCTGAAGAAGTTTAGCTACCATATAAATTGTAGTCAGTTGCCATCACTGGTATTCTAACTGAAATGTTCCTGTAGGGAACTTAATGCCATACAGATTTTTTCCGTTTTATATTTAAAATACAAATGGTGAATTCCTTTTCGCTACTTTGGCGAGTGTTGAAAAAGTGAATGCAACAACCAAAAGTTTTGATTGTGAATATAGGTTGTTGATTGTGAATATAGGTTGTTATTCCGTCCTCTTTCATAATCTATGTTATGGTGAAGAAGTTGTAATCTATGTATATATATAAAAATGATTTGGCGTTCGTATATCCCGTAAGATCTCCGTATCGGCTCAACCGCTTTTAAATATTTTTTCTTTAATGTTTCCAATCTGTTTCAGGTCTCATTTACCACATACATTTTTTTTTATAATCTCAGTTTAAATTTTTTTAGCTAATACTCAATAACGGCTTAACCGATTTTCATATGCTTTTCTTTTCTTTCTTCTATCGGACATAGTGTTTATTTATATAGAACAAAACATTTTCTATATCCTCAATTTAATCATATATTAGCTAAAGAAGTTTAGCTACCATATAAATTGTAGTCAGTTGAGATCACTGGTATTCTAACTGAAATGTTCCTGTAGGGAACTTAATGCCGTACAGATTTTTTCCGTTTTATATTTAAATACAAATGCTGAATTCCTTTTCGCTACTTTGTCAAATGTTGAAAAAGTGAATGCAACAACCAAAAGTTTTGATTGTGAATATAGGTTGTTATTCCGTCCTTTTTCATAATCTATGTCATGGTGAAGAAGTTGTAATCTATATATATAAAAATGAATTGGCGTTCGTATATACCGTAAGAACTCCGTATGGGCTCAACCGATTTTAAATATTTTTTCTTTAATGTTTCCAATCTGTTTCAGGTCTCATTTACCACATACATTTTTTTTTTCTAATCTCAATTTAAAATTTTTTTAGCTAATACTCAATAACGGCCTAACCGAGTTTCAAATTCTTTTCTTTTCTTTATTCTATCGGACATAGTGTTTATTTATACAGAACAAAACATTTTCCAAATCCTCAATTTAATCATATATTAGCTAAAGAAGTTTAGCTACCATATAAATTGTAGTCAGTTGAGATCACTGGTATTCTAACTGAAATGTGCCTGTAGGGAACTTAATGCCATACAGATTTTTTCCGTTTTATAGTTAAATACAAATGGTGAATTCCTTTTCGCTACTTTGGCGAATGTTGAAAAAGCGAATGCAACAACCAAAAGTTTTGATTGTGAATATAGATTGCTATCCCGTCCTTTTTCATAATCTATGTCATGGTGAAGAAGTTGTAATCTATATATATAAAAATGAATTGGCGTTCGTATATACCGTAAGATCTCCGTATGGGCTCAACCGATTTTAAATATTTTTTCTTTAATGTTTCCAATCTGTTTCAGGTCTCATTTACCACATACATTTTTTTCTTTCTAATCTCAATTTAAAATTTTTTTAGCTAATACTCAATAACGGCCTAACCGAGTTTCAAATTCTTTTCTTTTCTTTATTCTATCGGACATAGTGTTTATTTATACTGAACAAAACATTTTCCAAATCCTCAATTTAATCATATATTAGCTAAAGAAGTTTAGCTACCATATAAATTGTAGTCAGTTGAGATCACTGGTATTCTAACTGAAATGTGCCTGTAGGGAACTTAATGCCATACAGATTTTTTTCCGTTTTATATTTAAATACAAATGGTGAATTCCTTTTCGCTACTTTGGCGAGTGTTGAAAAAGTGAATGCAACAACCAAAAGTTTTGATTGTGAATATAGGTTGTTGATTGTGAATATAGGTTGTTATTCCGTCCTCTTTCATAATCTATGTTATGGTGAAGAAGTTGTAATCTATGTATATATATAAAAATGATTTGGCGTTCGTATATCCCGTAAGATCTCCGTATCGGCTCAACCGCTTTTAAATATTTTTTCTTTAATGTTTCCAATCTGTTTCAGGTCTCATTTACCACATACATTTTTTTTTCTAATCTCAGTTTAAATTTTTTTTAGCTAATACTCAATAACGGCTTAACCGAGTTTCAAATGCTTTTCTTTTCTTTATTCTATCGGACATAGTGTTTATTTATATAGAACAAAACATTTTCTATATCCTCAATTTAATCATATATTAGCTAAAGAAGTTAAGCTACCATATAAATTGTAGTCAGTTGAGATCACAGGTATTCTAACTGAAATGTTCCTGTAGGGAACTTAATGCCGTACAGATTTTTTCCGTTTTATATTTAAATACAAATGCTGAATTCCTTTTCTCTACTTTGGCGAATGTTGAAAAAGTGAATGCAACAACCAAAAGTTTTGATTGTGAATATAGGTTGTTATTCCGTCCTTTTTCATAATCTATGCTATGGTGAAGAAGTTGTAATCTATATATATAAAAATGAATTGGCGTTCGTATATACCGTAAGATCTCCGTATCGGCTCAACCGATTTTAAATATTTTTTCTTTAATGTTTTCAATCTGTTTAAGGTCTTATTTACCACATAAATTTTTTTTTCTAATCTCAATTTAAAATTTTTTTAGATAATACTCAATAACGGCTTAACCGATTTTCAAAATTTTTTCTTTCCTTTATTCTATCGGACATAGTGTTTATTTATATAGAACAAAACATTTTCTAAATCCTCAATTTAATCATATATTAGCTAAAGAAGTTTAGCTACCATATAAATTGTAGTCAGTTGAGATCACTGGTATTCTAACTGAAATGTTCCTGTAGGGAACTTAATGCCATACAGATTTTTTCCGTTTTATATTTAAAATAAAAATGGTGAATTCCTTTTCGCTACTTTGGCGAATGTTGAAAAAGCGAATACAACAACCAAAAGTTTTGATTGTGAATATAGGTTGTTATTCCGTCCTTTTTCATAATCTATGTCATGGTGAAGAAGTTGTAATCTATATATATAAAAATGAATTGGCGTTCGTATATACCGTAAGATCTCCGTATGGGCTCAACCGATTTTAAATATTTTTTCTTTAATGTTTCCAATCTGTTTCAGGTCTCATTTACCACATACATTTTTTTTTCTAATCTCAATTTAAAATTTTTTTAGCTAATACTCAATAACGGCCTAACCGAGTTTCAAATTCTTTTCTTTTCTTTATTCTATCGGACATAGTGTTTATTTATACAGAACAAAACATTTTCCAAATCCTCAATTTAATCATACATTAGCTAAAGAAGTTTAGCTACCATATAAATTGTAGTCAGTTGAGATCACTGGTATTCTAACTGAAATGTGCCTGTAGGGAACTTAATGCCATACAGATTTTTCCGTTTTATAGTTAAATACAAATGGTGAATTCCTTTCCGCTACTTTGGCGAATGTTGAAAAAGCGAATGCAACAACCAAAAGTTTTGATTGTGAATATAGATTGCTATCCCGTCCTTTTTCATAATCTATGTCATGGTGAAGAAGTTGTAATCTATATATATAAAAATGAATTGGCGTTCGTATATACCGTAAGATCTCCGTATCGGCTCAACCGATTTTAAATATTTTTTCTTTAATGTTTCCAATCTGTTTCAGGTCTCATTTACCACATACATTTTTTTTTTCTAATCTCAATTTAAAATTTTTTTAGCTAATACTCAATAACGGCCTAACCGAGTTTCAAATTCTTTTCTTTTCTTTATTCTATCGGACATAGTGTTTATTTATACATAGTGTTTATTTATACAGAGCAAAACATTTTCCAAATCCTCAATTTAATCATATATTAGCTAAAGAAGTTTAGCTACCATATAAATTGTAGTCAGTTGAGATCACTGGTATTCTAACTGAAATGTGCCTGTAGAGAACTTAATGCCATACAGATTTTTTCCGTTTTATAGTTAAATACAAATGGTGAATTCCTTTTCGCTACTTTGGCGAATGTTGAAAAAGCGAATGCAACAACCAAAAGTTTTGATTGTGAATATAGATTGCTATCCCGTCCTTTTTCATAATCTATGTCATGGTGAAGAAGTTGTAATCTATATATATAAAAATAAGTCCCCGTATATGTACGTCGCCGAACTACTCATAAACTCGTCGTGCGATTTCAACCAAACTTATACACTACGTGGGCAGTGGTCCATTTATGGTTTATATGAAGTTTCAAGACCCTATGCGACCCCTTTTCCGAGATATCGACCAAAATATGGACCAGGGGTGACCCTGGAAGGTGTTTGCACAACATGGTACCAAATGAAAGGTGTTGTTGAGGGTTTTAATAGGAAGTGGTTCAAAGTCCAATATGGGACCCCATTTCCGAGATATTCACCAAAATGTGGACTAGGTGTGACTCTAAAAAGTGTTTGCACAACATGGTACCAAATGAAAGGTGTTGATGAGGGTTTTAATAGGAAGTGGTTCAAAGTCCCATATGGGGCCCCGTTTCCGAGATATCGACCAAAATGTGGACCAGGCGTGACTCTAAAAAGTGTTTGCACAACATGGTACCAAATGAAAGGTGTTGATGAGGGTTTTAATAGGAAGTGGTTCAAAGTCCCATATGGGGCCCCGTTTCCGAGATATCGACCAAAATGTGGACCAGGCGTGACTCTAAAAAGTGTTTGCTCAATATGGGTACCAAATGAAAGGTGTTAATGAGGGTTTTAACAGGAAGTGGTTCAAAGTCCCATATGGGGCCCCGTTTCCGAGATATCGACCAAAATGTGGACCAGGCGTGACTCTAAAAAGTGTTTGCACAACATGGTACCAAATGAAAGGTGTTGTTGAGGGTTTTAATAGGAAGTGGTTAAAAGTCCAATATGGGACCCCATTTCCGAGATATTCACCAAAATGTGGACTAGGTGTGACTCTAAAAAGTGTTTGCACAACATGGTACCAAATGAAAGGTGTTGATGAGGGTTTTAATAGGAAGTGGTTCAAAGTCCAATATGGGGCCCCGTTTCCTAGATAGCGACCAAAATGTGTGACCCTAGAAAGGGTTTGGACAATATGGATACCAAAAGAAAGGTGTTGACTAAGGTTTCAACAGGGAGTGGTTTGGTACGCTGACGGATGTCGTAGCGTATAAAGGTATAATATATCCTTTTGATAATATATCATTTTGACAAGAAAATTAAGAACTTTTTATTTATTGTAGCTTTTGTATCATAAACCTTGGTTAGTATTACCGCGAGGTAAGAAAGCTTTCACTACCCCTCTTCCTCTCAATCAAAATATTTTAACATTTGACAAATTTTTATTTCAAATTTGATTGGGGAAAAAACAATTAAATCAAATGAGCATATTTTCGCTTTTGAATAATTTTTAATTTAAAAAAAGATTATGTGCTGGTGTTATATTACCATATTGGCTATTGAATAATTTGTTATAGAAAAAAATAGTTTATGTGATGTGGATGTATTATTGGCTAATTAAATCATTTTATATAACCGCTATTTTTTAAAGAAATACAATGAATTGAGAAAATTAATGGTGTTTATTTTCATAGTTTTCTTTTTAACCGAGGCTCACAATGATACTAGGTTCATAATGATCCTAGGTATACAATAACAAAAAAACAAAGGCAAAACAACGTTTGCCGGGCTCAGCTATTCTATGTATATAAAAATGAATTGGCGTTCGTATATACCGTAAGATCTCCGTATCGGCTCAACCGATTTTAAATATTTTTTCTTTAATGTTTCCAATCTGTTTCAGTAGCCCGTTTCTGTAACTTTGCGTTAACTTAACGAACGAGTTTTTATCGCATGGCTCGTAACGAATTCGTTATGAAAGTGTTTCTGTATGAAAAAAATTCACCTTGCGATATGTTCGTGGTGTGTTATGTACAAATGATAAAATGATAGCCCACAAGGCTTAGGTGCCAAACAGAACATTTGACGCACGCCAAGCAATTGTCTTAATAGCCTAGTAGTTGTGATGTTGCCCTAATCACCGGGGGATTCCGAATTCGAATCATGGCAAGTTTTTCTTTTTTTCATCTTTTTTTTAATATTTTTTTTTGTTTTTATATTTTTCTAAGAACTAACTTTGAGTAAATATTAATAACATTAAAAATTTGCACACAATGCAATCATTTTGGATTCTACGCTTGTTATCACTGCCACTATAGGCTGCGTTAATTTTATCGATCGTCGTAACGAAAATAACATTTCTACCACGGTTATAGAAACACTGCTCAGCGATAACTACATAACAGGGTTGCACTTTGCGTTAAAAATCGTATCGATGGGATACAGAAACGGGCTACAGGTCTTATTTACCACATAAATTTTTTTTTCTAATCTCAATTTAAAATTTTTTTAGATAATACTCAATAACGGCTTAACCGATTTTCAAAATTTGTTCTTTCCTTTATTCTATCGGACATAGTGTTTATTTATATAGAAAAAACATTTTCTAAATCCTCAATCTATCTATCTTATAAATAAAAATGAATGTGTGTCTGTGTGTCCTTTATAGGCGTCCAAAGTCCTCAACCGATTTTTATGAAATTTTCACAGTATATTCTTGGGATCATGGGTTAAGGCATAGGCTATATAAATTTTTGGAAAAGTGGGCGGTGCAACGCCCCCAGGCTATATAAAATTTAAATTCTTCATAACTCTGAACATACAGGGTGGCGCAAAATTAATCTTCCGATGTTTTTTGGCTGTAATTCAAAAACAAAATGAAAAACTTTGATTCTTCTTGTGGATTATTTTTATTTGGTCTTTTAATTTTTTTTATATGATGTCATGTAAATGGCCCCGCCACAGTTGATTGTCATTTGAGCCCTTTTTATGGCATTTTCCATCACTTTGGGCAAAACTTCCGGCGATAGGTCCTCAAATTCTTGACGGATATTGTCTTTAAGAGTTGCAAGAGTCTGAGGCTTGTTGACATAAACCCGCGACTTCAAAAAGCCCCACAAAAAGAAGTCTGGAGCTGTCAAATCAGGCGATCTTGTTGGCCAGTGCAAATCGCCAAAACGGGAGATTAGGCACCCGGGAAATGCATCCTTCAGCATATCGGTTGGGGCACGTGCATTGTGTGCTGTTGCACCGTCTTGTTGGAACCACATGTTTTCCAATCCCAATTCATCAAGTTGCTGCAAAAAGAACTCGTTGACCAGTAGGCGTTGGACGGCCAGGAAATCTGCGACGAAATTCACGTTGTGCCAAAGTCACCGACCGATTATTGGTCAAATAAATAGTCAGCAATATTCCACGTTCTGGAGCAGTGTAGCGGAACATTGTTTATTAACGTGTATTTTGCATGTGTTTACTACACAAATGTCAAAACAGAATTGAAAAATTTATAGCATTTTCTTGTATTTGGTCTAAATTAATGATTTTTGGATATGTGTGTCCTTTGGTCAAGATTTATGTAATTTTGGAAAAGTGGGTGGTGCCACGCCCACATATTTTGTGTTTTGTTTGTACTTCAATAATGTCCAAAGTTTATGGTCGATCTCTTCTAAACTTTCCAGATTGGTTCAGAAGATTGTTGTGTACGATTTAGGCTATATTAATTTTTGGAAAAGTGGCAAAAATAACTCGTTGATCAGTAGGCAAATCGCCAAAACGGGAGATTAGGCGCCCGGGAAATGCATCCTTCAGCATATCGGTTGTGGCACGTGCAGTGTGTGCTGTTGCACCGTCTTGTTGGAACCACATGTTTTCCAATCCCAATTCATGAAGTTGCTGCAAAAAGAACTCGTTGACCAGTAGGCGTTGGACGGCCAGGAAATCTGCGACGAAATTCACGTTGTGCCAAAGTCGCCGACCGATTATTGGTCAAATAAATAGTCAGCAATATTCCACGTTCTGGAGCAGTGTAGCGGAACATTGTTTATTAACGTGTATTTTGCATGTGTTTACTACACAAATGTCAAAACAGAATTGATTTTAGGGCCCAATCGCAAAATTTATAGCATTTTCTGATAGGAAGATTACTTTTGCGCCACCTTGTATTTGGTCTAAATTAATGATTTTTGGATATGTGTGTCCTTTGGTCAAGATTTATGTAATTTTGGAAAAGTGGGTGGTGCCACGCCCACATATTTTGTGTTTTGTTTGTACTTCAATAATGTCCAAAGTTTATGGTCGATCTCTTCTAAACTTTCCAGATTGGTTCAGAAGATTGTTGTGTACGATTTAGGCTATATTAATTTTTGGAAATTTGATATGATTAACCTAGCAGACCCGGCAGACGTTGTTCTGCCTGACCAGTGACTTCCCTAGAAATTCATTTTCAACTATTTTTCTATTAATTTTTAACATTCCATTTATTGCAGTGCTTTAGTATATGCAATGTTTCCGGTTTTAACGTATTTGGTATAAACAAATAAATTTGTTGGATGTCCAACTCAAAAAACGAATCTTTTGAACTCAATGGCTATGACACAAACCATTATGCGCTGCTGAACAGATGTGTAGTTAGTATTTATTTAATTATATCCTATATCTACCACTTAACGCCACTATTATGATTTTATGGAAATCCTATAATACTCTGGATATGTATAAACGGCAATAACAAACAAAAAAATTAAGTGCTTTGATTAAGATTTAAGAACGTTAAAATGTCACTAAAGCAAATACATTCAGGGATATAACGAATTGAAATATTACTTAGCTGTGGTCTTAGAACTGACCACTTTTCCAAAAAATTTACAAATGTATGTATGTCGTACCCCACGAAGATTTTCACGTATTGGAAAAGTTTAAAACAGATCAACCATAAACTTTGGACATTATGGAAGTACAAACAAAGTACTGAATACGAAAAATGTGGGCGTGGCACCGCCCACTTTTCCAAAATTACATAAATCTTGAAAATCCGGAAATATTTCCCAAAATTTTCCCTCACACAAACCTTCTCTTATGCTATGTTTCCACCAAACCAAACACCGTGTTTAAAAGGGTTTGGGTTATGTAGAAATGTCAAGTTTTCCACTGATAGTTTGCCGGAAAATGGGTTTACACCCACTAAACAATTTATTATGATCGTCGTTCCGATTTAGTGGGTGTAAACCCATTTTCCGGTAAACTCTCAGTAGAAAAACTTGACATTTCTACATAACCATTTCTACATAACCCAAACCCTTTTAAACACGGTGTTTGGTTTGGTGGAAACACCGCGTTACCAATTACGAAGAACTGAAAAAAAACTTGAGTCAAATCTGTCCAGCCGTTCTCATTTTTTTCCTATCATTTTTGAATTGATTAATGTGAAATAAGAAATCCTACTAATATTATAAATGTGAATGTAGCGATTTTTGGATGTTTGTATGTTTGGATGTTTGGATGTTTGGATGTCCAGACGTTTGCTTTTGTTCCCTAAAAACGTGCGAATGGCTAGACGGATTTTGTTGAAATTTGGCACGCCTACAGGTTATAGTCTGGAAGGAGCTACAGGCTATTTTTTGTTTAATTTTGTGGGTTCCGACCCTGCTAGGGACCGTTTCTTTTCGAAATTTTTTTTATTCCATATAACTCTAAGTATATTGAACCTATACTTATGATATTTCGCATATAGGTATAGAAAGATCGTACAATATGGGTATCAAACGAAAGGGGAAGGCCCCAGGTTTCATTTTAGCTTCGATATATTTCGATAAATTGATCGATAACTAAGTTATCGGTCAAAATTCGATTGCCCGAAAACTTTAATATTACCCTGCAATATGGGTATCAAACGAAAGGGGATAGCTCCAGGCTTCATTTGGACTTCGATAGGTTTCGATAAATGTATCGATAACTGAGTTATCGGTGAAAATGTTATTGCACAAAAACCTTAAAATTGCCCTACAATATGGGTATCAAACGAAAGGGGAAGGCCCCATGTTTCATTTGTACTTCAATATATTTCGATAAATTGATCGATAACTGAGTCATCGGTCAAAATGCGATTGCCCGAAAACCTCTATATTACCCTACAATATGGGTATCAAACGAAAGGAGATAGCTCCAAGTTTCATTTGGACTTCGATATATTTCGATAAATTTATCGATAACTGAGTCATCGGTCAAAATGCGATTGCCCGAAAACCTCTATATTACCCTACAATATGGGTATCAAACGAAAGGAGATAGCTCCAGGTTTCATTTGAACTTCGATATATTTCGATAAATTTAAAATTTTTTGCTTTTATACCTTTTTAATATTGTTGTCGCATTTCTACATTTTTCATTTGGGGAAACCCATTGCTTATACTTTTGTAAAAGCATGTTCTTTTTTTCCCAAAAAAATATTGTCCCTTTGCACGCCCTCATATTTGTCAAAATCTTTATATAAAGATTTAATATTTTCATTCATTTCAAATCCATAAAGCGATCAGCAAAGCGATGGTACGTGTTACCCATTTGCTGTTTGCGAAGCGACTGACATGAAAATTCTGTTCTAACACCACTGTGGCGAAACTGGTTTTTCGCTCTCAGCTGCAACTAAAATTAAGAGCGTAAGCATACGTGTGAAGAGCGTAAGGCTCATTTGAGTTAGCTTTGCCGATCATTGGTATAAAACGAAAGGAGAAGGCAGCAGGTTTCATTTGGACTTCGATAGGTTTCGGTAAATTGATCGATAACTGAGTTATCGGTGAAAATGTGATTGCCCAAAAACCTTAAACTTGCCCCACAATATTGTATCAAATCAACATTTGAAGTTGAATTCATCCTGGCACAATTTGTCAAAATTGAATTCTTGAAAGGCCCCCTAACGTTACCAGCGAATACCTCAAAAGAACATTTTTGAAAACCAGTTTTCAATATTCTTTTTCAAAATTTGGTAAATTCTTCAGTAGCAATAATCATACTAATATTATAAATGTGAATGTAGCGATGTTTGGTTGTTGTTGTTGTTGTTGTTTTAACAACAAAATCACTCCCCGAAGGTTTTGGGGAGTGTTGCCGAAATAACAGTCCTTGGCCGGATATGAATCCGGTACGCTCCGGTACTCCCTTGCGGTACTGCCCGACTGTCGTGGGAGCGATTTGGTATGACCAGTGCAACCTTCTAGGTCATGTCATCCCTCCTTCCGAAAGGAAAGAGAAGATGGGTAATGAGAGGTGGGAGGCATCATATCCGTAGATCAACCATCGAGTTGCACATCATTACCTTTGTGCATATTGGTCGCCTCTTTCGACCGGTATGCCTACCGCGGGCATATTCTAAGCCCCAACCCGCAGGGGAAATGTTTGGTTGTCCAGACGTTTGCTTCTGTTACTCAATCACGTGAGAATGGCAAGACAGATTTTGATGAAGTTAGGAACGCATGCAGGTTATAGTCTGGAAGGAGTTATAGGCTATTTTTTTTTATTAATTTTGGGGGTTCGGACGCTTCTAGGGACCATTACTTTTTGATATTTTTTTCCCCCATACAATTCTGAGTATACTTGACCTATACTTATGATATTTCGCATATATGTACATAGGTAAGGAAGGCCCCAGGTTTCATTTGGACTTCGATATATTTCGATAAATTTATCGACAACTGAGTTATTGGTCAAAATGCGATTGCAGAAAAACCTTAATATTACCCTACAATATTGTATCAAATCAACATTTGAATTTGCATTCATCCTGGCACAATTTGTCAAAATTGAATTCTTGAAAGGCCCCCTAACCTTACCAACGAATACCGCAAAAGAAAATTTTTGAAAACCGGGTTTCAATACTCTTTTTTCAAAATTTTCAAAATATTCAAATTTGGTAAATTCTTCAGTAGGCAATAATATTATATAAATATGAAATCTTAAAGTATATTATTGATTTTGAAAGTCCCCCTAACTACTTACATCCCGAGCAACGCCGGGTACCCTGCTAGTTAATAATATAATTATGTGATAATACTTACATGTACATATGTATATATTTTAATTAAATATTTTTGAACAATGAAGCAATTGTATAAAATACGAATAACGGGGTTTCACAAAATGCGTTCACTACAAAATATGTACATATATGGATTTGATTTTTACTTATACCTCAGCAACACGAAAACGTACATATGTACATATGAATGTTAATTTTGTTTTTATTTAAAGCGTCATACATACATACATATGTATGTATGTACGAAGCGAAGTACCGCTACCGAGCGCTCGCTTAACTTAAATTGATTCATTTGGTTGACAGCGAACAAACACACAAACAGCTTTTTTTAGAAAAGGTGCTCCTATTGTTTAAACAATTTTGGTTAAATAATATATGAATCAACTATTTTTTTTGATGCAGAACGAAAGTAAATATTTCAAAGTTTAACTTCAAGTAAGTTTCATTCTAATCGGTGGATCCGTTTATGATTTGTGGCTGTGTAAACAAAAAAATTTATGGTTTTTTACCGATTTCCACTCCCCCTTGAGATATAAGGTATCCTATCTTTCAAGTTGGATCAAGCTGTAGATGCTGTGCAAATTTCATTAAAATCGGTTGAGTAGTTTAGGAGCTCACCCTGATTGAACATGTGACACGTGATTTTTATATATTAAGATAAATGAATTGGCGTTCGTATATACCGTAAGATCTCCATATCGGCGCAACCGATTCTAAATATTTTTTCTTTAATGTTTCCAATCTGTTTCAGCTCTCATTTACTACATAAATTTTTTTTTTCTAATCTCAATTTAAATTTTTTTTAGCTAATACTAAAAACGGCTAAACCGATTTTCAAAATTTTCTCTTTTCTTTATTCTATCGGACATAGTGTTTATTTAAATAGAACCAAACATTTTCTAAATCTTCAATTTAATCATATATTAGCTAAAGAAGTTTAGCTACCATATAAATTGTAGTCAGTTGCGATCACTGGTATTCTAACTGAAATGTTCCTGTAGGGAACTTAATGCCATACAGATTTTTTTCCGTTTTATATTTAAATACAAATGGTGAATTCCTTTTCGCTACTTTGGCGAGTGTTGAAAAAGTGAATGCAACAACCAAAAGTTTTGATTGTGAATATAGGTTGTTATTCCGTCCTTTTTCATAATCTATGTCATGGTGAAGAAGTTGTAATCTATATATATACTAGCAGACCCGGCAGACGTTGTTCTGCCTGACCAGTGACTTCCCTAGAAATACATTTTCAACTATTTTTCTATTAATTTTTAACATTCCATTTATTGCAGTGCTTTAGTATATGCAATGTTTCCGGTTTTAACGTATTTGGTATAAACAAATAAATTTGTTGGATGTCCAACTCAAAAAACGAATCTTTTGAACTCAATGGCTATGACACAAACCATTATGCGCTGCTGAGCAGATGTGTAGTTAGTATTTATTTAATTATATCCTATATCTACCACTTAACGCCACTATTATGATTTTATGGAAATCCTATAATACTCTGGATATGTATAAACGGCAATAACAAACAAAAAAATTAAGTGCTTTGATTAAGATTTAAGAACGTTAAAATGTCACTAAAGCAAATACATTCAGGGATATAACGAATTGAAATATTACTTAGCTGTGGTCTTAGAACTGACCACTTTTCCAAAAAATTTACAAATGTATGTATGTCGTACCCCACGAAGATTTTCACGTATTGGAAAAGTTTAAAACAGATCAACCATAAACTTTGGACATTATGGAAGTACAAACAAAGTACTGAATACAAAAAATGTGGGCGTGGCACCGCCCACTTTTCCAAAACTACATAAATCTTGAAAATCCGGAAATATTTCCCAAAATTTTCCCTCACACAAACCTTCTCTTATGCTATGTTTCCACCAAACCAAACACCGTGTTTAAAAGGGTTTGGGTTATGTAGAAATGTCAAGTTTTCCACTGATAGTTTGCCGGAAAATGGGTTTACACCCACTAAACAATTTATTATGATCGTCGTTCCGATTTAGTGGGTGTAAACCCATTTTCCGGTAAACTCTCAGTAGAAAAACTTGACATTTCTACATAACCATTTCTACATAACCCAAACCCTTTTAAACACGGTGTTTGGTTTGGTGGAAACACCGCGTTACCAATTACGAAGAACTGAAAAAAAACTTGAGTCAAATCTGTCCAGCCGTTCTCATTTTTTTCCTATCATTTTTGAATTGATTAATATGAAATAAGAAATTAATAATATAATTATGTGATAATACTTACATGTACATATGTATATATTTTAATTAAATATTTTTGAACAATGAAGCAATTGTATAAAATACGAATAACGGGGTTTCACAAAATGCGTTCACTACAAAATATGTACATATATGGATTTGATTTTTACTTATACCTCAGCAACACGAAAACGTACATATGTACATATGAATGTTAATTTTGTTTTTATTTAAAGCGTCATACATACATACATATGTATGTATGTACGAAGCGAAGTACCGCTACCGAGCGCTCGCTTAACTTAAATTGATTCATTTGGTTGACAGCGAACAAACACACAAACAGCTTTTTTTAGAAAAGGTGCTCCTATTGTTTAAACAATTTTGGTTAAATAATATATGAATCAACTATTTTTTTTGATGCAGAACGAAAGTAAATATTTCAAGGTTTAACTTCAAGTAAGTTTCATTCTAATCGGTGGATCCGTTTATGATTTGTGGCTGTGTAAACAAAAAAATTTATGGTTTTTTACCTATTTCCACTCCCCCTGGAGATATAAGGTATCCTATCTTTCAAGTTGGATCAAACTGTAGATGCTGTGCAAATTTCATTAAAATCGGTTGAGTAGTTTAGGAGCTCACCCTGATTGAACATGTGACACGTGATTTTTATATATTAAGATAAATGAATTGGCGTTCGTATATACCGTAAGATCTCCGTATCGGCGCAACCGATTTTAAATATTTTTTCTTTAATGTTTCCAATCTGTTTCAGCTCTCATTTACCACATAAATTTTTTTTTTCTAATCTCAATTAAAATTTTTTTTAGCTAATACTCAATAACGGCTAAACCGATTTTCAAAATTTTTTCTTTTCTTTATTCTATCGGACATAGTGTTTATTTAAATAGAACAAAACATTTTCCAAATCTTCAATTTAATCATATATTAGCTAAAGAAGTTTAGCTACCATATAAATTGTAGTCAGTTGCGATCACTGGTATTCTAACTGAAATGTTACTGTAGGGAACTTAATGCCATACAGATTTTTTTCCGTTTTATATTTAAATACAAATGGTGAATTCCTTTTCGCTACTTTGGCGAGTGTTGAAAAAGTGAATGCAACAACCAAAAGTTTTGATTGTGAATATAGGTTGTTGATTGTGAATATAGGTTGTTATTCCGTCCTCTTTCATAATCTATGTTATGGTGAAGAAGTTGTAATCTATGTATATATATAAAAATGATTTGGCGTTCGTATATCCAGTAAGATCTCCGTATCGGCTCAACCGCTTTTAAATATTTTTTCTTTAATGTTTCCAATCTGTTTCAGGTCTCATTTACCACATACATTTTTTTTTTTCTAATCTCAATTTAAATTTTTTTTAGCTAATACTCAATAACGGCTTAACCGAGTTTCAAATGATTTTCTTTTCTTTATTCTATCGGACATAGTGTTTATTTATATAGAACAAAACATTTTCTATATCCTCAATTTAATCATATATTAGCTAAAGAAGTTTAGCTACCTTATAAATTGTAGTCAGTTGAGATCACTGGTATTCTAACTGAAATGTTCCTGTAGTGAACTTAATGCCGTACAGATTTTTTCCGTTTTATATTTAAATACAAATGGTGAATTCCTTTTCGCTACTTTGGCGAATGTTGAAAAAGTGAATGCAACAACCAAAAGTTTTGATTGTGAATATAGGTTGTTATTCCGTCCTTTTTCATAATCTATGTTATGGTGAAGAAGTTGTAATCTATATATATAAAAATGAATTGGCGTTCGTATATACCGTAAGATCTCCGTATCGGCTCAACCGATTTTAAATATTTTTTCTTTAATGTTTCCAATCTCTTTCTGGTCTTATTTACCACATAAATTTTTTTTTCTAGTCTCAATTTAAAATTTTTTTAGATAATACTCAATAACGGCTTAACCGATTTTCAAAATTTTTTCTTTCCTTTATTCTATCCGACATAGTGTTTATTTATATAGAACAAAACATTTTCTAAATCCTTAATTTAATCATATATTAGCTAAAGAAGTTTAGCTACCATATAAATTGTAGTCAGTTGAGATCACTGGTATTCTAACTGAAATGTTCCTGTAGGGAACTTAATGCCATACAGATTTTTTCCGTTTTATATTTAAATACAAATGGTGAATTCCTTTTCGCTACTTTGGCGAATGTTGAAAAAGCGAATGCAACAACCAAAAGTTTTGATTGTGAATATAGGTTGTTATTCCGTCCTTTTTCATAATCTATGTCATGGTGAAGAAGTTGTAATCTATATATATATATAAAAATGATTTGGCGTTCGTATATCCCGTAAGATCTCCGTATCGGCGCAACCGATTTTAAATATTTTTTCTTTAATGTTTCCAATCTGTTTCAGCTCTCATTTACCACATAAATTTTTTTTTCTAATCTCAATTTAAAATTTTTTTAGCTAATACTCAATAACGGCCTAACCGAGTTTCAAATTCTTTTCTTTTCTTTATTCTATCGGACATAGTGTTTATTTATACAGAACAAAACATTTTCCAAATCCTCAATTTAATCATATATTAGCTAAAGAAGTTTAGCTACCATATAAATTGTAGTCAGTTGAGATCACTGGTATTCTAACTGAAATGTGCCTGTAGGGAACTTAATACCATACAGATTTTTTCCACTTTATAGTTAAATACAAATGGTGAATTCATTTTCGCTACTTTGGCGAATGTTGAAAAAGCGAATGCAACAACCAAAAGTTTTGATTGTGAATATAGGTTGTTATTCCGTCCTTTTTCATAATCTATGTCATGGTGAAGAAGTTGTAATCTATATATATATAAATGAATTGGCGTTCGTATATACCGTAAGATCTCCGTATCGGCGCAACCGATTTTAAATATTTTTTCTTTAATGTTTCCAATCTGTTTCAGCTCTCATTTACCACATAAATTTTTTTTTCTAATCTCAATTAAAAATTTTTTTTAGCTAATACTCAATAACGGCTAAACCGATTTTCAAAATTTTTTCTTTTCTTTATTCTATCGGACATAGTGTTTATTTAAATAGAACAAAACATTTTCCAAATCTTCAATTTAATCATATATTAGCTAAAGAAGTTTAGCTACCATATAAATTGTAGTCAGTTGCGATCACTGGTATTCCAACTGAAATGTTACTGTAGGGAACTTAATGCCATACAGATTTTTTTCCGTTTTATATATAAATACAAATGGTGAATTCCTTTTCGCTACTTTGGCGAGTGTTGAAAAAGTGAATGCAACAACCAAAAGTTTTGATTGTGAATATAGGTTGTTGATTGTGAATATAGGTTGTTATTCCGTCCTCTTTCATAATCTATGTTATGGTGAAGAAGTTGTAAACTATGTATATATATAAAAATGATTTGGCGTTCGTATATCCCGTAAGATCTCCGTATCGGCTCAACCGCTTTTAAATATTTTTTCTTTAATGTTTCCAATCTGTTTCAGCTCTCATTTACCACATAAATTTTTTTTTTCTAATCTCAATTTAAATTTTTTTTAGCTAATACTCAAAACGGCTAAACCGATTTTCAAAATTTTCTCTTTTCTTTATTCTATCGGACATAGTGTTTGTTTAAATAGAACCAAACATTTTCTAAATCTTCAATTTAATCATATATTAGCTAAAGAAGTTTAGCTACCATATAAATTGTAGTCAGTTGCGATCACTGGTATTCTAACTGAAATGTTCCTGTAGGGAACTTAATGCCATACAGATTTTTTCCATATTATAGTTAAATACAAATGGTGAATTCCTTTTCGCTACTTTGGCGAATGTTGAAAAAGCGAATGCAACAACCAAAAGTTTTGATTGTGCTGGAACACGCCATATGTCATGGTGAAGAAGTTGTAATCTATATATATATAAATGAATTGGCGTTCGTATATACCGTAAGATCTCCGTATCGGCGCAACCGATTCTAAATATTTTTTCTTTAATGTTTCCAATCTGTTTCAGCTCTCATTTACCACATAAATTTTTTTTCTAATCTCAATTTAAATTTTTTTTAGCTAATACTCAAAACGGGGAAACCGATTTTCAAAATTTTCTCTTTTCTTTATTCTATCGGACATAGTGTTTATTTAAATAGAACAAAACATTTTCTAAATCTTCAATTTCATCATATATTAGCTAAAGAAGTTTAGCTACCATATAAATTGTAGTCAGTTGCGATCACTGGTATTCTAACTGAAATGTTCCTGTAGTGAACTTAATGCCGTACAGATTTTTTCCGTTTTATATTTAAATACAAATGGTGAATTCCTTTTCGCTACTTTGGCGAGTGTTGAAAAAGTGAATGCAACAACCAAAAGCTTTGATTGTGAATATAGGTTGTTGATTGTGAATATAGGTTGTTATTCCGTCCTCTTTCATAATCTATGTTATGGTGAAGAAGTTGTAATCTATGTATATATATAAAAATTATTTGGCGTTCGTATATCCAGTAAGATCTCCGTATCGGCTCAACCGCTTTTAAATATTTTTTCTTTAATGTTTCCAATCTGTTTCAGGTCTCATTTACCACATACATTTTTTTTTTCTAATCTCAATTTAAATTTTTTTTAGCTAATACTCAATAACGGCTTAACCGAGTTTCAAATGATTTTCTTTTCTTTATTCTATCGGACATAGTGTTTATTTATATAGAACAAAACATTTTCTATATCCTCAATTTAATCATATATTAGCTAAAGAAGTTTAGCTACCTTATAAATTGTAGTCAGTTGAGATCACTGGTATTCTAACTGAAATGTTCCTGTAGTGAACTTAATGCCGTACAGAGTTTTTCCGTTTTATATTTAAATACAAATGGTGAATTCCTTTTCGCTACTTTGGCGAATGTTGAAAAAGTGAATGCAACAACCAAAAGTTTTGATTGTGAATATAGGTTGTTATTCCGTCCTTTTTCATAATCTATGTTATGGTGAAGAAGTTGTAATCTATATATATAAAAATTAATTGGCGTTCGTATATACCGTAAGATCTCCGTATCGGCTCAACCGATTTTAAATATTTTTTCTTTAATGTTTCCAATCTCTTTCTGGTCTTATTTACCACATAAATTTTTTTTTCTAGTCTCAATTTAAATTTTTTTTAGATAATACTCAATAACGGCTTAACCGATTTTCAAAATTTTTTCTTTCCTTTATTCTATCCGACATAGTGTTTATTTATATAGAACAAAACATTTTCTAAATCCTTAATTTAATCATATATTAGCTAAAGAAGTTTAGCTACTATATAAATTGTAGTCAGTTGCCATCACTGGTATTCTAACTGAAATGTTCCTGTAGGGAACTTAATGCCATACAGATTTTTTCCGTTTTATATTTAAAATACAAATGGTGAATTCCTTTTCGCTACTATGGCGAATGTTGAAAAAGCGAATGCAACAACCAAAAGTTTTGATTGTGAATATAGGTTGTTATTCCGTCCTTTTTCATAATCTATGTCATGGTGAAGAAGTTGTAATCTATATATATATATACATAAATGAATTGGCGTTCGTATATACCGTAAGATCTCCGTATCGGCGCAACCGATTTTAAATATTTTTTCTTTAATGTTTCCAATCTGTTTCAGCTCTCATTTACCACATAAACTTTTTTTTCTAATCTCAATTTAAAATTTTTTTAGCTAATACTCAATAACGGCCTAACCGAGTTGCAAATTCTTTTCTTTTCTTTATTCTATCGGACATAGTGTTTATTTATACAGAACAAAACATTTTCCAAATCCTCAATTTAATCATATATTAGCTAAAGAAGTTTAGCTACCATATAAATTGTAGTCAGTTGAGATCACTGGTATTCTAACTGAAATGTGCCTGTATTTTCTATATCCTCAATTTAATCATATATTAGCTAAAGAAGTTTAGCTCCCTTATAAATTGTAGTCAGTTGAGATCACTGGTATTCTAACTGAAATGTTCCTGTAGTGAACTTAATGCCGTACAGATTTTTTCCGTTTTAATAAATACAAATGGTGAATTCCTTTTCGCTACTTTGGCGAATGTTGAAAAAGTGAATGCAACAACCAAAAGTTTTGATTGTGAATATAGGTTGTTATTCCGTCCTTTTTCATAATCTATGTTATGGTGAAGAAGTTGTAATCTATATATATAAAAATGAATTGGCGTTCGTATATACCGTAAGATCTCCGTATCGGCTCACCGATTTTAAATATTTTTTCTTTAATGTTTCCAATCTGTTTCAGGTCTTATTTACCACATAAATTTTTTTTTCTAATCTCAATTTAAAATTTTTTTAGATAATACTCAATAACGGCTTAACCGATTTTCAAAATTTTTCTTTCCTTTATTCTATCCGACATAGTGTTTATTTATATAGAACAAAACATTTTCTAAATCCTTAATTTAACCATATAAATTGTAGTCAGTTGAGATCACTGGTATTCTAACTGAAATGTTCCTGTAGGGAACTTAATGCCATACAGATTTTTTCCGTTTTATATTTAAAATACAAATGGTGAATTCCTTTTCGCTACTATGGCGAATGTTGAAAAAGCGAATGCAACAACCAAAAGTTTTGATTGAGAATATAGGTTGTTATTCCGTCCTTTTTCATAATCTATGTCATGGTGAAGAAGTTGTAATCTATATATATATAAATGAATTGGCGTTCGTATATACCGTAAGATCTCCGTATCGGCGAAACCGATTTTAAATATTTTTTCTTTAATGTTTCCAATCTGTTTCAGCTCTCATTTACCACATAAATTTTTTTTTCTAATCTCAATTTAAAATTTTTTTAGCTAATACTCAATAACGGCCTAACCGAGTTTCAAATTCTTTTCTTTTCTTTATTCTATCGGACATAGTGTTTATTTATACAGAACAAAACATTTTCCAAATCCTCAATTTAATCATATATTAGCTAAAGAAGTTTAGCTACCATATAAATTGTAGTCAGTTGAGATCACTGGTATTCTAACTGAAATGTGCCTGTAGGGAACTTAATACCATACAGATTTTTTCCATTTTATAGTTAAATACAAATGGTGAATTCCTTTTCGCTACTTTGGCGAATGTTGAAAAAGCGAATGCAACAACCAAAAGTTTTGATTGTGAATATAGGTTGTTATTCCGTCCTTTTTCATAATCTATGTCATGGTGAAGAAGTTGTAATCTATATATATATAAATGAATTGGCGTTCGTATATACCGTAAGATCTCCGTATCGGCGCAACCGATTTTAAATATTTTTTCTTTAATGTTTCCAATCTGTTTCAGCTCTCATTTACCACATAAATTTTTTTTTTCTAATCTCAATTAAAATTTTTTTTAGCTAATACTCAATAACGGCTAAACCGATTTTCAAAATTTTTTCTTTTCTTTATTCTATCGGACATAGTGTTTATTTAAATAGAACAAAACATTTTCCAAATCTTCAATTTAATCATATATTAGCTAAAGAAGTTTAGCTACCATATAAATTGTAGTCAGTTGCGATCACTGGTATTCTAACTGAAATGTTCCTGTAGTGAACTTAATGCCGTACAGATTTTTTCCGTTTTATATTTAAATACAAATGGTGAATTCCTTTTCGCTACTTTGGCGAGTGTTGAAAAAGTGAATGCAACAACCAAAAGCTTTGATTGTGAATATAGGTTGTTGATTGTGAATATAGGTTGTTATTCCGTCCTCTTTCATAATCTATGTTATGGTGAAGAAGTTGTAATCTATGTATATATATAAAAATTATTTGGCGTTCGTATATCCAGTAAGATCTCCGTATCGGCTCAACCGCTTTTAAATATTTTTTCTTTAATGTTTCCAATCTGTTTCAGGTCTCATTTACCACATACATTTTTTTTTTCTAATCTCAATTTAAATTTTTTTTAGCTAATACTCAAAACGGCTAAACCGATTTTCAAAATTTTCTCTTTTCTTTATTCTATCGGACATAGTGTTTGTTTAAATAGAACCAAACATTTTCTAAATCTTCAATTTAATCATATATTAGCTAAAGAAGTTTAGCTACCATATAAATTGTAGTCAGTTGCGATCACTGGTATTCTAACTGAAATGTTCCTGTAGGGAACTTAATGCCATACAGATTTTTTCCATTTTATAGTTAAATACAAATGGTGAATTCCTTTTCGCTACTTTGGCGAATGTTGAAAAAGCGAATGCAACAACCAAAAGTTTTGATTGTGCTGGAACACGCCATATGTCATGGTGAAGAAGTTGTAATCTATATATATATAAATGAATTGGCGTTCGTATATACCGTAAGATCTCCGTATCGGCGCAACCGATTCTAAATATTTTTTCTTTAATGTTTCCAATCTGTTTCAGCTCTCATTTACCACATAAATTTTTTTTCTAATCTCAATTTAAATTTTTTTTAGCTAATACTCAAGACGGGGAAACCGATTTTCAAAATTTTCTCTTTTCTTTATTCTATCGGACATAGTGTTTATTTAAATAGAACCAAACATTTTCTAAATCTTCAATTTCATCATATATTAGCTAAAGAAGTTTAGCTACCATATAAATTGTAGTCAGTTGCGATCACTGGTATTCTAACTGAAATGTTCCTGTAGTGAACTTAATGCCGTACAGATTTTTTCCGTTTTATATTTAAATACAAATGGTGAATTCCTTTTCGCTACTTTGGCGAGTGTTGAAAAAGTGAATGCAACAACCAAAAGCTTTGATTGTGAATATAGGTTGTTGATTGTGAATATAGGTTGTTATTCCGTCCTCTTTCATAATCTATGTTATGGTGAAGAAGTTGTAATCTATGTATATATATAAAAATTATTTGGCGTTCGTATATCCAGTAAGATCTCCGTATCGGCTCAACCGCTTTTAAATATTTTTTCTTTAATGTTTCCAATCTGTTTCAGGTCTCATTTACCACATACATTTTTTTTTTCTAATCTCAATTTAAATTTTTTTTAGCTAATACTCAATAACGGCTTAACCGAGTTTCAAATGATTTTCTTTTCTTTATTCTATCGGACATAGTGTTTATTTATATAGAACAAAACATTTTCTATATCCTCAATTTAATCATATATTAGCTAAAGAAGTTTAGCTACCTTATAAATTGTAGTCAGTTGAGATCACTGGTATTCTAACTGAAATGTTCCTGTAGTGAACTTAATGCCGTACAGAGTTTTTCCGTTTTATATTTAAATACAAATGGTGAATTCCTTTTCGCTACTTTGGCGAATGTTGAAAAAGTGAATGCAACAACCAAAAGTTTTGATTGTGAATATAGGTTGTTATTCCGTCCTTTTTCATAATCTATGTTATGGTGAAGAAGTTGTAATCTATATATATAAAAATGAATTGGCGTTCGTATATACCGTAAGATCTCCGTATCGGCTCAACCGATTTTAAATATTTTTTCTTTAATGTTTCCAATCTCTTTCTGGTCTTATTTACCACATAAATTTTTTTTTCTAGTCTCAATTTAAATTTTTTTTAGATAATACTCAATAACGGCTTAACCGATTTTCAAAATTTTTTCTTTCCTTTATTCTATCCGACATAGTGTTTATTTATATAGAACAAAACATTTTCTAAATCCTTAATTTAATCATATATTAGCTAAAGAAGTTTAGCTACTATATAAATTGTAGTCAGTTGTCATCACTGGTATTCTAACTGAAATGTTCCTGTAGGGAACTTAATGCCATACAGATTTTTTCCGTTTTATATTTAAAATACAAATGGTGAATTCCTTTTCGCTACTATGGCGAATGTTGAAAAAGCGAATGCAACAACCAAAAGTTTTGATTGTGAATATAGGTTGTTATTCCGCCCTTTTTCATAATCTATGTCATGGTGAAGAAGTTGTAATCTATATATATATATACATAAATGAATTGGCGTTCGTATATACCGTAAGATCTCCGTATCGGCGCAACCGATTTTAAATATTTTTTCTTTAATGTTTCCAATCTGTTTCAGCTCTCATTTACCACATAAACTTTTTTTTCTAATCTCAATTTAAAATTTTTTTAGCTAATACTCAATAACGGCCTAACCGAGTTGCAAATTCTTTTCTTTTCTTTATTCTATCGGACATAGTGTTTATTTATACAGAACAAAACATTTTCCAAATCCTCAATTTAATCATATATTAGCTAAAGAAGTTTAGCTACCATATAAATTGTAGTCAGTTGAGATCACTGGTATTCTAACTGAAATGTGCCTGTATTTTCTATATCCTCAATTTAATCATATATTAGCTAAAGAAGTTTAGCTCCCTTATAAATTGTAGTCAGTTGAGATCACTGGTATTCTAACTGAAATGTTCCTGTAGTGAACTTAATGCCGTACAGATTTTTTCCGTTTTATATTTAAATACAAATGGTGAATTCCTTTTCGCTACTTTGGCGAATGTTGAAAAAGTGAATGCAACAACCAAAAGTTTTGATTGTGAATATAGGTTGTTATTCCGTCCTTTTTCATAATCTATGTTATGGTGAAGAAGTTGTAATCTATATATATAAAAATGAATTGGCGTTCGTATATACCGTAAGATCTCCGTATCGGCTCACCGATTTTAAATATTTTTTCTTTAATGTTTCCAATCTGTTTCAGGTCTTATTTACCACATAAATTTTTTTTTCTAATCTCAATTTAAAATTTTTTTAGATAATACTCAATAACGGCTTAACCGATTTTCAAAATTTTTCTTTCCTTTATTCTATCCGACATAGTGTTTATTTATATAGAACAAAACATTTTCTAAATCCTTAATTTAATCATATATTAGCTAAAGAAGTTTAGCTACCATATAAATTGTAGTCAGTTGAGATCACTGGTATTCTAACTGAAATGTTCCTGTAGGGAACTTAATGCCATACAGATTTTTTCCGTTTTATATTTAAAATACAAATGGTGAATTCCTTTTCGCTACTATGGCGAATGTTGAAAAAGCGAATGCAACAACCAAAAGTTTTGATTGAGAATATAGGTTGTTATTCCGTCCTTTTTCATAATCTATGTCATGGTGAAGAAGTTGTAATCTATATATATATAAATGAATTGGCTTTCGTATATACCGTAAGATCTCCGTATCGGCGAAACCGATTTTAAATATTTTTTCTTTAATGTTTCCAATCTGTTTCAGGTCTTATTTACCACATAAATTTTTTTTTCTAATCTCAATTTAAAATTTTTTTAGATAATACTCAATAACGGCTTAACCGATTTTCAAAATTTTTCTTTCCTTTATTCTATCCGACATAGTGTTTATTTATATAGAACAAAACATTTTCCAAATCCTCAATTTAATCATATATTAGCTAAAGAAGTTTAGCTACCATATAAATTGTAGTCAGTTGAGATCACTGGTATTCTAACTGAAATGTGCCTGTAGGGAACTTAATACCATACAGATTTTTTCCATTTTATAGTTAAATACAAATGGTGAATTCCTTTTCGCTACTTTGGCGAATGTTGAAAAAGCGAATGCAACAACCAAAAGTTTTGATTGTGAGTATAGGTTGTTATTCCGTCCTTTTTCATAATCTATGTCATGGTGAAGAAGTTGTAATCTATATATATATAAATGAATTGGCGTTCGTATATACCGTAAGATCTCCGTATCGGCGCAACCGATTTTAAATATTTTTTCTTTAATGTTTCCAATCTGTTTCAGCTCTCATTTACCACATAAATTTTTTTTTTCTAATCTCAATTAAAATTTTTTTTAGCTAATACTCAATAACGGCTAAACCGATTTTCAAAATTTTTTCTTTTCTTTATTCTATCGGACATAGTGTTTATTTAAATAGAACAAAACATTTTCCAAATCTTCAATTTAATCATATATTAGCTAAAGAAGTTTAGCTACCATATAAATTGTAGTCAGTTGCGATCACTGGTATTCTAACTGAAATGTTCCTGTAGTGAACTTAATGCCGTACAGATTTTTTCCGTTTTATATTTAAATACAAATGGTGAATTCCTTTTCGCTACTTTGGCGAGTGTTGAAAAAGTGAATGCAACAACCAAAAGCTTTGATTGTGAATATACACTCTAAACTTTTTTGTTGAATTTTACAGCGATGATATCAGTAAATTTTTGTTGACTCTCTCACTGTTGCTTGAAATTGCAATAATTTCTGTTTATTTTCTGCTTTAAGTCGCAAAAGGAATAAATTTAAACACAAATTACAGCAAACTTTCATTTCACAGCTGAAAATGAACATAAAATTGCGCAAACTTTTTTTTGCGCACAAAAAATACGAAATAAACAAACCCTTTGTTGCGTGAAGCTGAAGCGCACAGTCAAATATGCGTAATTCCTCTCAGCAAGCGCTTGTTGATTAGCGCTCTCTTTTCTCATTTCAGTTGAAATAAGAATTTCAGTTGAAAGAGTTGCGGTAGCGTGGCGCAAAAGAAAGAAAGTATTATAATAAATAAATATAGTAAAATAAATAATTATAAATAAAATATTGTTAGTGATAAGAAAAATGTTTAAGTGCAATATATGTAAAAGTGAATTTGCTAGCCTTACAAATTACCATCGACATTTATACGCCCATAAAGACGCTCGCGATTGTATTTTTGTTTGTTTGTGTGGAGAATGTAACAAAACATTTTCCAACTACAATAGCTATTCTGTGCATTATTATATTTTCCGTTGTTTTAATAAAAAAAAAAAATAGTTTTCATCCTTTTTATATATATATAGTCCATCATTTTAATGTATGAATACATGTATTTTCTTATTGTTAACATGAAATTAAATACTTTTGTTAATTTACTATATTTTCTGTTGTTTTAATAAAAAAAAAAAAATAATTTTCATCCTTTATAACCTTCAAATTCCAGCAATAATTTAATTCTTTTCACAAATTTCGCTATTTTTTTTGAAGTATGTGTACATATAAGTAAAAGAAGTTATTCTTGCTGGAATTTGCAATTTCAATGGTGGCCCATTTTGACTGTAAGCTACTGTATATTTTCAAATTAAACATTTTTGGCTTTAAACATAAAAATAAGTGAGAGAGAGCGCGTAGAAAGCGCTGCAAATTTAAGCAGCTGTGTGTGTATGGAATTACACATTTTTCGCTTTAATCAATCAACAAAAAAATGCGTATATTAACATGCGTGAATTTAGACATAAACAGTCGGTAAAGTGTTGCCTACCATTATCGCTGTAAAATTCAACAAAAAAGTTTAGAGTGTAGGTTGTTGATTGTGAATATAGGTTGTTATTCCGTCCTCTTTCATAATCTATGTTATGGTGAAGAAGTTGTAATCTATGTATATATATAAAAATTATTTGGCGTTCGTATATCCAGTAAGATCTCCGTATCGGCTCAACCGCTTTTAAATATTTTTTCTTTAATGTTTCCAATCTGTTTCAGGTCTCATTTACCACATACATTTTTTTTTTCTAATCTCAATTTAAATTTTTTTTAGCTAATACTCAAAACGGCTAAACCGATTTTCAAAATTTTCTCTTTTCTTTATTCTATCGGACATAGTGTTTGTTTAAATAGAACCAAACATTTTCTAAATCTTCAATTTAATCATATATTAGCTAAAGAAGTTTAGCTACCATATAAATTGTAGTCAGTTGCGATCACTGGTATTCTAACTGAAATGTTCCTGTAGGGAACTTAATGCCATACAGATTTTTTCCATTTTATAGTTAAATACAAATGGTGAATTCCTTTTCGCTACTTTGGCGAATGTTGAAAAAGCGAATGCAACAACCAAAAGTTTTGATTGTGCTGGAACACGCCATATGTCATGGTGAAGAAGTTGTAATCTATATATATATAAATGAATTGGCGTTCGTATATACCGTAAGATCTCCGTATCGGCGCAACCGATTCTAAATATTTTTTCTTTAATGTTTCCAATCTGTTTCAGCTCTCATTTACCACATAAATTTTTTTTCTAATCTCAATTTAAATTTTTTTTAGCTAATACTCAAGACGGGGAAACCGATTTTCAAAATTTTCTCTTTTCTTTATTCTATCGGACATAGTGTTTATTTAAATAGAACCAAACATTTTCTAAATCTTCAATTTCATCATATATTAGCTAAAGAAGTTTAGCTACCATATAAATTGTAGTCAGTTGCGATCACTGGTATTCTAACTGAAATGTTCCTGTAGTGAACTTAATGCCGTACAGATTTTTTCCGTTTTATATTTAAATACAAATGGTGAATTCCTTTTCGCTACTTTGGGGAGTGTTGAAAAAGTGAATGCAACAACCAAAAGCTTTGATTGTGAATATAGGTTGTTGATTGTGAATATAGGTTGTTATTCCGTCCTCTTTCATAATCTATGTTATGGTGAAGAAGTTGTAATCTATGTATATATATAAAAATTATTTGGCGTTCGTATATCCAGTAAGATCTCCGTATCGGCTCAACCGCTTTTAAATATTTTTTCTTTAATGTTTCCAATCTGTTTCAGGTCTCATTTACCACATACATTTTTTTTTTCTAATCTCAATTTAAATTTTTTTTAGCTAATACTCAATAACGGCTTAACCGAGTTTCAAATGATTTTCTTTTCTTTATTCTATCGGACATAGTGTTTATTTATATAGAACAAAACATTTTCTATATCCTCAATTTAATCATATATTAGCTAAAGAAGTTTAGCTACCTTATAAATTGTAGTCAGTTGAGATCACTGGTATTCTAACTGAAATGTTCCTGTAGTGAACTTAATGCCGTACAGAGTTTTTCCGTTTTATATTTAAATACAAATGGTGAATTCCTTTTCGCTACTTTGGCGAATGTTGAAAAAGTGAATGCAACAACCAAAAGTTTTGATTGTGAATATAGGTTGTTATTCCGTCCTTTTTCATAATCTATGTTATGGTGAAGAAGTTGTAATCTATATATATAAAAATGAATTGGCGTTCGTATATACCGTAAGATCTCCGTATCGGCTCAACCGATTTTAAATATTTTTTCTTTAATGTTTCCAATCTCTTTCTGGTCTTATTTACCACATAAATTTTTTTTTCTAGTCTCAATTTAAATTTTTTTTAGATAATACTCAATAACGGCTTAACCGATTTTCAAAATTTTTTCTTTCCTTTATTCTATCCGACATAGTGTTTATTTATATAGAACAAAACATTTTCTAAATCCTTAATTTAATCATATATTAGCTAAAGAAGTTTAGCTACTATATAAATTGTAGTCAGTTGTCATCACTGGTATTCTAACTGAAATGTTCCTGTAGGGAACTTAATGCCATACAGATTTTTTCCGTTTTATATTTAAAATACAAATGGTGAATTCCTTTTCGCTACTATGGCGAATGTTGAAAAAGCGAATGCAACAACCAAAAGTTTTGATTGTGAATATAGGTTGTTATTCCGCCCTTTTTCATAATCTATGTCATGGTGAAGAAGTTGTAATCTATATATATATATACATAAATGAATTGGCGTTCGTATATACCGTAAGATCTCCGTATCGGCGCAACCGATTTTAAATATTTTTTCTTTAATGTTTCCAATCTGTTTCAGCTCTCATTTACCACATAAACTTTTTTTTCTAATCTCAATTTAAAATTTTTTTAGCTAATACTCAATAACGGCCTAACCGAGTTGCAAATTCTTTTCTTTTCTTTATTCTATCGGACATAGTGTTTATTTATACAGAACAAAACATTTTCCAAATCCTCAATTTAATCATATATTAGCTAAAGAAGTTTAGCTACCATATAAATTGTAGTCAGTTGAGATCACTGGTATTCTAACTGAAATGTGCCTGTATTTTCTATATCCTCAATTTAATCATATATTAGCTAAAGAAGTTTAGCTCCCTTATAAATTGTAGTCAGTTGAGATCACTGGTATTCTAACTGAAATGTTCCTGTAGTGAACTTAATGCCGTACAGATTTTTTCCGTTTTATATTTAAATACAAATGGTGAATTCCTTTTCGCTACTTTGGCGAATGTTGAAAAAGTGAATGCAACAACCAAAAGTTTTGATTGTGAATATAGGTTGTTATTCCGTCCTTTTTCATAATCTATGTTATGGTGAAGAAGTTGTAATCTATATATATAAAAATGAATTGGCGTTCGTATATACCGTAAGATCTCCGTATCGGCTCACCGATTTTAAATATTTTTTCTTTAATGTTTCCAATCTGTTTCAGGTCTTATTTACCACATAAATTTTTTTTTCTAATCTCAATTTAAAATTTTTTTAGATAATACTCAATAACGGCTTAACCGATTTTCAAAATTTTTCTTTCCTTTATTCTATCCGACATAGTGTTTATTTATATAGAACAAAACATTTTCTAAATCCTTAATTTAATCATATATTAGCTAAAGAAGTTTAGCTACCATATAAATTGTAGTCAGTTGAGATCACTGGTATTCTAACTGAAATGTTCCTGTAGGGAACTTAATGCCATACAGATTTTTTCCGTTTTATATTTAAAATACAAATGGTGAATTCCTTTTCGCTACTATGGCGAATGTTGAAAAAGCGAATGCAACAACCAAAAGTTTTGATTGAGAATATAGGTTGTTATTCCGTCCTTTTTCATAATCTATGTCATGGTGAAGAAGTTGTAATCTATATATATATAAATGAATTGGCTTTCGTATATACCGTAAGATCTCCGTATCGGCGAAACCGATTTTAAATATTTTTTCTTTAATGTTTCCAATCTGTTTCAGGTCTTATTTACCACATAAATTTTTTTTTCTAATCTCAATTTAAAATTTTTTTAGATAATACTCAATAACGGCTTAACCGATTTTCAAAATTTTTCTTTCCTTTATTCTATCCGACATAGTGTTTATTTATATAGAACAAAACATTTTCCAAATCCTCAATTTAATCATATATTAGCTAAAGAAGTTTAGCTACCATATAAATTGTAGTCAGTTGAGATCACTGGTATTCTAACTGAAATGTGCCTGTAGGGAACTTAATACCATACAGATTTTTTCCATTTTATAGTTAAATACAAATGGTGAATTCCTTTTCGCTACTTTGGCGAATGTTGAAAAAGCGAATGCAACAACCAAAAGTTTTGATTGTGAATATAGGTTGTTATTCCGTCCTTTTTCATAATCTATGTCATGGTGAAGAAGTTGTAATCTATATATATATAAATGAATTGGCGTTCGTATATACCGTAAGATCTCCGTATCGGCGCAACCGATTTTAAATATTTTTTCTTTAATGTTTCCAATCTGTTTCAGCTCTCATTTACCACATAAATTTTTTTTTTCTAATCTCAATTAAAATTTTTTTTAGCTAATACTCAATAACGGCTAAACCGATTTTCAAAATTTTTTCTTTTCTTTATTCTATCGGACATAGTGTTTATTTAAATAGAACAAAACATTTTCCAAATCTTCAATTTAATCATATATTAGCTAAAGAAGTTTAGCTACCATATAAATTGTAGTCAGTTGCGATCACTGGTATTCTAACTGAAATGTTCCTGTAGTGAACTTAATGCCGTACAGATTTTTTCCGTTTTATATTTAAATACAAATGGTGAATTCCTTTTCGCTACTTTGGCGAGTGTTGAAAAAGTGAATGCAACAACCAAAAGCTTTGATTGTGAATATAGGTTGTTGATTGTGAATATAGGTTGTTATTCCGTCCTCTTTCATAATCTATGTTATGGTGAAGAAGTTGTAATCTATGTATATATATAAAAATTATTTGGCGTTCGTATATCCAGTAAGATCTCCGTATCGGCTCAACCGCTTTTAAATATTTTTTCTTTAATGTTTCCAATCTGTTTCAGGTCTCATTTACCACATACATTTTTTTTTTCTAATCTCAATTTAAATTTTTTTTAGCTAATACTCAATAACGGCTTAACCGAGTTTCAAATGATTTTCTTTTCTTTATTCTATCGGACATAGTGTTTATTTATATAGAACAAAACATTTTCTATATCCTCAATTTAATCATATATTAGCTAAAGAAGTTTAGCTACCTTATAAATTGTAGTCAGTTGAGATCACTGGTATTCTAACTGAAATGTTCCTGTAGTGAACTTAATGCCGTACAGAGTTTTTCCGTTTTATATTTAAATACAAATGGTGAATTCCTTTTCGCTACTTTGGCGAATGTTGAAAAAGTGAATGCAACAACCAAAAGTTTTGATTGTGAATATAGGTTGTTATTCCGTCCTTTTTCATAATCTATGTTATGGTGAAGAAGTTGTAATCTATATATATAAAAATGAATTGGCGTTCGTATATACCGTAAGATCTCCGTATCGGCTCAACCGATTTTAAATATTTTTTCTTTAATGTTTCCAATCTCTTTCTGGTCTTATTTACCACATAAATTTTTTTTTCTAGTCTCAATTTAAATTTTTTTTAGATAATACTCAATAACGGCTTAACCGATTTTCAAAATTTTTTCTTTCCTTTATTCTATCCGACATAGTGTTTATTTATATAGAACAAAACATTTTCTAAATCCTTAATTTAATCATATATTAGCTAAAGAAGTTTAGCTACTATATAAATTGTAGTCAGTTGCCATCACTGGTATTCTAACTGAAATGTTCCTGTAGGGAACTTAATGCCATACAGATTTTTTCCGTTTTATATTTAAAATACAAATGGTGAATTCCTTTTCGCTACTATGGCGAATGTTGAAAAAGCGAATGCAACAACCAAAAGTTTTGATTGTGAATATAGGTTGTTATTCCGTCCTTTTTCATAATCTATGTCATGGTGAAGAAGTTGTAATCTATATATATATATACATAAATGAATTGGCGTTCGTATATACCGTAAGATCTCCGTATCGGCGCAACCGATTTTAAATATTTTTTCTTTAATGTTTCCAATCTGTTTCAGCTCTCATTTACCACATAAACTTTTTTTTCTAATCTCAATTTAAAATTTTTTTAGCTAATACTCAATAACGGCCTAACCGAGTTGCAAATTCTTTTCTTTTCTTTATTCTATCGGACATAGTGTTTATTTATACAGAACAAAACATTTTCCAAATCCTCAATTTAATCATATATTAGCTAAAGAAGTTTAGCTACCATATAAATTGTAGTCAGTTGAGATCACTGGTATTCTAACTGAAATGTGCCTGTATTTTCTATATCCTCAATTTAATCATATATTAGCTAAAGAAGTTTAGCTCCCTTATAAATTGTAGTCAGTTGAGATCACTGGTATTCTAACTGAAATGTTCCTGTAGTGAACTTAATGCCGTACAGATTTTTTCCGTTTTATATTTAAATACAAATGGTGAATTCCTTTTCGCTACTTTGGCGAATGTTGAAAAAGTGAATGCAACAACCAAAAGTTTTGATTGTGAATATAGGTTGTTATTCCGTCCTTTTTCATAATCTATGTTATGGTGAAGAAGTTGTAATCTATATATATAAAAATGAATTGGCGTTCGTATATACCGTAAGATCTCCGTATCGGCTCACCGATTTTAAATATTTTTTCTTTAATGTTTCCAATCTGTTTCAGGTCTTATTTACCACATAAATTTTTTTTTCTAATCTCAATTTAAAATTTTTTTAGATAATACTCAATAACGGCTTAACCGATTTTCAAAATTTTTCTTTCCTTTATTCTATCCGACATAGTGTTTATTTATATAGAACAAAACATTTTCTAAATCCTTAATTTAACCATATAAATTGTAGTCAGTTGAGATCACTGGTATTCTAACTGAAATGTTCCTGTAGGGAACTTAATGCCATACAGATTTTTTCCGTTTTATATTTAAAATACAAATGGTGAATTCCTTTTCGCTACTATGGCGAATGTTGAAAAAGCGAATGCAACAACCAAAAGTTTTGATTGAGAATATAGGTTGTTATTCCGTCCTTTTTCATAATCTATGTCATGGTGAAGAAGTTGTAATCTATATATATATAAATGAATTGGCGTTCGTATATACCGTAAGATCTCCGTATCGGCGAAACCGATTTTAAATATTTTTTCTTTAATGTTTCCAATCTGTTTCAGCTCTCATTTACCACATAAATTTTTTTTTCTAATCTCAATTTAAAATTTTTTTAGCTAATACTCAATAACGGCCTAACCGAGTTTCAAATTCTTTTCTTTTCTTTATTCTATCGGACATAGTGTTTATTTATACAGAACAAAACATTTTCCAAATCCTCAATTTAATCATATATTAGCTAAAGAAGTTTAGCTACCATATAAATTGTAGTCAGTTGAGATCACTGGTATTCTAACTGAAATGTGCCTGTAGGGAACTTAATACCATACAGATTTTTTCCATTTTATAGTTAAATACAAATGGTGAATTCCTTTTCGCTACTTTGGCGAATGTTGAAAAAGCGAATGCAACAACCAAAAGTTTTGATTGTGAATATAGGTTGTTATTCCGTCCTTTTTCATAATCTATGTCATGGTGAAGAAGTTGTAATCTATATATATATAAATGAATTGGCGTTCGTATATACCGTAAGATCTCCGTATCGGCGCAACCGATTTTAAATATTTTTTCTTTAATGTTTCCAATCTGTTTCAGCTCTCATTTACCACATAAATTTTTTTTTTCTAATCTCAATTAAAATTTTTTTTAGCTAATACTCAATAACGGCTAAACCGATTTTCAAAATTTTGTCTTTTCTTTATTCTATCGGACATAGTGTTTATTTAAATAGAACAAAACATTTTCCAAATCTTCAATTTAATCATATATTAGCTAAAGAAGTTTAGCTACCATATAAATTGTAGTCAGTTGAGATCACTGGTATTCTAACTGAAATGTTACTGTAGGGAACTTAATGCCATACAGATTTTTTCCGTTTTATATTTAAAATACAAATGGTGAATTCCTTTTCGCTACTATGGCGAATGTTGAAAAAGCGAATGCAACAACCAAAAGTTTTGATTGAGAATATAGGTTGTTATTCCGTCCTTTTTCATAATCTATGTCATGGTGAAGAAGTTGTAATCTATATATATATATACATAAATGAATTGGCGTTCGTATATACCGTAAGATCTCCGTATCGGCGCAACCGATTTTAAATATTTTTTCTTTAATGTTTCCAATCTGTTTCAGCTCTCATTTACCACATAAACTTTTTTTTCTAATCTCAATTTAAAATTTTTTTAGCTAATACTCAATAACGGCCTAACCGAGTTGCAAATTCTTTTCTTTTCTTTATTCTATCGGACATAGTGTTTATTTATACAGAACAAAACATTTTCCAAATCCTCAATTTAATCATATATTAGCTAAAGAAGTTTAGCTACCATATAAATTTATGACGATCATCCTAGTGATGTCAATTTTCCAAGGCAATAGGCGGATAGTCACAGCGCGATATCATCTTCGACACGTCAATTGAGATAAGGGTTGCATAGCGACATGTTCGATGGATTACTGCCAACATTGGTTCGAACGGTGTTCGGACTTGATCAATGCCCCACTCCACCCACATAAAAGATGCGTTCGATGTCGAACACACTAACAATGCAGTATGTTCGCATGTAAATGAAATGAGCGGGCGAGTACAATATGTTAACCTAACAGAAAAGCCACGGAAATGCTAATCACCAACACAAACTTGGCAATGCACATTTATGTATACGTGTGGGATGCAATCACTGAACGGATACTAACTCATACTTAGAAAACCTGAACTGAGCATAACTAAAGCGGTTCTCAAATGGGGGCGCAGAGAGTTATTGGGTAATGTGAAGGTACAGTTTACGCATATGTACCACGCAGCCAAATCAACCCCATGAATGCTGATCCAAACTGGTTCTCAACTGTTCCTTTTCCATATAAGAAACTAGTCGACCTCTAATTTGAACATTTAATAGAAAAGGATATGTGCATTGTCGGCATTAGGAAAATTTAATCGCCCTAGATTCCGCCAAGGCAAGGTGGAGAAGTACTCGACTCCGCGTAAAAAGGTACCAAGTTCGAACCCCAGAAGATGAGGACTCATGAAAGGGTAACGTTGATTGTTGTTCAAGCATCCATAGACGAATTGTGGCTGATGAAACTTTCAAAAAATCTCCCACTAATACAAATTTATGCTGGTATATTCGTTTTACAAGACCGATTATGATATAATAAATTTGGGTGGCGTGATCGGTGACGTCATTTGTTTGTCTCCCGACACGCGGAAGAAAGCGATTGGCTAATACTGATGACAGAAAAAAAATTTTGCAATCCAAGAGAAGATCTAACTGGAAAATCAGGCGATTATCCCGTTTCGCCTATAGACTACCAAGCAGGTCAGGAAAAAAAAAAAAACATAGGGACAGAGGCTTTAAAAACGTTAGGCTGACATGCAAACGGCAGTTGATTGCAGATATCGGAACGAGCACCACGGCGGGCGAGAAATACACCCTCGAACCCGATTACGCGCCAGTTTAGTGAGTGACAAAAGCCCAAGTAGGGGCAAGTGGAAAGTGCACAAGAAAAAAAAAAAACCTAAAACAAAACAAAAAAAAAAAAAAAAAAAAAAAAAAAAAAAAACCAAATTTATCAAAAATATTGAACGGAAAATGTATTAAAGAGGGCAGAAGACCCCAAAAATCGAAAAAAATTCGAAATTCTAATACGTTCTATAGATAATAATGTTTACATTTCGCGTAATGACACAGAAATCAAGATTGTTAATTATAATTATGTATATGGATCGCATTATAAGTTACGGATACTAAAAACGAAAAAAAAAAAAAAAAAAAAAAAAAAAAAAAACGTTAATCGTTAAAAACTGCAATTTTACGAAACTATAGTGCTAAAGAAAACGTTTACATAAAAACTGAAATTATACAAAAAAAAAAAAAAAAGGTTTAACATGGAAAAGAAGTGAATAGAAAAGTGGAAAAACCAAAAGTTTAATTAGTGCAACAACCAAAGCTTTAACCCTTTCACCCCTGAGTTTTTTTTTTGAAACCTGGTGGTTTTTTTCATCAGTACGACAGCAAATTATGTAATATGGCAAAAATATAAGATGACAAAAGGGAAAAGCGGAGAAAACTGAATAGTTATTAAAGAGGGCACTAAAGTCGATTAACTTGTTCTCGAAACTCGTCAAAAAGACACCCCCATAACTCTCGAAACTTTTAGTGAAAAAAAAAAAAAAAAAAAAAAAAAAAAAAACATGAATTTTCGAATATTGCTAAATAAAGCTAAAATCACCTCGTAAAGGTGAAACAAAAATTGTAAAGAGGCCAATGAGCCCACTTAAATCATCGTCAACCATAGCAACGCAGATGCAGGACTAATCGGTTGGAAGCCCAGGATTCGGTACCGAGGACCACCCTAATGATGATATCCCCTGGAAATTTTATTATTATAACTTTGTTATTAGTTTAAAAATGTGTATATTTTTTTTTGGAAATTTAAATTGTTAAACTATACATTTAGGGTTAATAGGCGATGGTAGAGTAAAAAGGAAAATTACGGTTTGAAGATTGGGTAGGATCAGATTGTTCTTTTTTTGGTTCGGAAATTCTCAAATTCCACGCAAACTTGCCTTTTGGGTCTAATTTCACGGTACCTAGGGATACCGGAAACTAAGTAAGTTCATCATCATCTTTCGATTGATCAAGCTTGTACGTTTCTTAGTGATGCAAACTTTGTATAACCTAACATGTTGCCAGTGTAACTAAATAATAATTTTCAGCACTAGCAGACCTGGTCGCTAGCACCTCGAGATTACAACAAACACTCCGTCATCGTCGCTGAGCTCAACGTCGTATCGATGGAAACCAAGTAAGTAACAACAATATTTAATTATAGATACATTTATACATGCATTTCTTTGAACCTTTAAAACACTTGGCGATGTGGTAGAATTTTATTATTTGGTTTAATACGGTTTAATTTGGATAAATTAAAGAAAACAAAATAAGTGTCATTTAATTTTGTTGGTTTCGAGTAGATGATTGAAATTTAGAGTCAGTCGCGTTCGAACATGTTGGTTCACACAAATCTCGTTCGGCTACAATCAAGTTCGCTTCTTAACTCAATTCGTTTGCCTATGTTACTTTTGCACGAGTTCGTGTCCTGAGTCATTTCGTTTGCATATCGCTATTTCGTGATAAAATTAGAAACTATAAGTCAAATCTCTTTTACTTTCTTTTATTTGTTTGCGAATATGAAGATTTCCATAAACCAATTATTTTTTTTCTGGATGTGAAATTAGAGAATTCCACGAAAAATTAAAAATGTTTGTATTTTTTTTATATCTTAGAGTATAGGTGTAAATAGACATTAGCCTGGTAGAGCTTTACACTTTCTGTTGCTTCTTACCTAAATTGTTGATCGAATATTAGGAGATTAGGATGTAGTTATTTTATAATTTTGTAATCTGGTAATTATAACTGAGCTTAAAATATTCAATAAAAGTACTTATGAATTCACGGTAATTAGTAAACATGAAATAATAAGCCTTTCATTTGGATGACGAAATGTAGGGAAAGGTTAGTATTCCAGGTTATTTAATTGTCTTTGGGTTAATGGAAATAATGTCGGAATCCATTAACAGGTTGGGTGGGTAAAGACGAGGAGGGAAAATTCCATCTTTTCTATCCCTCCATAGCTGGTTGTATCATTTCCTTGGTGTCGCTGTATTTCTTAACATAACTTTTTTTTATATTTGCGCTGCTTTATTTTCGCTGGTTTTATTTAATTATTCCGTTCTTGAGGTGTTAGAGTTTAAATTCCCTGCATACTAGTTTTATTTCGTACGAATTTCGCTGCATGTTACCGAGACAAGCCCACGCCATTTTCCCTGAGCCAGACCGTAGCATAGCAAGGTATGCAGACCCGTCTCGGAAGCATGCGCCTGACCCTTCTTCAGCAGTTTATGGCAGCATTCGGGAGAAATTCGTTACAGAAATATTGGCGCCCAACGTGGGGCCTGACAGCCAGAAAGCCTAAAAGCCTTAAAAACAACTAGGTTTTATCTTGTCAAGGTTCCCAAATTACATTTATAATTTTTTTTTTAAATTTTTTTTGTTCGCGGTGGAAAAAAAAGAACGCAGGATTTGCAGAGTTTGGATTGATTCGGATTCTGACCGCTGACCTTTTTCCACTGGATGTAGTATTCTACTATGATAGCTAATGTTAGTTGAAATGGATTACAGATTATCCTGTCTAAAAAGGATTTTGCCCTCGAAACTACATTATGTTTTTTCTTTTTATTTACGTTTTTCGTTCGTTGGACGGATGGAGTCAAAGGACTACAGAAAATGAATATTTATATTTAACTCTGACCTTGATCCACAAAAAAAAAAAAAAAAAAAAAATTAAATACGAACAATTATTTCAGCCAAACGGTGAAACATTTACTTTTGGATTTTGGATCTTTTGCACAGTTGTAGAGACTTACCAAAGTATACGCTTAGCCACGAACCTCATTTTTGTTTTGATCCAGCATATATGTATGTATGTGTATAACAAGGAGTGAAACAACCACGCATAATTTAAGACCAAGTGATTAACCTTCCCTACAGAGTAATCATCCTATATTTTTTTTTATTAGTTGATATAAAAACACGATCGATTGAACGGTTTCGCTATTAACGAATTTGCGGTAGAAAGATACCTAAACCTATTTACAAATAAATATTAAATTATTTTTGAAATTTTTTTATTAGTGATTGTCAGAATGCCTCTGATACGTAGCCCTGACAATGCCAGCGGTGGCACAGATGTTGTTCTGATGAACAACTGTGTCATATGTACTGAAATTTTGTTGAATAGTCAAGAGAGGGGAGAAACAGCTTGCCATCATTGTTTCCACCTGAATTGCATTAATACCTGGTTAAATGATAATGACACTTGCCCAATCTGTAGAAGCACCTGTTACCCAAAAGACCTAAAGGTTCTAGAAAAGGAAAGAGTGAGTATAGATACTGGCGCTGTTCCGCGCGACCGACCAGTTACACGCCTTTACGGGCAGAATAACCCCCAAGCCCACCAAGCCCAAACCTTTATGCCAACTGACCGTCGACACGGTCATACAAATAGTCCTCGATTTAGACGCGGGACAAATCACCACCAAAGCGGAATAACTGAACAGCGAGTGCAGCAATTAGTTGCTGAATCGATTCATAATTTTCGAGAAGCAATGACGAGGGATATTCAAGATATGCTACAAAACTTACAGATGGATAGAAATAATAGACCATCTCCAGCTGTTTCTCGACGAGAAGAACCGTTGGAATGGCCGCGCGACGCTCCTTATCCGGAACGACCCGTTGTTGATGATATTCGCCCTGAAAGAAGGCCAGAGTCGTTAGGCGCTAGACGATTGTCTGTAGCAAACGAAAAACTGTCTAACTTAGTCCGAAATTGGCAGGTTCGTTTTAGCGGGTCCAAAGATGGTATATCTGTCGACCAATTCATTTATCGTGTTAACACATTAACTGCTCTTCACCTAAATGGAAGTTTTACCGTACTCTGCCAACATCTCCACTCATTGTTTGAAGGTAAAGCATTACAATGGTTTTGGCGTTACCGACAACGCACCGATGATCTGGAGTGGTTTGATTTCTGCGAAGCCATGCGACGCCAATTTAAAGATTTTTCGACAGACGCCGAAATACGCGACGACATTCGAAGGAGAAAGCAAAAATTGGCTGAGCCGTTCGATGATTTCCTGGAAGTCGTGATGCAAATGTCCGACAGATTAAGAATTCAAATGAACGAGACGGAACTAGTCGAGATTTTGATTCGCAACTTGAAATCCGACTTGCGCCACGAAATTTTACACCTAGAAATAACGGATATTGCTAGTTTGAGAAAGGCAGCGCGGAAACATGAAAAGTTTTTCAACGATATTCAGGGTGGATCATCCCGGCACAACACTGGACGTCACCAAATCAACGAGCTGCTCAATTCAGAGTCGGTCAGCACAAACCTAGTTGAAGAAGAACTTGGCAATATAGAAGCCGTTGATGCAAGTAAGCTCAAATGTTGGAATTGCCAAGAGATGGGACACCGATATCATGATTGTCTCAAGCCAAGGAAAATTTTTTGCTACGGATGTGGCGCTGAAAACGTGTATAAACCCACTTGTATCAAGTGTACCAGTTCGGAAAACTCCAAGAAGGATGTCCGTCGAATTTCGGACGAGCATCCATCACACCGTCCTCGGAATTGAACACCAAACATAGTTTTGGCGAAGAAAACTCTTCAACTGAAGCCAATACTGCCTGCACTCAGATACTTTTACCAGATATTTCAAAACCTAACAATAATGTCATAAGCAATCCTACTTCTAAAGATTCGACAGATTTAATTAAGACATTTTCCAGAAAACCGTACCACGTTCGTTTGACGGAGTACAATCTTGCGAGAAAAAGAATATTCTCGGACCTAGAGTACAAATGTACTCCAACCCGTTCTAGTAAGCGCATCTCAGCCTATTGGAAGCGTAAGAAATCACTAAATAGTGCCATTATATCCTCAATAGTTTTTAATAATTCTGACATTCGACCCTACGCAAATATAGAGATCTTAGGAAAAACTTATCTAGCTTTATTAGATAGTGGAGCAAACAAAAGCTGCCTAGGATCAGAGTTAGCAAATTCAATAATTGAAAGTCCCAAGAGAGAGTACCAAAAGCTTTTAGGTTCTGTAAGAACAGCAGATGGGAAAAAGCAGAGCGTAGCGGGAATCATAGAGTTTTCTATAGATTTCAACAATCGTAGAGAAACGATTGAGTTTCTTGTAGTACCGTCGGTTGCCAGCAACGTCATATGCGGAATGGACTTTTGGCAAAAATTTGGTCTGCAAGTTCAAGCTGAACCAGGCGTAAATCAAATTACCCATGAAGAAATACAACCTGATGTGATTTCGATGACATCAGTACAGAAACGCCAACTTGAGATAGCTGTTTCAGCATTCCCTGCTTACGAAAAAGAAGGCCTGGGATCTACAAGGCTACTAGAGCATGTTATAGATACTGGCACGGCTACCCCGATAAAACAACGTTATTATCCTATTTCGCCCGCTATGGAGAAGCTCTTGTGCGAAGAGATAGACCGTATGATTGAGTTAGGAGTGATAGAAAAGGCTGAAAATTCCGCTTGGTCCTCTCCAGGAGTACTCATAGTAAAACCCGAAAAAGTTAGATTTTGTTTAGACTCAAGAAAACTTAATGAAGTAACCGTGAAAGACGCATATCCTATCCCGAATATAGATGGATTGATATCGCGGCTACCGCCTGTACATTGCATATCGAAAGTTGACCTCAAGGATGCCTTCTGGCAAATCAGTTTATCAAAGGATTCACGCCCCAAAACAGCCTTTACCATACCTAATCGACCTTTATACCAATTTACACGTATGCCCTTTGGCCTCTGTAATGCGCCACAAACAATGTGTCGATTGATGGACTTGGTGATCCCCTATAACCTTAAGACTCACGTTTTCGTATACTTAGACGACTTGTTAATTGTCTCGGAAACGTTCGAAGAACATATATCGCACCTGTTAGAAGTGGCAGCACACTTACGTAAATCTGGGTTAACCATCAACATTAAAAAGAGTAGCTTTGGTTTAAAAAGAGTGAAATATTTAGGATTTATAGTAGGGAATGGTACACTAGCGGTAGATGAAGATAAGGTGAAGGCGATTGCTGAGTATCCACCACCGAAAACTATTCGTCAAGTACGCCAATTTCTGGGAATGGCAGGGTGGTATAGGCGTTTTATTGCCGACTATGCTAGCCTAACGTTTCCTCTTACCGAACTGCTCTCCAAGAAAAAGAAGTTTGCTTGGAACCCAGAAGCTAATGTTGCCTTCCAACAACTTAAAAATAAGCTTACAACGGCACCTCTATTGATTCACCCTAATTATTCTAAACAGTTCATTGTCCAATGTGATGCATGCCAGTACGGTGTCGGTGGCTTGTTAGCTCAAGCTGATGAAAATGGCGACGAAAAACCTATTGCATTCATGTCGCACAAACTGAACAGAGCGCAACGAAATTATACCGTCACTGAACTGGAATGTCTCGCAGTGGTAATGGCAATCAAGAAGTTTAGGCCTTATATCGAAGGACATAATTTCAAAGTTGTGACCGACCACGCGAGTCTCAAATGGCTAATGCGGCAAAAAGACTTAAGCGGAAGGTTAGCGCGTTGGGCCCTGAAACTTCAAGGTTATAGTTTTATAATAGAACATAGAAAGGGGAGCGAGAATAAAGTCGCGGACGCGCTATCTCGAGCTTTTGAGGAAATCGGTAATGTGGAAGAAATAGAGTTGGAGACTTTACCAGAAATAGATTTGCAGTCTCCACACTTTGAATCTGACGAGTACCGCGAATTACGGGAAAAGCTTTCAAAAAGCGATATGCCAGACTACCAAGTAATAGACAAATTCATTTACTATAAGAATAATTTTGAATCCAATGTGCCCCATGACGAAGAGGCATGGAAATTGGTTGTGCCAACCGAACTGAGAGAAAGCGCAATTTATTCGGCTCATAACCCGCCTAGTTCTGCGCACGGTGGTGTGGCCAAAACGATTGAGCTTGTAAAAAGACATTTATATTGGCCCGGCATGGTAAATGATATAAAAAATTACGTACTATCTTGTGACCTGTGCAAAACCTCGAAGACGCCTTCGTATTCGCTTCGCCCACCGATGGGGCGACAAGCCGAGTCAGAGCGACCATTTCAGCGATTGTACATCGATCTCATTGGACCTTTTCCGAGATCGAAGAAGGGTAACATAGGCATTTTCATTGTCCTTGACCATTTTTCGAAATTCACTTTTTTGCACCCAATAAAAAAGTTCACCACCAACGTGATTATAGACTTCCTTAAAACTAACATCTTTGATTGATTTGGGGTACCTCAGACAATAGTATCCGATAACGGAAGCCAATTTGTGAGTAAGGAGTTTAATAATTTTATTTACAAGTATGGCATTAGCCAGGTTCGTACCGCGGTATATTCACCCCAGGCCAACGCATCAGAGCGTGTAAATCGCTCTATTAACGAGGCTTTGAGATCCTTCATACGCACGGATCAACGGAATTGGGATACTTACATTAGCAGCATCAATTGCTCCTTACGAAACGGGTTACACAGCACCATTGGCCAGTCGCCGTATTTCATTGTTTTTGGACAGAACATGGTGACACACGGGAAAGACTATGGTATTTTGAAAAATCTGGGATTATTATCGGAGGGTGGCGCTCGGCTTAGTAGGGAGGATCAATTTGCCCTCATTCGCGAGGCCGTGAACTCAAAGATAAAACATGCACATGAGAAGAACTCACGCACATATAACCTACGCGCACGCCAGCGGGAGTTTATGCCCGGTCAAACCGTAATTCGTAGAAACTTTGTGCAGAGTAATTTGGCAAAACATTTCAACGCCAAACTTGCTCCAAAAGGGATTAAAGCCAAAGTTGTTAAAAAGGTGGGAAATGCTTATTATCTGCTAGAGGACATAGGGAGCGGTCATAAAGGCACTTACCACACCAAGGATATCTGGTCATGAAAATCCACGAAACAACATCAACAAAGACCCAAATTTTTTTTTTGAAAAAAAAAACGAATACATATAATAAGCAAATATAAAGAAAACAACCATAAAACAATTTCGAGTGCAGCCGCTAGTTACCGACTAGCATCGGTTAGCTTCTGTCTGGTTGGGGGGATTTATGACGATCATCCTAGTGATGTCAATTTTCCAAGGCAATAGGCGGATAGTCACAGCGCGATATCATCTTCGACACGTCAATTGAGATAAGGGTTGCATAGCGACATGTTCGATGGATTACTGCCAACATTGGTTCGAACGGTGTTCGGACTTGATCAATGCCCCACTCCACCCACATAAAAGATGCGTTCGATGTCGAACACACTAACAATGCAGTATGTTCGCATGTAAATGAAATGAGCGGGCGAGTACAATATGTTAACCTAACAGAAAAGCCACGGAAATGCTAATCACCAACACAAACTTGGCAATGCACATTTATGTATACGTGTGGGATGCAATCACTGAGCGGATACTAACTCATACTTAGAAAACCTGAACTGAGCATAACTAAAGCGGTTCTCAAATGGGGGCGCAGAGAGTTATTGGGTAATGTGAAGGTACAGTTTACGCATATGTACCACGCAGCCAAATCAACCCCATGAATGCTGATCCAAACTGGTTCTCAACTGTTCCTTTTCCATATAAGAAACTAGTCGACCTCTAATTTGAACATTTAATAGAAAAGGATATGTGCATTGTCGGCATTAGGAAAATTTAATCGCCCTAGATTCCGCCAAGGCAAGGTGGAGAAGTACTCGACTCCGCGTAAAAAGGTACCAAGTTCGAACCCCAGAAGATGAGGACTCATGAAAGGGTAACGTTGATTGTTGTTCAAGCATCCATAGACGAATTGTGGCTGATGAAACTTTCAAAAAATCTCCCACTAATACAAATTTATGCTGGTATATTCGTTTTACAAGACCGATTATGATATAATAAATTTGGGTGGCGTGATCGGTGACGTCATTTGTTTGTCTCCCGACACGCGGAAGAAAGCGATTGGCTAATACTGATGACAGAAAAAAAATTTTGCAATCCAAGAGAAGATCTAACTGGAAAATCAGGCGATTATCCCGTTTCGCCTATAGACTACCAAGCAGGTCAGGAAAAAAAAAAAAAAATAGGGACAGAGGCTTTAAAAACGTTAGGCAGACATGCAAACGGCAGTTGATTGCAGATATCGGAACGAGCACCACGGCGGGCGAGAAATACACCCTCGAACCCGATTACGCGCCAGTTTAGTGAGTGACAAAAGCCCAAGTAGGGGCAAGTGGAAAGTGCACAAGAAAAAAAAAAAACCTAAAACAAAACAAAAAAAAAAAAAAAAAAAAAAAAAAAAAAAAACCAAATTTATCAAAAATATTGAACGGAAAATGTATTAAAGAGGGCAGAAGACCCCAAAAATCGAAAAAAATTCGAAATTCTAATACGTTCTATAGATAATAATGTTTACATTTCGCGTAATGACACAGAAATCAAGATTGTTAATTATAATTATGTATATGGATCGCATTATAAGTTACGGATACTAAAAACGAAAAAAAAAAAAAAAAAAAAAAAAAAAAAAAAAAAACGTTAATCGTGAAAAACTGCAATTTTACGAAACTATAGTGCTAAAGAAAACGTTTACATAAAAACTGAAATTATACAAAAAAAAAAAAAAAAGGTTTAACATGGAAAAGAAGTGAATAGAAAAGTGGAAAAACCAAAAGTTTAATTAGTGCAACAACCAAAGCTTTAACCCTTTCACCCCTGAGTTTTTTTTTTGAAACCTGGTGGTTTTTTTCATCAGTACGACAGCAAATTATGTAATAAGGCAAAAATATAAGATGACAAAAGGGAAAAGCGGAGAAAACTGAATAGTTATTAAAGAGGGCACTAAAGTCGATTAACTTGTTCTCGAAACTCGTCAAAAAGACACCCCCATAACTCTCGAAACTTTTAGTGAAAAAAAAAAAAAAAAAAAAAAAAAAAACATGAATTTTCGAATATTGCTAAATAAAGCTAAAATCACCTCGTAAAGGTGAAACAAAAATTGTAAAGAGGCCAATGAGCCCACTTAAATCATCGTCAACCATAGCAACGCAGATGCAGGACTAATCGGTTGGAAGCCCAGGATTCGGTACCGAGGACCACCCTAATGATGATATCCCCTGGAAATTTTATTATTATAACTTTGTTATTAGTTTAAAAATGTGTATATTTTTTTTTGGAAATTTAAATTGTTAAACTATACATTTAGGGTTAATAGGCGATGGTAGAGTAAAAAGGAAAATTACGGTTTGAAGATTGGGTAGGATCAGATTGTTCTTTTTTTTGGTTCGGAAATTCTCAAATTCCACGCAAACTTGCCTTTTGGGTCTAATTTCACGGTACCTAGGGATACCGGAAACTAAGTAAGTTCATCATCATCTTTCGATTGATCAAGCTTGTACGTTTCTTAGTGATGCAAACTTTGTATAACCTAACATGTTGCCAGTGTAACTAAATAATAATTTTCAGCACTAGCAGACCTGGTCGCTAGCACCTCGAGATTACAACAAACACTCCGTCATCGTCGCTGAGCTCAACGTCGTATCGATGGAAACCAAGTAAGTAACAACAATATTTAATTATAGATACATTTATACATGCATTTCTTTGAACCTTTAAAACACTTGGCGATGTGGTAGAATTTTATTATTTGGTTTAATACGGTTTAATTTGGATAAATTAAAGAAAACAAAATAAGTGTCATTTAATTTTGTTGGTTTCGAGTAGATGATTGAAATTTAGAGTCAGTCGCGTTCGAACATGTTGGTTCACACAAATCTCGTTCGGCTACAATCAAGTTCGCTTCTTAACTCAATTCGTTTGCCTATGTTTCTTTTGCACGAGTTCGTGTCCTGAGTCATTTCGTTTGCATATCGCTATTTCGTGATAAAATTAGAAACTATAAGTCAAATCTCTTTTACTTTCTTTTATTTGTTTGCGAATATGAAGATTTCCATAAACCAATTATTTTTTTTCTGGATGTGAAATTAGAGAATTCCACGAAAAATTAAAAATGTTTGTATTTTTTTTATATCTTAGAGTATAGGTGTAAATAGACATTAGCCTGGTAGAGCTTTACACTTTCTGTTGCTTCTTACCTAAATTGTTGATCGAATATTAGGAGATTAGGATGTAGTTATTTTATAATTTTGTAATCTGGTAATTATAACTGAGCTTAAAATATTCAATAAAAGTACTTATGAATTCACGGTAATTAGTAAACATGAAATAATAAGCCTTTCATTTGGATGACGAAATGTAGGGAAAGGTTAGTATTCCAGGTTATTTAATTGTCTTTGGGTTAATGGAAATAATGTCGGAATCCATTAACAGGTTGGGTGGGTAAAGACGAGGAGGGAAAATTCCATCTTTTCTATCCCTCCATAGCTGGTTGTATCATTTCCTTGGTGTCGCTGTATTTCTTAACATAACTTTTTTTTATATTTGCGCTGCTTTATTTTCGCTGGTTTTATTTAATTATTCCGTTCTTGAGGTGTTAGAGTTTAAATTCCCTGCATACTAGTTTTATTTCGTACGAATTTCGCTGCATGTTACCGAGACAAGCCCACGCCATTTTCCCTGAGCCAGACCGTAGCATAGCAAGGTATGCAGACCCGTCTCGGAAGCATGCGCCTGACCCTTCTTCAGCAGTTTATGGCAGCATTCGGGAGAAATTCGTTACAAATTGTAGTCAGTTGAGATCACTGGTATTCTAACTGAAATGTGCCTGTATTTTCTATATCCTCAATTTAATCATATATTAGCTAAAGAAGTTTAGCTCCCTTATAAATTGTAGTCAGTTGAGATCACTGGTATTCTAACTGAAATGTTCCTGTAGTGAACTTAATGCCGTACAGATTTTTTCCGTTTTATATTTAAATACAAATGGTGAATTCCTTTTCGCTACTTTGGCGAATGTTGAAAAAGTGAATGCAACAACCAAAAGTTTTGATTGTGAATATAGGTTGTTATTCCGTCCTTTTTCATAATCTATGTTATGGTGAAGAAGTTGTAATCTATATATATAAAAATGAATTGGCGTTCGTATATACCGTAAGATCTCCGTATCGGCTCACCGATTTTAAATATTTTTTCTTTAATGTTTCCAATCTGTTTCAGGTCTTATTTACCACATAAATTTTTTTTTCTAATCTCAATTTAAAATTTTTTTAGATAATACTCAATAACGGCTTAACCGATTTTCAAAATTTTTCTTTCCTTTATTCTATCCGACATAGTGTTTATTTATATAGAACAAAACATTTTCTAAATCCTTAATTTAACCATATAAATTGTAGTCAGTTGAGATCACTGGTATTCTAACTGAAATGTTCCTGTAGGGAACTTAATGCCATACAGATTTTTTCCGTTTTATATTTAAAATACAAATGGTGAATTCCTTTTCGCTACTATGGCGAATGTTGAAAAAGCGAATGCAACAACCAAAAGTTTTGATTGAGAATATAGGTTGTTATTCCGTCCTTTTTCATAATCTATGTCATGGTGAAGAAGTTGTAATCTATATATATATAAATGAATTGGCGTTCGTATATACCGTAAGATCTCCGTATCGGCGAAACCGATTTTAAATATTTTTTCTTTAATGTTTCCAATCTGTTTCAGCTCTCATTTACCACATAAATTTTTTTTTCTAATCTCAATTTAAAATTTTTTTAGCTAATACTCAATAACGGCCTAACCGAGTTTCAAATTCTTTTCTTTTCTTTATTCTATCGGACATAGTGTTTATTTATACAGAACAAAACATTTTCCAAATCCTCAATTTAATCATATATTAGCTAAAGAAGTTTAGCTACCATATAAATTGTAGTCAGTTGAGATCACTGGTATTCTAACTGAAATGTGCCTGTAGGGAACTTAATACCATACAGATTTTTTCCATTTTATAGTTAAATACAAATGGTGAATTCCTTTTCGCTACTTTGGCGAATGTTGAAAAAGCGAATGCAACAACCAAAAGTTTTGATTGTGAATATAGGTTGTTATTCCGTCCTTTTTCATAATCTATGTCATGGTGAAGAAGTTGTAATCTATATATATATAAATGAATTGGCGTTCGTATATACCGTAAGATCTCCGTATCGGCGCAACCGATTTTAAATATTTTTTCTTTAATGTTTCCAATCTGTTTCAGCTCTCATTTACCACATAAATTTTTTTTTTCTAATCTCAATTAAAATTTTTTTTAGCTAATACTCAATAACGGCTAAACCGATTTTCAAAATTTTTTCTTTTCTTTATTCTATCGGACATAGTGTTTATTTAAATAGAACAAAACATTTTCCAAATCTTCAATTTAATCATATATTAGCTAAAGAAGTTTAGCTACCATATAAATTGTAGTCAGTTGAGATCACTGGTATTCTAACTGAAATGTTACTGTAGGGAACTTAATGCCATACAGATTTTTTCCGTTTTATATTTAAAATACAAATGGTGAATTCCTTTTCGCTACTATGGCGAATGTTGAAAAAGCGAATGCAACAACCAAAAGTTTTGATTGAGAATATAGGTTGTTATTCCGTCCTTTTTCATAATCTATGTCATGGTGAAGAAGTTGTAATCTATATATATATATACATAAATGAATTGGCGTTCGTATATACCGTAAGATCTCCGTATCGGCGCAACCGATTTTAAATATTTTTTCTTTAATGTTTCCAATCTGTTTCAGCTCTCATTTACCACATACATTTTTTTTTTCTAATCTCAATTTAAATTTTTTTTAGCTAATACTCAATAACGGCTTAACCGAGTTTCAAATGATTTTCTTTTCTTTATTCTATCGGACATAGTGTTTATTTATATAGAACAAAACATTTTCTATATCCTCAATTTAATCATATATTAGCTAAAGAAGTTTAGCTACCTTATAAATTGTAGTCAGTTGAGATCACTGGTATTCTAACTGAAATGTTCCTGTAGTGAACTTAATGCCGTACAGATTTTTTCCGTTTTATATTTAAATACAAATGGTGAATTCCTTTTCGCTACTTTGGCGAATGTTGAAAAAGTGAATGCAACAACCAAAAGTTTTGATTGTGAATATAGGTGGTTATTCCGTCCTTTTTCATAATCTATGTTATGGTGAAGAAGTTGTAATCTATATATATAAAAATGAATTGGCGTTCGTATATACCGTAAGATCTCCGTATCGGCTCAACCGATTTTAAATATTTTTTCTTTAATGTTTCCAATCTCTTTCTGGTCTTATTTACCACATAAATTTTTTTTTCTAGTCTCAATTTAAATTTTTTTTAGATAATACTCAATAACGGCTTAACCGATTTTCAAAATTTTTTCTTTCCTTTATTCTATCCGACATAGTGTTTATTTATATAGAACAAAACATTTTCTAAATCCTTAATTTAATAATATATTAGCTAAAGAAGTTTAGCTACTATATAAATTGTAGTCAGTTGCCATCACTGGTATTCTAACTGAAATGTTCCTGTAGGGAACTTAATGCCATACAGATTTTTTCCGTTTTATATTTAAAATACAAATGGTGAATTCCTTTTCGCTACTATGGCGAATGTTGAAAAAGCGAATGCAACAACCAAAAGTTTTGATTGTGAATATAGGTTGTTATTCCGTCCTTTTTCATAATCTATGTCATGGTGAAGAAGTTGTAATCTATATATATATATACATAAATGAATTGGCGTTCGTATATACCGTAAGATCTCCGTATCAGCGCAACCGATTTTAAATATTTTTTCTTTAATGTTTCCAATCTGTTTCAGCTCTCATTTACCACATAAACTTTTTTTTCTAATCTCAATTTAAAATTTTTTTAGCTAATACTCAATAACGGCCTAACCGAGTTTCAAATTCTTTTCTTTTCTTTATTCTATCGGACATAGTGTTTATTTATACAGAACAAAACATTTTCCAAATCCTCAATTTAATCATATATTAGCTAAAGAAGTTTAGCTACCATATAAATTGTAGTCAGTTGAGATCACTGGTATTCTAACTGAAATGTGCCTGTAGGGAACTTAATACCATACAGATTTTTTCCATTTTATAGTTAAATACAAATGGTGAATTCCTTTTCGCTACTTTGGCGAATGTTGAAAAAGCGAATGCAACAACCAAAAGTTTTGATTGTGAATATAGGTTGTTGATTGTGAATATAGGTTGTTATTACGTCCTCTTTCATAATCTATGTTATGGTGAAGAAGTTGTAATCTATGTATATATATAAAAATGATTTGGCGTTCGTATATCCCGTAAGATCTCCGTATCGGCTCAACCGGTTTTAAATATTTTTTCTTTAATGTTTCCAATCTGTTTCAGGTCTCATTTACCACATACATTTTTTTTCTAATCTCAATTTAAATTTTTTTTAGCTAATACTCAATAACGGCTTAACCGAGTTTCAAATGCTTTTCTTTTCTTTATTCTATCGGACATAGTGTTTATTTATATAGAACAAAACATTTTCTATATCCTCAATTTAATCATATATTAGCTAAAGAAGTTTAGCTACCATATAAATTGTAGTCAGTTGAGATCACTGGTATTCTAACTGAAATGTGCCTGTATTTTCTATATCCTCAATTTAATCATATATTAGCTAAAGAAGTTTAGCTCCCTTATAAATTGTAGTCAGTTGAGATCACTGGTATTCTAACTGAAATGTTCCTGTAGTGAACTTAATGCCGTACAGATTTTTTCCGTTTTATATTTAAATACAAATGGTGAATTCCTTTTCGCTACTTTGGCGAATGTTGAAAAAGTGAATGCAACAACCAAAAGTTTTGATTGTGAATATAGGTTGTTATTCCGTCCTTTTTCATAATCTATGTTATGGTGAAGAAGTTGTAATCTATATATATAAAAATGAATTGGCGTTCGTATATACCGTAAGATCTCCGTATCGGCTCACCGATTTTAAATATTTTTTCTTTAATGTTTCCAATCTGTTTCAGGTCTTATTTACCACATAAATTTTTTTTTCTAATCTCAATTTAAAATTTTTTTAGATAATACTCAATAACGGCTTAACCGATTTTCAAAATTTTTCTTTCCTTTATTCTATCCGACATAGTGTTTATTTATGTAGAACAAAACATTTTCTAAATCCTTAATTTAATCATATATTAGCTAAAGAAGTTTAGCTACCATATAAATTGTAGTCAGTTGAGATCACTGGTATTCTAACTGAAATGTTCCTGTAGGGAATTTAATGCCATACAGATTTTTTCCGTTTTATATTTAAAATACAAATGGTGAATTCCTTTTCGCTACTATGGCGAATGTTGAAAAAGCGAATGCAACAACCAAAAGTTTTGATTGAGAATATAGGTTGTTATTCCGTCCTTTTTCATAATCTATGTCATGGTGAAGAAGTTGTAATCTATATATATATAAATGAATTGGCGTTCGTATATACCGTAAGATCTCCGTATCGGCGCAACCGATTTTAAATATTTTTTCTTTAATGTTTCCAATCTGTTTCAGCTCTCATTTACCACATAAATTTTTTTTTCTAATCTCAATTTAAAATTTTTTTAGCTAATACTCAATAACGGCCTAACCGAGTTTCAAATTCTTTTCTTTTCTTTATTCTATCGGACATAGTGTTTATTTATACAGAACAAAACATTTTCCAAATCCTCAATTTAATCATATATTAGCTAAAGAAGTTTAGCTACCATATAAATTGTAGTCAGTTGAGATCACTGGTATTCTAACTGAAATGTGCCTGTAGGGAACTTAATACCATACAGATTTTTTCCATTTTATAGTTAAATACAAATGGTGAATTCCTTTTCGCTACTTTGGCGAATGTTGAAAAAGCGAATGCAACAACCAAAAGTTTTGATTGTGAATATAGGTTGTTATTCCGTCCTTTTTCATAATCTATGTCATGGTGAAGAAGTTGTAATCTATATATATATAAATGAATTGGCGTTCGTATATACCGTAAGATCTCCGTATCGGCGCAACCGATTTTAAATATTTTTTCTTTAATGTTTCCAATCTGTTTCAGCTCTCATTTACCACATAAATTTTTTTTTTCTAATCTCAATTAAAATTTTTTTTAGCTAATACTCAATAACGGCTAAACCGATTTTCAAAATTTTTTCTTTTCTTTATTCTATCGGACATAGTGTTTATTTAAATAGAACAAAACATTTTCCAAATCTTCAATTTAATCATATATTAGCTAAAGAAGTTTAGCTACCATATAAATTGTAGTCAGTTGAGATCACTGGTATTCTAACTGAAATGTTACTGTAGGGAACTTAATGCCATACAGATTTTTTCCGTTTTATATTTAAAATACAAATGGTGAATTCCTTTTCGCTACTATGGCGAATGTTGAAAAAGCGAATGCAACAACCAAAAGTTTTGATTGAGAATATAGGTTGTTATTCCGTCCTCTTTCATAATCTATGTCATGGTGAAGAAGTTGTAATCTATATATATATAAATGAATTGGCGTTCGTATATACCGTAAGATCTCCGTATCGGCGCAACCGATTTTAAATATTTTTTCTTTAATGTTTCCAATCTGTTTCAGCTCTCATTTACCACATAAATTTTTTTTTCTAATCTCAATTTAAAATTTTTTTAGCTAATACTCAATAACGGCCTAACCAAGTTTCAAATTCTTTTCTTTTCTTTATTCTATCGGACATAGTGTTTATTTATACAGAACAAAACATTTTCCAAATCCTCAATTTAATCATATATTAGCTAAAGAAGTTTAGCTACCATATAAATTGTAGTCAGTTGAGATCACTGGTATTCTAACTGAAATGTTACTGTAGGGAACTTAATGCCATACAGATTTTTTTCCGTTTTATATTTAAATACAAATGGTGAATTAATTTTCGCTACTTTGGCGAGTGTTGAAAAAGTGAATGCAACAACCAAAAGTTTTGATTGTGAATATAGGTTGTTGATTGTGAATATAGGTTGTTATTCCGTCCTCTTTCATAATCTATGTTATGGTGAAGAAGTTGTAATCTATGTATATATATAAAAATGATTTGGCGTTAGTACTTATATCCCGTAAGATCTCCGTATCGGCTCAACCGCTTTTAAATATTTTTTCTTTAATGTTTCCAACATTGTAAAATCCTACAAGTAAGTTATCTTTGTTCCTTTCTCTTTCTAACACACAGGGTTTTGACACTGAGAAAAACGTCAAATCAGAGGTTGACACTGAGAAAAATGTCAAAAAAAAAGCTAGTACAGCAACCCCTATCGCAGCAGGGATGTAATTTTCAATTAAAAATGGAGCGAAATTCCAGTGTAGGGTTGCTGTGTAGGTTAACTTTTGAAGCATATTTAGTATGGAAATATAAGCCGAAATGTGCCAAAGGAAAAGTTCTAACTTTACATTGTAGAAGATAATACTATGTCGCATTTATAATTGAATAAAATGTTGCTTAATCCACTTAATGAAGGAAAACATTTTGACGACAAGACCACTTCTTGGCAATATACGTTCGGTTTTCTTTTTATACCTAGTAGTGCTTCGCACACAAGGTATATTAACTTCATTCGCCTAACGGTAGTATGTAACGGCATAAACGAATCGAGATAGATATTGACTTATATATATCAAAATGTTCAGGAGGAAAAGAGAAATTGATTGAGCCATGTCCGTCCGTCCGTCCGTCCGTCCGTCCGTCCGTCTGTAAACACGATAACTTGAGTAAATCTTGAGATATCTCAATGAAACTTGGTATGCAGGTTCCTTTTTACTTATCTCTGAACGCTATTGAAAATAGGCAAAATCGGTTAAAAGCCACGCCCACTTTCTATATATATAATATTTTCGAAAATACAAAAAGAGTGATTATTCAGTACATAATACACCTATAAGGATAAAATTTGGTGTGTACCTTAGCGTTAAGGCAGAAAATAAATTTCTGAAGAAATTTTTAAAAAAGGGCGTGGCACCGCCCACTTTTGATTAAGTCAAATTTGGAAATATTATTAATCATAAATCAAAAACCGCTCAAGATAGGCAAATAAAATTCAGCACACATATTTCTATTAGTACAGGCAATATTTCGAAAAAAAATTAGCGAAATCGGATTAGGTCCAGGCCCAATTTTATACGAAAGATTTTGAAAAGGATCATGGATATATTGAATATGCTATAACTTTGCTTAAACTAGCTGTATATCATTTCTATTTCACCCCTAAAGTGTTCGTGGGCAAAGAAAGTCGAAAGCACCAAATTTTTGGAAAATGGGCGTGGCCCCGCCCCTTTATGGGGGATTATTCTACAAAACTTTCCATGCCATAACTCCGGTAAAAATTGACTTATTGAAACGATATTTAGAGAAAGTGTTCAACATATAAAGCTAACTCTTTGCTGAAAAAATTAACAAAATCGGTGAATGGACACGCCCACTTTTTGAACACAGTTCCAAAAAATTTCTTCGTAAAATTAAAATCGCGATATTTCCTTAATTGTATAAGTTATATAAATAAGATTTTACACACATAACAAGCTTTTTCAGCAAAACAGAACTGTATAAAAATTTTGTGGATTTTGGTGAAGTAGGCGTGGCGCCGCCCACTTTTTAGCATAAAAGGTCAGCTATTTTCAAAAGCAATTGCTTGAAATTTCAAGAAGGTATTTCAATGAAAGTTAGTGAGATGCTTCCCAATAGTATATTGTATACTCGTGCCAAAAATTACGCAAATCGGATAGCAAACACGCAAAATATACGGACAAGTAGTTAACACCCTACTGCCTTTTTATACCTAGTAGTGCTTCGCACACAAGGTATATTAACTTCATTCGCCTAACGGTAGTATGTAACGGCATAAACGAATCGAGATAGATATTGACTTATATATATCAAAATGTTCAGGAGGAAAAGAGAAATTGATTGAGCCATGTCCGTCCGTCCGTCCGTCCGTCCGTCCGTCTGTAAACACGATAACTTGAGTAAATCTTGAGATATCTCAATGAAACTTGGTATGCAGGTTCCTTTTTACTTATCTCTGAACGCTATTGAAAATAGGCAAAATCGGTTAAAAGCCACGCCCACTTTCTATATATATAATATTTTCGAAAATACAAAAAGAGTGATTATTCAGTACATAATACACCTATAAGGATAAAATTTGGTGTGTACCTTAGCGTTAAGGCAGAAAATAAATTTCTGAAGAAATTTTTAAAAAAGGGCGTGGCACCGCCCACTTTTGATTAAGTCAAATTTGGAAATATTATTAATCATAAATCAAAAACCGCTCAAGATAGGCAAATAAAATTCAGCACACATATTTCTATTAGTACAGGCAATATTTCGAAAAAAAATTAGCGAAATCGGATTAGGTCCAGGCCCAATTTTATACGAAAGATTTTGAAAAGGATCATGGATATATTGAATATGCTATAACTTTGCTTAAACTAGCTGTATATCATTTCTATTTCACCCCTAAAGTGTTCGTGGGCAAAGAAAGTCGAAAGCACCAAATTTTTGGAAAATGGGCGTGGCCCCGCCCCTTTATGGGGGATTATTCTACAAAACTTTCCATGCCATAACTCCGGTAAAAATTGACTTATTGAAACGATATTTAGAGAAAGTGTTCAACATATAAAGCTAACTCTTTGCTGAAAAAATTAACAAAATCGGTGAATGGACACGCCCACTTTTTGAACACAGTTCCAAAAAATTTCTTCGTAAAATTAAAATCGCGATATTTCCTTAATTGTATAAGTTATATAAATAAGATTTTACACACATAACAAGCTTTTTCAGCAAAACAGAACTGTATAAAAATTTTGTGGATTTTGGTGAAGTAGGCGTGGCGCCGCCCACTTTTTAGCATAAAAGGTCAGCTATTTTCAAAAGCAATTGCTTGAAATTTCAAGAAGGTATTTCAATGAAAGTTAGTGAGATGCTTCCCAATAGTATATTGTATACTCCTGCCAAAAATTACGCAAATCGGATAGCAAACACGCAAAATATACGGACAAGTAGTTAACACCCTACTGCCTTTTTATACCTAGTAGTGCTTCGCACACAAGGTATATTAACTTCATTCGCCTAACGGTAGTATGTAACGGCATAAACGAATCGAGATAGATATTGACTTATATATATCAAAATGTTCAGGAGGAAAAGAGAAATTGATTGAGCCATGTCCGTCCGTCCGTCCGTCCGTCTGTAAACACGATAACTTGAGTAAATCTTGAGATATCTCAATGAAACTTGGTATGCAGGTTCCTTTTTACTTATCTCTGAACGCTATTGAAAATAGGCAAAATCGGTTAAAAGCCACGCCCACTTTCTATATATATAATATTTTCGAAAATACAAAAAGAGTGATTATTCAGTACATAATACACCTATAAGGATAAAATTTGGTGTGTACCTTAGCGTTAAGGCAGAAAATAAATTTCTGAAGAAATTTTTAAAAAAGGGCGTGGCACCGCCCACTTTTGATTAAGTCAAATTTGGAAATATTAGTAATCATAAATCAAAAACCGCTCAAGATAGGCAAATAAAATTCAGCACACATATTTCTATTAGTACAGGCAATATTTCGAAAAAAAATTAGCGAAATCGGATTAGGTCCAGGCCCAATTTTATACGAAAGATTTTGAAAAGGATCATGGATATATTGAATATGCTATAACTTTGCTTAAACTAGCTGTATATCATTTCTATTTCACCCCTAAAGTGTTCGTGGGCAAAGAAAGTCGAAAGCACCAAATTTTTGGAAAATGGGCGTGGCCCCGCCCCTTTATGGGGGATTATTCTACAAAACTTTCCATGCCATAACTCCGGTAAAAATTGACTTATTGAAACGATATTTAGAGAAAGTGTTCAACATATAAAGCTAACTCTTTGCTGAAAAAATTAACAAAATCGGTGAATGGACACGCCCACTTTTTGAACACAGTTCCAAAAAATTTCTTCGTAAAATTAAATTCGCGATATTTCCTTAATTGTATAAGTTATATAAATAAGATTTTACACACATAACAAGCTTTTTCAGCAAAACAGAACTGTATAAAAATTTTGTGGATTTTGGTGAAGTAGGCGTGGCGCCGCCCACTTTTTAGCATAAAAGGTCAGCTATTTTCAAAAGCAATTGCTTGAAATTTCAAGAAGGTATTTCAATGAAAGTTAGTGAGATGCTTCCCAATAGTATATTGTATACTCCTGCCAAAAATTACGCAAATCGGATAGCAAACACGCAAAATATACGGACAAGTAGTTAACACCCTACTGCCTTTTTATACCTAGTAGTGCTTCGCACACAAGGTATATTAACTTCATTCGCCTAACGGTAGTATGTAACGGCATAAACGAATCGAGATAGATATTGACTTATATATATCAAAATGTTCAGGAGGAAAAGAGAAATTGATTGAGCCATGTCCGTCCGTCCGTCCGTCTGTCCGTCCGTCCGTCCGTCCGTCTGTCCGTCTGTCCGTCCGTCCGTCTGTGAACACGATAACTTGAGTAAATCTTGAGATATCTCAATGAAATTTGGTATGCAGGTTCCTTTTCACTTATCTCGGAGCGCTATTGAAAATAGGCAAAATCGGTTAAAAGCCACGCCCACTTTCTATATATATAATATTTTCGAAAATACAAAAAGAGTGATTATTCAGTACATAATACACCTATAAGGATAATATTTGGTGTGCACTTTAGCGTTAAGGCAAAAAATACATTTTTGAAGAAACTTTTAAAATGGGGCGTGGTACCGCCCACTTTTGATTAAGTCAAATTTGGAAATATTATTAATCATAAATCAAAAACCGCTCAAGATAGCAAAGTGAAATTCAGCACACATATTTATATTAATACAGGCAATATTTCGAAAAAAAATTATCGAAATCGGGTTAGGTCCACGCCCAATTTTATACGAAAGATTTTGAAAAGGATCATTGATATATTGAATATGCTATAACTTTGCTCAAACTAGCTGTATATCATTTCTGTTTCACCTCTAAAGTGTTCGTGGGCAAAGAAAGTCGAAAACACAAAAGTTTTGGAAAATGGGCGTGGCCCCGCCCCTTTATGGGGGATTATTCCATAAAACTTTCCATGCCATAACTCCGGTAAAAATTGACTTATTGAAACGATATTTACAGAAAGTGTTCAACATATAAAGGTAACTCTTTGCTGTAAAAATAAACAAAATCGGTGAACGGACACGCCCACTTTTTGAACACAGTTTTGAAAAATTTCTTTGTAAAATTAAAATCGCTATATTTCCATAACTGTATAAGTTATATATATAAGATTTTACAAACTTAATAAGCTTTTTAAGAAAAACTAAACTGCAAAAAAATTTTGTGGATTTTGTTGAAGTAGGCGTGGCGCCGCCCACTTTTCAGCAAAAAAGGTCTGTTATTTTCAAAAGCGATTGCTTGAAATTTCAAGAAGGTATTTCAATGAAAGTTAGTGAGATGCTTCCCAATAGTATGTAGTATACTCCTGCCAAAAATTATGCAAATCGAATGACAAACAAGCAAGATTTACGGGAAAGTAGTTAACTCCATATTGCCTTTTTATACCTAGTAGTGCTTCGCACACAAGGTATATTAACTTCATTGGCCTAACGGTAGTATGTAACGGCATAAACGAATCGAGATAGATATTGACTTATATATATCAAAATGTTCAGGAGGTGAAGAGAAATTGATTGAGCCATGTCCGTCCGTCCGTCTGTGAACACGATAACTTGAGTAAATCTTGAGATATCTCAATGAAATTTGGTATGTAGGTTCCTTTTCACTTATCTCCGAGCGCTATTGAAAATAGGCAAAATCGGTTAAAAGCCACGCCCTCTTTCTATATATATAATATTTTCGAAAATACAAAAAGAGTGATTATTCAGTACATAATACACCTATAAGGATAATATTTGGTATGCACTTTAGCGTTAAGGCAACAAATAGATTTTTGAAAAAATTTTTACAAAGGGGCGTGGTACCGCCCACTTTTGATATAGTCAAGTTTGGAAATATTGTTAATCATAAATCAAAAACTGCTCAAGATAGCAAAACAAATTTCAGCACACATATTTATATTAATGCAAGAAATATTTCGAAAAAAAATTATTGAAATCGGGTTAGGTCCACGCCCAATTTTATACGAAAGATTTTGAAAAGGATCATAGATATATTGAATATGCTATAACTTTGCTTAAACTAGCTGTATATCATTTCTATTTCACCTCTGAAGTGTTCGTGGGCAAAGAAAGTCGAAAGCACAAAATTTTTGGAAAATGGGCGTGGCCCCGCCCCTTTATGGGGGATTATTCCACAAAACTTTACATGCCATAACTCCGGTAAAAATTGACTTATTGGAACGATATTTAGAGAAAGTGTTCAACATATAAAGCTAACTCTTTGCTGTAAAAATGAACAAAATCGGTGAACGGACACGCCCACTTTTTGAACACAGTTCTAAAAAATTTCTTCGTAAAATTAAAATCGCGATATTTCCATAATTGTATAAGTTATTTAAATAAGATTTTACACACATAATAAGCTTTTTAACCAAAACTAAACTGTATACAAATTTTGTGGATTTTGGTGAAGTAGGCGTGGCGCCGCCCACTTTTTAGCATAAAAGCTCTGCTATTTTCAAAAGCGATTGCTTGGAATTTGAAGAATGTATTTCAATGAAATTTTGTGAGATACTTCCCAATAGTATGTAGTATACTCCTGCCAAAAATTACGCAAATCGAATAACAAACAAGCAAGATTTACGGGCAAGTAGTTAACACTCTACTGCCTTTTTATACCTAGTAGTGCTTCGCACACAAGGTATATTAACTTCATTGGCCTAACGGTAGTATGTAACGGCATAAACGAATCGAGATAGATATTGACTTATATATATCAAAATGTTCAGGAGGAGAAGAGAAATTGATTGAGCCATGTCCGTCCGGCCGTCCGTCCGTCCGTCCGTCTGTGAACACGATAACTTGAGTAAATCTTGAGATATCTCAATGAAATTTGGTATGTAGGTTCCTTTTCACTTATCTCCGAGCGCTATTGAAAATAGGCAAAATCGGTTAAAAGCCACGCCCTCTTTCTATATATATAATATTTTCGAAAATACAAAAAGAGTGATTATTCAGTACATAATACACCTATAAGGATAATATTTGGTATGCACTTTAGCGTTAAGGCAACAAATAGATTTTTGAAAAAATTTTTAAAAAGGGGCGTGGTACCGCCCACTTTTGATATAGTCAAGTTGGGAAATATTATTAATCATAAATCAAAAACCGCTCAAGATAGCAAAACAAAATTCAGCACACATATTTATATTAATACAAGCAATATTTCGAAAAAAAATTATTGAAATCGGGTTAGGTCCACGCCCAATTTTATACGAAAGATTTTGAAAAGGATCATAGATATATTGTATATGCTATAACTTTGCTTAAACTAGCTGTATATCATTTCTATTTCACCTCTGAAGTGTTCGTGGGCAAAGAAAGTCGAAAGCACAAAATTTTTGGAAAATGGGCGTGGCCCCGCCCCTTTATGGGGGATTATTCCACAAAACTTTACATGCCATAACTCCGGTAAAAATTGACTTATTGGAACGATATTTAGAGAAAGTGTTCAACATATAAAGCTAACTCTTTGCTGTAAAAATAAACAAAATCGGTGAACGGACACGCCCACTTTTTGAACACAGTTCTAAAAAATTTCTTCGTAAAATTAAAATCGCGATATTTCCATAATTGTATAAGTTATTTAAATAAGATTTTACACACATAATAAGCTTTTTACCCAAAACTAAACTGTATACAAATTTTGTGGAGTTTGGTGAAGTAGGCGTGGCGCCACCCACTTTTTAGCATAAAAGCTCTGCTATTTTCAAAAGCGATTGCTTGGAATTTGAAGAATGTATTTCAATGAAATTTTGTGAGATACTTCCCAATAGTATGTAGTATACTCCTGCCAAAAATTACGCAAATCGAATAACAAACAAGCAAGATTTACGGGCAAGTAGTTAACACTCTACTGCCTTTTTATACCTAGTAGTGCTTCGCACACAAGGTATATTAACTTCATTGGCCTAACGGTAGTATGTAACGGCATAAACGAATCGAGATAGATATTGACTTATATATATCAAAATGTTCAGGAGGAGAAGAGAAATTGATTGAGCCATGTCCGTCCGTCCGTCCGTCCGTCCGTCTGTGAACACGATAACTTGAGTAAATCTTGAGATATCTCAATGAAATTTGGTATGTACATAGGTTCCTTTTCACTTATCTCCGAGCGCTATTGAAAATAGGCAAAATCGGTTAAAAGCCACGCCCTCTTTCTATATATATAATATTTTCGAAAATACAAAAAGAGTGATTATTCAGTACATAATACACCTATAAGGATAATATTTGGTATGCACTTTAGCGTTAAGGCAACAAATAGATTTTTGAAAAAATTTTTAAAAAGGGGCGTGGTACCGCCCACTTTTGATATAGTCAAGTTGGGAAATATTATTAATCATAAATCAAAAACCGCTCAAGATAGCAAAACAAAATTCAGCACACATATTTATATTATTACAAGCAATATTTCGAAAAAAAATTATTGAAATCGGGTTAGGTCCACGCCCAATTTTATACGAAAGATTTTGAAAAGGATCATAGATATATTGTATATGCTATAACTTTGCTTAAACTAGCTGTATATCATTTCTATTTCACCTCTGAAGTGTTCGTGGGCAAAGAAAGTCGAAAGCACAAAATTTTTGGAAAATGGGCGTGGCCCCGCCCCTTTATGGGGGATTATTCCACAAAACTTTACATGCCATAACTCCGGTAAAAATTGACTTATTGGAACGATATTTAGAGAAAGTGTTCAACATATAAAGCTAACTCTTTGCTGTAAAAATAAACAAAATCGGTGAACGGACACGCCCACTTTTTGAACACAGTTCTAAAAAATTTCTTCGTAAAATTAAAATCGCGATATTTCCATAATTGTATAAGTTATTTAAATAAGATTTTACACACATAATAAGCTTTTTACCCAAAACTAAACTGTATACAAATTTTGTGGAGTTTGGTGAAGTAGGCGTGGCGCCACCCACTTTTTAGCATAAAAGCTCTGCTATTTTCAAAAGCGATTGCTTGGAATTTGAAGAATGTATTTCAATGAAATTTTGTGAGATACTTCCCAATAGTATGTAGTATACTCCTGCCAAAAATTACGCAAATCGAATAACAAACAAGCAAGATTTACGGGCAAGTAGTTAACACTCTACTGCCTTTTTATACCTAGTAGTGCTTCGCACACAAGGTATATTAACTTCATTGGCCTAACGGTAGTATGTAACGGCATAAACGAATCGAGATAGATATTGACTTATATATATCAAAATGTTCAGGAGGAGAAGAGAAATTGATTGAGCCATGTCCGTCCGTCCGTCCGTCCGTCCGTCTGTGAACACGATAACTTGAGTAAATCTTGAGATATCTCAATGAAATTTGGTATGTACATAGGTTCCTTTTCACTTATCTCCGAGCGCTATTGAAAATAGGCAAAATCGGTTAAAAGCCACGCCCTCTTTCTATATATATAATATTTTCGAAAATACAAAAAGAGTGATTATTCAGTACATAATACACCTATAAGGATAATATTTGGTATGCACTTTAGCGTTAAGGCAACAAATAGATTTTTGAAAAAATTTTTAAAAAGGGGCGTGGTACCGCCCACTTTTGATATAGTCAAGTTGGGAAATATTATTAATCATAAATCAAAAACCGCTCAAGATAGCAAAACAAAATTCAGCACACATATTTATATTATTACAAGCAATATTTCGAAAAAAAATTATTGAAATCGGGTTAGGTCCACGCCCAATTTTATACGAAAGATTTTGAAAAGGATCATAGATATATTGTATATGCTATAACTTTGCTTAAACTAGCTGTATATCATTTCTATTTCACCTCTGAAGTGTTCGTGGGCAAAGAAAGTCGAAAGCACAAAATTTTTGGAAAATGGGCGTGGCCCCGCCCCTTTATGGGGGATTATTCCACAAAACTTTACATGCCATAACTCCGGTAAAAATTGACTTATTGGAACGATATTTAGAGAAAGTGTTCAACATATAAAGCTAACTCTTTGCTGTAAAAATAAACAAAATCGGTGAACGGACACGCCCACTTTTTGAACACAGTTCTAAAAAATTTCTTCGTAAAATTAAAATCGCGATATTTCCATAATTGTATAAGTTATTTAAATAAGATTTTACACACATAATAAGCTTTTTACCCAAAACTAAACTGTATACAAATTTTGTGGAGTTTGGTGAAGTAGGCGTGGCGCCGCCCACTTTTTAGCATAAAAGCTCTGCTAATTTCAAAAGCGATTGCTTGGAATTTGAAGAATGTATTTCAATGAAATTTTGTGAGATACTTCCCAATAGTATGTAGTATACTCCTGCCAAAAATTACGCAAATCGAATAACAAACAAGCAAGATTTACGGGCAAGTAGTTAACACTCTACTGCCTTTTTATACCTAGTAGTGCTTCGCACACAAGGTATATTAACTTCATTGGCCTAACGGTAGTATGTAACGGCATAAACGAATCGAGATAGATATTGACTTATATATATCAAAATGTTCAGGAGGAGAAGAGAAATTGATTGAGCCATGTCCGTCCGTCCGTCCGTCCGTCTGTGAACACGATAACTTGAGTAAATCTTGAGATATCTCAATGAAATTTGGTATGTAGGTTCCTTTTCACTTATCTCCGAGCGCTATTGAAAATAGGCAAAATCGGTTAAAAGCCACGCCCTCTTTCTATATATATAATATTTTTGAAAATACAAAAAGAGTGATTATTCAGTACATAATACACCTATAAGGATAATATTTGGTATGCACTTTAGCGTTAAGGCAACAAATAGATTTTTGAAAAAATTTTTAAAAAGGGGCGTGGTACCGCCCACTTTTGATATAGTCAAGTTGGGAAATATTATTAATCATAAATCAAAAACCGCTCAAGATAGCAAAACAAAATTCAGCACACATATTTATATTAATACAAGCAATATTTCGAAAAAAAATTATTGAAATCGGGTTAGGTCCACGCCCAATTTTATACGAAAGATTTTGAAAAGGATCATAGATATATTGTATATGCTATAACTTTGCTTAAACTAGCTGTATATCATTTCTATTTCACCTCTGAAGTGTTCGTGGGCAAAGAAAGTCGAAAGCACAAAATTTTTGGAAAATGGGCGTGGCCCCGCCCCTTTATGGGGGATTATTCCACAAAACTTTACATGCCATAACTCCGGTAAAAATTGACTTATTGGAACGATATTTAGAGAAAGTGTTCAACATATAAAGCTAACTCTTTGCTGTAAAAATAAACAAAATCGGTGAACGGACACGCCCACTTTTTGAACACAGTTCTAAAAAATTTCTTCGTAAAATTAAAATCGCGATATTTCCATAATTGTATAAGTTATTTAAATAAGATTTTACACACATAATAAGCTTTTTACCCAAAACTAAACTGTATACAAATTTTGTGGAGTTTGGTGAAGTAGGCGTGGCGCCGCCCACTTTTTAGCATAAAAGCTCTGCTATTTTCAAAAGCGATTGCTTGGAATTTGAAGAATGTATTTCAATGAAATTTTGTGAGATACTTCCCAATAGTATGTAGTATACTCCTGCCAAAAATTACGCAAATCAAATAACAAACAAGCAAGATTTACGGGCAAGTAGTTAACACTCTACTGCCTTTTTATACCTAGTAGTGCTTCGCACACAAGGTATATTAACTTCATTGGCCTAACGGTAGTATGTAACGGCATAAACGAATCGAGATAGATATTGACTTATATATATCAAAATGTTCAGGAGGAGAAGAGAAATTGATTGAGCCATGTCCGTCCGTCCGTCCGTCCGTCCGTCCGTCTGTGAACACGATAACTTGAGTAAATCTTGAGATATCTCAATGAAATTTGGTATGTAGGTTCCTTTTCACTTATCTCCGAGCGCTATTGAAAATAGGCAAAATCGGTTAAAAGCCACGCCCTCTTTCTATATACATAATATTTTCGAAAATACAAAAAGAGTGATTATTCAGTACATAATACACCTATAAGGATAATATTTGGTATGCACTTTAGCGTTAATGCAACAAATAGATTTTTGAAAAAATTTTTACAAAGGGGCGTGGTACCGCCCACTTTTGATATAGTCAAGTTTGGAAATATTATTAATCATAAATCAAAAACTGCTCAAGATAGCAAAACAAATTTCAGCACACATATTTATATTAATACAAGAAATATTTCGAAAAAAAATTATTGAAATCGGGTTAGGTCCACGCCCAATTTTATACGAAAGATTTTGAAAAGGATCATAGATATATTGAATATGCTATAACTTTGCTTAAACTAGCTGTATATCATTTCTATTTCACCTCTGAAGTGTTCGTGGGCAAAGAAAGTCGAAAGCACAAAATTTTTGGAAAATGGGCGTGGCCCCGCCCCTTTATGGGGGATTATTCCACAAAACTTTACATGCCATAACTCCGGTAAAAATTGACTTATTGGAACGATATTTAGAGAAAGTGTTCAACATATAAAGCTAACTCTTTGCTGTAAAAATGAACAAAATCGGTGAACGGACACGCCCACTTTTTGAACACAGTTCTAAAAAATTTCTTCGTAAAATTAAAATCGCGATATTTCCATAATTGTATAAGTTATTTAAATAAGATTTTACACACATAATAAGCTTTTTAACCAAAACTAAACTGTATACAAATTTTGTGGAGTTTGGTGAAGTAGGCGTGGCGCCGCCCACTTTTTAGCATAAAAGCTCTGCTAATTTCAAAAGCGATTGCTTGGAATTTGAAGAATGTATTTCAATGAAATTTTGTGAGATACTTCCCAATAGTATGTAGTATACTCCTGCCAAAAATTACGCAAATCGAATAACAAACAAGCAAGATTTACGGGCAAGTAGTTAACACTCTACTGCCTTTTTATACCTAGTAGTGCTTCGCACACAAGGTATATTAACTTCATTGGCCTAACGGTAGTATGTAACGGCATAAACGAATCGAGATAGATATTGACTTATATATATCAAAATGTTCAGGAGGAGAAGAGAAATTGATTGAGCCATGTCCGTCCGTCCGTCCGTCCGTCTGTGAACACGATAACTTGAGTAAATCTTGAGATATCTCAATGAAATTTGGTATGTAGGTTCCTTTTCACTTATCTCCGAGCGCTATTGAAAATAGGCAAAATCGGTTAAAAGCCACGCCCTCTTTCTATATATATAATATTTTTGAAAATACAAAAAGAGTGATTATTCAGTACATAATACACCTATAAGGATAATATTTGGTATGCACTTTAGCGTTAAGGCAACAAATAGATTTTTGAAAAAATTTTTAAAAAGGGGCGTGGTACCGCCCACTTTTGATATAGTCAAGTTGGGAAATATTATTAATCATAAATCAAAAACCGCTCAAGATAGCAAAACAAAATTCAGCACACATATTTATATTAATACAAGCAATATTTCGAAAAAAAATTATTGAAATCGGGTTAGGTCCACGCCCAATTTTATACGAAAGATTTTGAAAAGGATCATAGATATATTGTATATGCTATAACTTTGCTTAAACTAGCTGTATATCATTTCTATTTCACCTCTGAAGTGTTCGTGGGCAAAGAAAGTCGAAAGCACAAAATTTTTGGAAAATGGGCGTGGCCCCGCCCCTTTATGGGGGATTATTCCACAAAACTTTACATGCCATAACTCCGGTAAAAATTGACTTATTGGAACGATATTTAGAGAAAGTGTTCAACATATAAAGCTAACTCTTTGCTGTAAAAATAAACAAAATCGGTGAACGGACACGCCCACTTTTTGAACACAGTTCTAAAAAATTTCTTCGTAAAATTAAAATCGCGATATTTCCATAATTGTATAAGTTATTTAAATAAGATTTTACACACATAATAAGCTTTTTACCCAAAACTAAACTGTATACAAATTTTGTGGAGTTTGGTGAAGTAGGCGTGGCGCCGCCCACTTTTTAGCATAAAAGCTCTGCTATTTTCAAAAGCGATTGCTTGGAATTTGAAGAATGTATTTCAATGAAATTTTGTGAGATACTTCCCAATAGTATGTAGTATACTCCTGCCAAAAATTACGCAAATCAAATAACAAACAAGCAAGATTTACGGGCAAGTAGTTAACACTCTACTGCCTTTTTATACCTAGTAGTGCTTCGCACACAAGGTATATTAACTTCATTGGCCTAACGGTAGTATGTAACGGCATAAACGAATCGAGATAGATATTGACTTATATATATCAAAATGTTCAGGAGGAGAAGAGAAATTGATTGAGCCATGTCCGTCCGTCCGTCCGTCCGTCCGTCCGTCTGTGAACACGATAACTTGAGTAAATCTTGAGATATCTCAATGAAATTTGGTATGTAGGTTCCTTTTCACTTATCTCCGAGCGCTATTGAAAATAGGCAAAATCGGTTAAAAGCCACGCCCTCTTTCTATATACATAATATTTTCGAAAATACAAAAAGAGTGATTATTCAGTACATAATACACCTATAAGGATAATATTTGGTATGCACTTTAGCGTTAATGCAACAAATAGATTTTTGAAAAAATTTTTACAAAGGGGCGTGGTACCGCCCACTTTTGATATAGTCAAGTTTGGAAATATTATTAATCATAAATCAAAAACTGCTCAAGATAGCAAAACAAATTTCAGCACACATATTTATATTAATACAAGAAATATTTCGAAAAAAAATTATTGAAATCGGGTTAGGTCCACGCCCAATTTTATACGAAAGATTTTGAAAAGGATCATAGATATATTGAATATGCTATAACTTTGCTTAAACTAGCTGTATATCATTTCTATTTCACCTCTGAAGTGTTCGTGGGCAAAGAAAGTCGAAAGCACAAAATTTTTGGAAAATGGGCGTGGCCCCGCCCCTTTATGGGGGATTATTCCACAAAACTTTACATGCCATAACTCCGGTAAAAATTGACTTATTGGAACGATATTTAGAGAAAGTGTTCAACATATAAAGCTAACTCTTTGCTGTAAAAATGAACAAAATCGGTGAACGGACACGCCCACTTTTTGAACACAGTTCTAAAAAATTTCTTCGTAAAATTAAAATCGCGATATTTCCATAATTGTATAAGTTATTTAAATAAGATTTTACACACATAATAAGCTTTTTAACCAAAACTAAACTGTATACAAATTTTGTGGAGTTTGGTGAAGTAGGCGTGGCGCCGCCCACTTTTTAGCATAAAAGCTCTGCTGTTTTCAAAAGCGATTGCTTGGAATTTGAAGAATGTATTTCAATGAAATTTTGTGCGATACTTCCCAATAGTATGTAGTATACTCCTGCCAAAAATTACGCAAATCGAATAACAAACAAGCAAGATTTACGGGCAAGTAGTTAACACTCTACTGCCTTTTTATACCTAGTAGTGCTTCGCACACAAGGTATATTAACTTCATTGGCCTAACGGTAGTATGTAACGGCATAAACGAATCGAGATAGATATTGACTTATATATATCAAAATGTTCAGGAGGAGAAGAGAAATTGATTGAGCCATGTCCGTCCGTCCGTCCGTCCGTCCGTCCGTCTGTGAACACGATAACTTGAGTAAATCTTGAGATATCTCAATGAAATTTGGTATGTACATAGGTCCCTTTTCACTTATCTCCGAGCGCTATTGAAAATAGGCAAAATCGGCTAAAAGCCACGCCCTCTTTCTATATATATAATATTTTCGAAAATACAAAAAGAGTGATTATTCAGTACATAATACACCTATAAGGATAATATTTGGTATGCACTTTAGCGTTAAGGCAACAAATAGATTTTTGAAAAAATTTTTAAAAAGGGGCGTGGTACCGCCCACTTTTGTTATAGTCAAGTTGGGAAATATTATTAATCATAAATCAAAAACCTAGCAAAACAAAATTCAGCACACATATTTATATTATTACAAGCAATATTTCGAAAAAAAATTATTGAAATCGGGTTAGGTCCACGCCCAATTTTATACGAAAGATTTTGAAAAGGATCATAGATATATTGTATATGCTATAACTTTGCTTAAACTAGCTGTATATCATTTCTATTTCACCTCTGAAGTGTTCGTGGGCAAAGAAAGTCGAAAGCACAAAATTTTTGGAAAATGGGCGTGGCCCCGCCCCTTTATGGGGGATTATTCCACAAAACTTTACATGCCATAACTCCGGTAAAAATTGACTTATTGGAACGATATTTAGAGAAAGTGTTCAACATATAAAGCTAACTCTTTGCTGTAAAAATAAACAAAATCGGTGAACGGACACGCCCACTTTTTGAACACAGTTCTAAAAAATTTCTTCGTAAAATTAAAATCGCGATATTTCCATAATTGTATAAGTTATTTAAATAAGATTTTACACACATAATAAGCTTTTTACCCAAAACTAAACTGTATACAAATTTTGTGGAGTTTGGTGAAGTAGGCGTGGCGCCGCCCACTTTTTAGCATAAAAGCTCTGCTAATTTCAAAAGCGATTGCTTGGAATTTGAAGAATGTATTTCAATGAAATTTTGTGAGATACTTCCCAATAGTATGTAGTATACTCCTGCCAAAAATTACGCAAATCGAATAACAAACAAGCAAGATTTACGGGCAAGTAGTTAACACTCTACTGCCTTTTTATACCTAGTAGTGCTTCGCACACAAGGTATATTAACTTCATTGGCCTAACGGTAGTATGTAACGGCATAAACGAATCGAGATAGATATTGACTTATATATATCAAAATGTTCAGGAGGAGAAGAGAAATTGATTGAGCCATGTCCGTCCGTCCGTCCGTCCGTCCGTCCGTCTGTGAACACGATAACTTGAGTAAATCTTGAGATATCTCAATGAAATTTGGTATGTAGGTTCCTTTTCACTTATCTCCGAGCGCTATTGAAAATAGGCAAAATCGGTTAAAAGCCACGCCCTCTTTCTATATACATAATATTTTCGAAAATACAAAAAGAGTGATTATTCAGTACATAATACACCTATAAGGATAATATTTGGTATGCACTTTAGCGTTAATGCAACAAATAGATTTTTGAAAAAATTTTTACAAAGGGGCGTGGTACCGCCCACTTTTGATATAGTCAAGTTTGGAAATATTATTAATCATAAATCAAAAACTGCTCAAGATAGCAAAACAAATTTCAGCACACATATTTATATTAATACAAGAAATATTTCGAAAAAAAATTATTGAAATCGGGTTAGGTCCACGCCCAATTTTATACGAAAGATTTTGAAAAGGATCATAGATATATTGAATATGCTATAACTTTGCTTAAACTAGCTGTATATCATTTCTATTTCACCTCTGAAGTGTTCGTGGGCAAAGAAAGTCGAAAGCACAAAATTTTTGGAAAATGGGCGTGGCCCCGCCCCTTTATGGGGGATTATTCCACAAAACTTTACATGCCATAACTCCGGTAAAAATTGACTTATTGGAACGATATTTAGAGAAAGTGTTCAACATATAAAGCTAACTCTTTGCTGTAAAAATGAACAAAATCGGTGAACGGACACGCCCACTTTTTGAACACAGTTCTAAAAAATTTCTTCGTAAAATTAAAATCGCGATATTTCCATAATTGTATAAGTTATTTAAATAAGATTTTACACACATAATAAGCTTTTTAACCAAAACTAAACTGTATACAAATTTTGTGGAGTTTGGTGAAGTAGGCGTGGCGCCGCCCACTTTTTAGCATAAAAGCTCTGCTATTTTCAAAAGCGATTGCTTGGAATTTGAAGAATGTATTTCAATGAAATTTTGTGCGATACTTCCCAATAGTATGTAGTATACTCCTGCCAAAAATTACGCAAATCGAATAACAAACAAGCAAGATTTACGGGCAAGTAGTTAACACTCTACTGCCTTTTTTTTATTAATTTTTTTTATTTTCATACCTTTCATGAACATGAGGAAAGGTATTTATATTTTGTTATTTAGTAATAATTTGATTTACCACTCACAACAGAAGTGTTTTTATCGAAAACAATCAGTTGCCTTTATAACAAATTTTCAGTTATTAAAATAGGCCTGAGTAATTTAGGATACCAAAACAGATCACTACTAGGTATTTAATGTTCGGTTACACCCGAATTTAGACTTCCTTACTAGTTTTTATTAATTTTTTTTATTTTCATACCTTTCATGAACATGAGGAAAGGTATTTATATTTTGTTATTTAGTAATAATTTGATTTACCACTCACAACAGAAGTGTTTTTATCGAAAACAATCAGTTGCCTTTATAACAAATTTTCAGTTATTAAAATAGGCCTGAGTAATTTAGGATACCAAAACAGATCACTACTAGGTATTTAATGTTCGGTTACACCCGAATTTAGACTTCCTTACTAGTTATTAATTTTTTTTATTTTCATACCTTTCATGAACATGAGGAAAGGTATTTATATTTTGTTATTTAGTAATAATTTGATTTACCACTCACAACAGAAGTGTTTTTATCGAAAACAATCAGTTGCCTTTATAACAAATTTTCAGTTATTAAAATAGGCCTGAGTAATTTAGGATACCAAAACAGATCACTACTAGGTATTTAATGTTCGGTTACACCCGAATTTAGACTTCCTTACTAGTTATACCTAATAGTGCTTCGCACACAAGGTATATTAACTTCATTCGCCTAACGGTAGTATGTAACGGCATAAACGAATCGAGATAGATATTGACTTATATGTATCAAAATGTTCAGGAGGAAAAGAGAAATTGATTGAGCCATGTCCGTCCGTCCGTCCGTCTGTCCGTCTGTCCGTCCGTCCGTCTGTGAACACGATAACTTGAGTAAATCTTGAGATATCTCAATGAAATTTGGTATGCAGGTTCCTTTTCACTTATCTCGGAGCGCTATTGAAAATAGGCAAAATCGGTTAAAAGCCACGCCCACTTTCTATATATATAGTATTTTCGAAAATACAAAAAGAGTGATTATTCAGTACATAATACACCTATAAGGATAATATTTGGTGTGCACTTTAGCGTTAAGGCAAAAAATACATTTTTGAAGAAATTTTTAAAATGGGGCGTGGTACCGCCCACTTTTGATTAAGTCAAATTTGGAAATATTATTAATCATAAATCAAAAACCGCTCAAGATAGCAAAATAAAATTCAGCACACATATTTATATTAATACAGGCAATATTTCGAAAAAAAATTAGCGAAATCGGATTAGGTCCACGCCCAATTTTATACGAAAGATTTTGAAAAGGATCATGGATATATTGAATATGCTATAACTTTGCTTAAACTAGCTGTATATCATTTCTATTTCACCTCTAAAGTGTTCGTGGTCAAAGAAAGTCGAAAGCACAAAATTTTTGGAAAATGGGCGTGGCCCCGCCCCTTTATGGGGGATTATTCCACAAAACTTTCCATGCCATAACTCCGGTAAAAATTGACTTATTGAAACGATATTTACAGAAAGTGTTCAACATATAAAGGTAACTCTTTGCTGTAAAAATAAACAAAATCGGTGAACGGACACGCCCACTTTTTGAACACAGTTTTGAAAAATTTCTTTGTAAAATTAAAATCGCGATATTTCCATAACTGTATAAGTTATATATATAAGATTTTACACACTTAATAAGCTTTTTAAGAAAAACTAAACTGCAAAAAAATTTTGTGGATTTTGTTGAAGTAGGCGTGGCGCCGCCCACTTTTCAGCAAAAAAGGTCTGTTATTTTCAAAAGCGATTGCTTGAAATTTCAAGAAGGTATGTCAATGAAAGTTAGTGAGATGCTTCCCAATAGTATGTAGTATACTCCTGCCAAAAATTATGCAAATCGAATGACAAACAAGCAAGATTTACGGGAAAGTAGTTAACTCCATATTGCCTTTTTATACCTAGTAGTGCTTCGCACACAAGGTATATTAACTTCATTGGCCTAACGGTAGTATGTAACGGCATAAACGAATCGAGATAGATATTAACTTATATATATCAAAATGTTCAGGAGGAGAAGAGAAATTGATTGAGCCATGTCCGTCCGTCCGTCCGTCCGTCCGTCCGTCTGTGAACACGATAACTTGAGTAAATCTTGAGATATCTCAATGAAATTTGGTATGTAGGTTCCTTTTCACTTATCTCCGAGCGCTATTGAAAATAGGCAAAATCGGTTAAAAGCCACGCCCTCTTTCTATATATATAATATTTTCGAAAATACAAAAAGAGTGATTATTCAGTACATAATACACCTATAAGGATAATATTTGGTATGCACTTTAGCGTTAAGGCAACAAATAGATTTTTGAAAAAATTTTTAAAAAGGGGCGTGGTACCGCCCACTTTTGATATAGTCAAGTTGGGAAATATTATTAATCATAAATCAAAAACCGCTCAAGATAGCAAAACAAAATTCAGCACACATATTTATATTAATACAAGCAATATTTCGAAAAAAAATTATTGAAATCGGGTTAGGTCCACGCCCAATTTTATACGAAAGATTTTGAAAAGGATCATAGATATATTGTATATGCTATAACTTTGCTTAAACTAGCTGTATATCATTTCTATTTCACCTCTGAAGTGTTCGTGGGCAAAGAAAGTCGAAAGCACAAAATTTTTGGAAAATGGGCGTGGCCCCGCCCCTTTATGGGGGATTATTCCACAAAACTTTACATGCCATAACTCCGGTAAAAATTGACTTATTGGAACGATATTTAGAGAAAGTGTTCAACATATAAAGCTAACTCTTTGCTGTAAAAATAAACAAAATCGGTGAACGGACACGCCCACTTTTTGAACACAGTTCTAAAAAATTTCTTCGTAAAATTAAAATCGCGATATTTCCATAATTGTATAAGTTATTTAAATAAGATTTTACACACATAATAAGCTTTTTACCCAAAACTAAACTGTATACAAATTTTGTGGAGTTTGGTGAAGTAGGCGTGGCGCCGCCCACTTTTTAGCATAAAAGCTCTGCTATTTTCAAAAGCGATTGCTTGGAATTTGAAGAATGTATTTCAATGAAATTTTGTGAGATACTTCCCAATAGTATGTAGTATACTCCTGCCAAAAATTACGCAAATCGAATAACAAACAAGCAAGATTTACGGGCAAGTAGTTAACACTCTACTGCCTTTTTATACCTAGTAGTGCTTCGCACACAAGGTATATTAACTTCATTGGCCTAACGGTAGTATGTAACGGCATAAACGAATCGAGATAGATATTGACTTATATATATCAAAATGTTCAGGAGGAGAAGAGAAATTGATTGAGCCATGTCCGTCCGTCCGTCCGTCCGTCCGTCCGTCCGTCCGTCCGTCCGTCCGTCCGTCCGTCCGTCTGTGAACACGATAACTTGAGTAAATCTTGAGATATCTCAATGAAATTTGGTATGTAGGTTCCTTTTCACTTATCTCCGAGCGCTATTGAAAATAGGCAAAATCGGTTAAAAGCCACGCCCTCTTTCTATATATATAATATTTTCGAAAATACAAAAAGAGTGATTATTCAGTACATAATACACCTATAAGGATAATATTTGGTATGCACTTTAGCGTTAAGGCAACAAATAGATTTTTGAAAAAATTTTTACAAAGGGGCGTGGTACCGCCCACTTTTGATATAGTCAAGTTTGGAAATATTATTAATCATAAATCAAAAACTGCTCAAGATAGCAAAACAAATTTCAGCACACATATTTATATTAACACAAGAAATATTTCGAAAAAAAATTATTGAAATCGGGTTAGGTCCACGCCCAATTTTATACGAAAGATTTTGAAAAGGATCATAGATATATTGAATATGCTATAACTTTGCTTAAACTAGCTGTATATCATTTCTATTTCACCTCTGAAGTGTTCGTGGGCAAAGAAAGTCGAAAGCACAAAATTTTTGGAAAATGGGCGTGGCCCCGCCCCTTTATGGGGGATTATTCCACAAAACTTTACATGCCATAACTCCGGTAAAAATTGACTTATTGGAACGATATTTAGAGAAAGTGTTCAACATATAAAGCTAACTCTTTGCTGTAAAAATGAACAAAATCGGTGAACGGACACGCCCACTTTTTGAACACAGTTCTAAAAAATTTCTTCGTAAAATTAAAATCGCGATATTTCCATAATTGTATAAGTTATTTAAATAAGATTTTACACACATAATAAGCTTTTTAACCAAAACTAAACTGTATACAAATTTTGTGGAGTTGGTGAAGTAGGCGTGGCGCCGCCCACTTTTTAGCATAAAAGCTCTGCTATTTTCAAAAGCGATTGCTTGGAATTTGAAGAATGTATTTCAATGAAATTTTGTGAGATACTTCCCAATAGTATGTAGTATACTCCTGCCAAAAATTACGCAAATCGAATAACAAACAAGCAAGATTTACGGGCAAGTAGTTAACACTCTACTGCCTTTTTATACCTAGTAGTGCTTCGCACACAAGGTATATTAACTTCATTCGCCTAACGGTAGTATGTAACGGCATAAACGAATCGAGATAGATATTGACTTATATATATAAAAATGTTCAGGAGGAAAAGAGAAATTGATTGAGCCATGTCCGTCCGTCCGTCCGTCTGTCCGTCCGTCCGTCCGTCCGTCTGTCCGTCTGTCCGTCCGTCCGTCTGTGAACACGATAACTTGAGTAAATCTTGAGATATCTCAATGAAATTTGGTATGCAGGTTCCTTTTCACTTATCTCGGAGCGCTATTGAAAATAGGCAAAATCGGTTAAAAGCCACGCCCACTTTCTATATATATAATATTTTCGAAAATACAAAAAGAGTGATTATTCAGTACATAATACACCTATAAGGATAATATTTGGTGTGCACTTTAGCGTTAAGGCAAAAAATACATTTTTGAAAAAATTTTTACAAAGGGGCGTGGTGCCGCCCACTTTTGATTAAGTCAAATTTGGAAATATTATTAATCATAAATCAAAAACCGCTCAAGATAGCAAAGTGAAATTCAGCACACATATTTATATTAATACAGGCAATATTTTTGGAAAATGGGCGTGGCCCCGCCCCTTGATGGGGGATTATTCCACAAAACTTTACATGCCATAACTCCGGTAAAAATTGACTTATTGGAACGATATTTAGAGAAAGTGTTCAACATATAAAGCTAACTCTTTGCTGTAAAAATGAACAAAATCGGTGAACGGACACGCCCACTTTTTGAACACAGTTCTAAAAAATTTCTTCGTAAAATTAAAATCGCGATATTTCCATAATTGTATAAGTTATTTAAATAAGATTTTACACACATAATAAGCTTTTTAACCAAAACTAAACTGTGTACAAATTTTGTGGATTTTGGTGAAGTAGGCGTGGCGCCGCCCACTTTTTAGCATAAAAGCTCTGCTATTTTCAAAAGCGATTGCTTGGAATTTGAAGAATGTATTTCAATGAAATTTTGTGAGATACTTCCCAATAGTATGTAGTATACTCCTGCCAAAAATTACGCAAATCGAATAACAAACAAGCAAGATTTACGGGCAAGTAGTTAACACTCTACTGCCTTTTTATACCTAGTAGTGCTTCGCACACAAGGTATATTAACTTCATTGGCCTAACGGTAGTATGTAACGGCATAAACGAATCGAGATAGATATTGACTTATATATATCAAAATGTTCAGGAGGAGAAGAGAAATTGATTGAGCCATGTCCGTCCGTCCGTCCGTCCGTCCGTCCGTCTGTGAACACGATAACTTGAGTAAATCTTGAGATATCTCAATGAAATTTGGTATGTAGGTTCCCTTTCACTTATCTCCGAGCGCTATTGAAAATAGGCAAAATCGGTTAAAAGCCACGCCCTCTTTCTATATATATAATATTTTCGAAAATACAAAAAGAGTGATTATTCAGTACATAATACACCTATAAGGATAATATTTGGTATGCACTTTAGCGTTAAGGCAACAAATAGATTTTTGAAAAAATTTTTAAAAAGGGGCGTGGTACCGCCCACTTTTGATATAGTCAAGTTGGGAAATATTATTAATCATAAATCAAAAACCGCTCAAGATAGCAAAACAAAATTCAGCACACATATTTATATTAATACAAGCAATATTTCGAAAAAAAATTATTGAAATCGGGTTAGGTCCACGCCCAATTTTATACGAAAGATTTTGAAAAGGATCATAGATATATTGTATATGCTATAACTTTGCTTAAACTAGCTGTATATCATTTCTATTTCACCTCTGAAGTGTTCGTGGGCAAAGAAAGTCGAAAGCACAAAATTTTTGGAAAATGGGCGTGGCCCCGCCCCTTTATGGGGGATTATTCCACAAAACTTTACATGCCATAACTCCGGTAAAAATTGACTTATTGGAACGATATTTAGAGAAAGTGTTCAACATATAAAGCTAACTCTTTGCTGTAAAAATAAACAAAATCGGCGAACGGACACGCCCACTTTTTGAACACAGTTCTAAAAAATTTCTTCGTAAAATTAAAATCGCGATATTTCCATAATTGTATAAGTTATTTAAATAAGATTTTACACACATAATAAGCTTTTTACCCAAAACTAAACTGTATACAAATTTTGTGGAGTTTGGTGAAGTAGGCGTGGCGCCGCCCACTTTTTAGCATAAAAGCTCTGCTATTTTCAAAAGCGATTGCTTGGAATTTGAAGAATGTATTTCAATGAAATTTTGTGAGATACTTCCCAATAGTATGTAGTATACTCCTGCCAAAAATTACGCAAATCGAATAACAAACAAGCAAGATTTACGGGCAAGTAGTTAACACTCTACTGCCTTTTTATACCTAGTAGTGCTTCGCACACAAGGTATATTAACTTCATTGGCCTAACGGTAGTATGTAACGGCATAAACGAATCGAGATAGATATTGACTTATATATATCAAAATGTTCAGGAGGAGAAGAGAAATTGATTGAGCCATGTCCGTCCGTCCGTCCGTCCGTCCGTCCGTCTGTGAACACGATAACTTGAGTAAATCTTGAGATATCTCAATGAAATTTGGTATGTAGGTTCCTTTTCACTTATCTCCGAGCGCTATTGAAAATAGGCAAAATCGGTTAAAAGCCACGCCCTCTTTCTATATATATAATATTTTCGAAAATACAAAAAGAGTGATTATTCAGTACATAATACACCTATAAGGATAATATTTGGTATGCACTTTAGCGTTAAGGCAACAAATAGATTTTTGAAAAAATTTTTAAAAAGGGGCGTGGTACCGCCCACTTTTGATATAGTCAAGTTGGGAAATATTATTAATCATAAATCAAAAACCGCTCAAGATAGCAAAACAAAATTCAGCACACATATTTATATTAATACAAGCAATATTTCGAAAAAAAATTATTGAAATCGGGTTAGGTCCACGCCCAATTTTATACGAAAGATTTTGAAAAGGATCATAGATATATTGTATATGCTATAACTTTGCTTAAACTAGCTGTATATCATTTCTATTTCACCTCTGAAGTGTTCGTGGGCAAAGAAAGTCGAAAGCACAAAATTTTTGGAAAATGGGCGTGGCCCCGCCCCTTTATGGGGGATTATTCCACAAAACTTTACATGCCATAACTCCGGTAAAAATTGACTTATTGGAACGATATTTAGAGAAAGTGTTCAACATATAAAGCTAACTCTTTGCTGTAAAAATAAACAAAATCGGTGAACGGACACGCCCACTTTTTGAACACAGTTCTAAAAAATTTCTTCGTAAAATTAAAATCGCGATATTTCCATAATTGTATAAGTTATTTAAATAAGATTTTACACACATAATAAGCTTTTTACCCAAAACTAAACTGTATACAAATTTTGTGGAGTTTGGTGAAGAAGGCGTGGCGCCGCCCACTTTTTAGCATAAAAGCTCTGCTATTTTCAAAAGCGATTGCTTGGAATTTGAAAAATGTATTTCAATGAAATTTTGTGAGATACTTCCCAATAGTATGTAGTATACTCCTGCCAAAAATTACGCAAATCGAATAACAAACAAGCAAGATTTACGGGCAAGTAGTTAACACTCTACTGCCTTTTTATACCTAGTAGTGCTTCGCACACAAGGTATATTAACTTCATTGGCCTAACGGTAGTATGTAACGGCATAAACGAATCGAGATAGATATTGACTTATATATATCAAAATGTTCAGGAGGAGAAGAGAAATTGATTGAGCCATGTCCGTCCGTCCGTCCGTCCGTCCGTCCGTCTGTGAACACGATAACTTGAGTAAATCTTGAGATATCTCAATGAAATTTGGTATGTAGGTTCCTTTTCACTTATCTCCGAGCGCTATTGAAAATAGGCAAAATCGGTTAAAAGCCACGCCCTCTTTCTATATATATAATATTTTTGAAAATACAAAAAGAGTGATTATTCAGTACATAATACACCTATAAGGATAATATTTGGTATGCACTTTAGCGTTAAGGCATCAAATAGATTTTTGAAAAAATTTTTAAAAAGGGGCGTGGTACCGCCCACTTTTGATATAGTCAAGTTGGGAAATATTATTAATCATAAATCAAAAACCGCTCAAGATAGCAAAACAAAATTCAGCACACATATTTATATTAATACAAGCAATATTTCGAAAAAAAATTATTGAAATCGGGTTAGGTCCACGCCCAATTTTATACGAAAGATTTTGAAAAGGATCATAGATATATTGTATATGCTATAACTTTGCTTAAACTAGCTGTATATCATTTCTATTTCACCTCTGAAGTGTTCGTGGGCAAAGAAAGTCGAAAGCACAAAATTTTTGGAAAATGGGCGTGGCCCCGCCCCTTTATGGGGGATTATTCCACAAAACTTTACATGCCATAACTCCGGTAAAAATTGACTTATTGGAACGATATTTAGAGAAAGAGTTCAACATATAAAGCTAACTCTTTGCTGTAAAAATAAACAAAATCGGTGAACGGACACGCCCACTTTTTGAACACAGTTCTAAAAAATTTCTTCGTAAAATTAAAATCGCGATATTTCCATAATTGTTTAAGTTATTTAAATAAGATTTTACACACATAATAAGCTTTTTACCCAAAACTAAACTGTATACAAATTTTGTGGAGTTTGGTGAAGTAGGCGTGGCGCCGCCCACTTTTTAGCATAAAAGCTCTGCTATTTTCAAAAGCGATTGCTTGGAATTTGAAGAATGTATTTCAATGAAATTTTGTGCGATACTTCCCAATAGTATGTAGTATACTCCTGCCAAAAATTACGCAAATCGAATAACAAACAAGCAAGATTTACGGGCAAGTAGTTAACACTCTACTGCCTTTTTTTTATTAATTTTTTTTATTTTCATACCTTTCATGAACATGAGGAAAGGTATTTATATTTTGTTATTTAGTAATAATTTGATTTACCACTCACAACAGAAGTGTTTTTATCGAAAACAATCAGTTGCCTTTATAACAAATTTTCAGTTATTAAAATAGGCCTGAGTAATTTAGGATACCAAAACAGATCACTACTAGGTATTTAATGTTCGGTTACACCCGAATTTAGACTTCCTTACTAGTTTTTATTAATTTTTTTTATTTTCATACCTTTCATGAACATGAGGAAAGGTATTTATATTTTGTTATTTAGTAATAATTTGATTTACCACTCACAACAGAAGTGTTTTTATCGAAAACAATCAGTTGCCTTTATAACAAATTTTCAGTTATTAAAATAGGCCTGAGTAAATTAGGATACCAAAACAGATCACTACTAGGTATTTAATGTTCGGTTACACCCGAATTTAGACTTCCTTACTAGTTTTATTAATTTTTTTTATTTTCATACCTTTTTTTTATTTCATATTATATTTTGTTATTTAGTGATAATTTAATTTACCACTTACAACAGAAGTGTTTTTAATCGAAAACAATCAGTTGTTTTATACCACCTTTTCAGGTATTAAAATAGACCTGAGTTAATTGGGATAACGCAACAGATCACTACTAGGTATTTAATGTTCGGTTACACCCGAACTTAGACTTCCTTACTAGTTATACCTAGTAGTGCTTCGCACACAAGGTATATTAACTTCATTCGCCTAACGGTAGTATGTAACGGCATAAACGAATCGAGATAGATATTGACTTATATATATCAAAATGTTCAGGAGGAAAAGAGAAATTGATTGAGCCATGTCCGTCCGTCCGTCCGTCTGTCCGTCCGTCCGTCCGTCCGTCTGTCCGTCCGTCCGTCTGTGAACACGATAACTTGAGTAAATCTTGAGATATCTCAATGAAATTTGGTATGCAGGTTCCTTTTCACTTATCTCGGAGCGCTATTGAAAATAGGCAAAATCGGTTAAAAGCCACGCCCACTTTCTATATATATAATATTTTCGAAAATACAAAAAGAGTGATTATTCAGTACATAATACACCTATAAGGATAATATTTTTTGTGCACTTTAGCGTTAAGGCAAAAAATACATTTTTGAAGAAATTTTTAAAATGGGGCGTGGTACCGCCCACTTTTGATTAAGTCAAATTTGGAAATATTATTAATCATAAATCAAAAACCGCTCAAGATAGCAAAGTGAAATTCAGCACACATATTTATATTAATACAGGCAATATTTCGAAAAAAAATTATCGAAATCGGGTTAGGTCCACGCCCAATTTTATACGAAAGATTTTGAAAAGGATCATTGATATATTGAATATGCTATAACTTTGCTCAAACTAGCTGTATATCATTTCTGTTTCACCTCTAAAGTGTTCGTGGGCAAAGAAAGTCGAAAACACAAAAGTTTTGGAAAATGGGCGTGGCCCCGCCCCTTTATGGGGGATTATTCCATAAAACTTTCCATGCCATAACTCCGGTAAAAATTGACTTATTGAAACGATATTTACAGAAAGTGTTCAACATATAAAGGTAACTCTTTGCTGTAAAAATAAACAAAATCGGTGAACGGACACGCCCACTTTTTGAACACAGTTTTGAAAAATTTCTTTGTAAAATTAAAATCGCGATATTTCCATAACTGTATAAGTTATATATATAAGATTTTACAAACTTAATAAGCTTTTTAAGAAAAACTAAACTGCAAAAAAATTTTGTGGATTTTGTTGAAGTAGGCGTGGCGCCGCCCACTTTTCAGCAAAAAAGGTCTGTTATTTTCAAAAGCGATTGCTTGAAATTTCAAGAAGGTATTTCAATGAAAGTTAGTGAGATACTTCCCAATAGTATGTAGTATACTCCTGCCAAAAATTATGCAAATCGAATGACAAACAAGCAAGATTTACGGGAAAGTAGTTAACTCCATATTGCCTTTTTATACCTAGTAGTGCTTCGCACACAAGGTATATTAACTTCATTGGCCTAACGGTAGTATGTAACGGCATAAACGAATCGAGATAGATATTGACTTATATATATCAAAATGTTCAGGAGGTGAAGAGAAATTGATTGAGCCATGTCCGTCCGTCCGTCCGTCTGTGAACACGATAACTTGAGTAAATCTTGAGATATCTCAATGAAATTTGGTATGTAGGTTCCTTTTCACTTATCTCCGAGCGCTATTGAAAATAGGCAAAATCGGTTAAAAGCCACGCCCTCTTTCTATATATATAATATTTTCGAAAATACAAAAAGAGTGATTATTCAGTACATAATACACCTATAAGGATAATATTTGGTGTGCACTTTAGCGTTAAGGCAAAAAATACATTTTTGAAGAAATTTTTAAAATGGGGCGTGGTACCGCCCACTTTTGATTAAGTCAAATTTGGAAATATTATTAATCATAAATCAAAAACCGCTCAAGATAGCAAAGTGAAATTCAGCACACATATTTATATTAATACAGGCAATATTTCGAAAAAAAAATATCGAAATCGGGTTAGGTCCACGCCTAATTTTATACGAAAGATTTTGGAAAGGATCATAGATATATTGAATACGCTATAACTTTGCTTAAACTAGCTGTATATCATTTCTGTTTCACCTCTAAAGTGTTCGTGGGCAAAGAAAGTCGAAAACACAAAATTTTTGGAAAATGGGCGTGGCCCCGCCCCTTTATGGGGGATTATTCCATAAAACTTTCCATGCCATAACTCCGGTAAAAATTGAGTTATTGAAACGATATTTACAGAAAGTGTTCAACATATAAAGGTAACTCTTTGCTGTAAAAATAAACAAAATCGGTAAACGGACACGCCCACTTTTTGAACACAGTTTTGAAAAATTTCTTTGTAAAATTAAAATCGCGATATTTCCATAACTGTATAAGTTATATATATAAGATTTTACACACTTAATAAGCTTTTTAAGAAAAACTAAACTGCAAAAAAGTTTTGTGGATTTTGTTGAAGTAGGCGTGGCGCCGCCCACTTTTCAGCAAAAAAGGTCTGTTATTTTCAAAAGCGATTGCTTGAAATTTCAAGAAGGTATTTCAATGAAAGTTAGTGAGATGCTTCCCAATAGTATGTAGTATACTCCTGCCAAAAATTATGCAAATCGAATGACAAACAAGCAAGATTTACGGGAAAGTAGTTAACTCCCTATTGCCTTTTTTATACCTAGTAGTGCTTCGCACACAAGGTATATTAACTTCATTCGCCTAACGGTAGTATGTAACGGCATAAACGAATCGAGATAGATATTGACTTATAGGTATCAAAATGTTCAGGAGGAAAAGAGAAATTGATTGAGCCATGTCCGTCCGTCCGTCCGTCTGTCCGTCCGTCCGTCTGTCCGTCTGTCCGTCCGTCCGTCTGTGAACACGATAACTTGAGTAAATCTTGAGATATCTCAATGAAATTTGGTATGCAGGTTCCTTTTCACTTATCTCGGAGCGCTATTGAAAATAGGCAAAATCGGTTAAAAGCCACGCCCACTTTCTATATATATAGTATTTTCGAAAATACAAAAAGAGTGATTATTCAGTACATAATACACCTATAAGGATAATATTTGGTGTGCACTTTAGCGTTAAGGCAAAAAATACATTTTTGGAGAAATTTTTAAAATGGGGCGTGGTACCGCCCACTTTTGATTAAGTCAAATTTGGAAATATTATTAATCATAAATCAAAAACCGCTCAAGATAGCAAAGTGAAATTCAGCACACATATTTATATTAATACAGGCAATATTTCGAAAAAAAATTATCGAAATCGGGTTAGGTCCACGCCCAATTTTATACGAAAGATTTTGGAAAGGATCATAGATATATTGAATATGCTATAACTTTGCTTAAACTAGCTGTATATCATTTCTGTTTCACCTCTAAAGTGTTCGTGGGCAAAAAAAGTCGAAAACACAAAATTTTTGGAAAATGGGCGTGGCCCCGCCCCTTTATGGGGGATTATTCCATAAAACTTTCCATGCCATAACTCCGGTAAAAATTGACTTATTGAAACGATATTTACAGAAAGTGTTCAACATATAAAGGTAACTCTTTGCTGTAAAAATAAACAAAATCGGTGAACGGACACGCCCACTTTTTGAACACAGTTTTGAAAAATTTCTTTGTAAAATTAAAATCGCGATATTTCCATAACTGTATAAGTTATATATATAAGATTTTACACACTTAATAAGCTTTTTAAGAAAAACTAAACTGCAAAAAAATTTTGTGGATTTTGTTGAAGTAGGCGTGGCGCCGCCCACTTTTCAGCAAAAAAGGTCTGCTATTTTCAAAAGCGATTGCTTGAAATTTCAAGAAGGTATTTCAATGAAAGTTAGTGAGATGCTTCCCAATAGTATGTAGTATACTCCTGCCAAAAATTATGCAAATCGAATGACAAACAAGCAAGATTTACGGCAAAGTAGTTAACTCCCTATTGCCTTTTTTATACCTAGTAGTGCTTCGCACACAAGGTATATTAACTTCATTCGCCTAACGGTAGTATGTAACGGCATAAACGAATCGAGATAGATATTGACTTATATATATCAAAATGTTCAGGAGGAAAAGAGAAATTGATTGAGCCATGTCCGTCCGTCCGTCCGTCTGTCCGTCCGTCCGTCCGTCCGTCTGTCCGTCTGTCCGTCCGTCCGTCTGTGAACACGATAACTTGAGTAAATCTTGAGATATCTCAATGAAATTTGGTATGCAGGTTCCTTTTCACTTATCTCGGAGCGCTATTGAAAATAGGCAAAATCGGTTAAAAGCCACGCCCACTTTCTATATATATAATATTTTCGAAAATACAAAAAGAGTGATTATTCAGTACATAATACACCTATAAGGATAATATTTGGTGTGCACTTTAGCGTTAAGGCAAAAAATACATTTTTGAAGAAATTTTTAAAATGGGGCGTGGTACCGCCCACTTTTGATTAAGTCAAATTTGGAAATATTATTAATCATAAATCAAAAACCGCTCAAGATAGCAAAGTGAAATTCAGCACACATATTTATATTAATACAGGCAATATTTCGAAAAAAAATTATCGAAATCGGGTTAGGTCCACGCCCAATTTTATACGAAAGATTTTGAAAAGGATCATTGATATATTGAATATGCTATAACTTTGCTCAAACTAGCTGTATATCATTTCTGTTTCACCTCTAAAGTGTTCGTGGGCAAAGAAAGTCGAAAACACAAAAGTTTTGGAAAATGGGCGTGGCCCCGCCCCTTTATGGGGGATTATTCCATAAAACTTTCCATGCCATAACTCCGGTAAAAATTGACTTATTGAAACGATATTTACAGAAAGTGTTCAACATATAAAGGTAACTCTTTGCTGTAAAAATAAACAAAATCGGTGAACGGACACGCCCACTTTTTGAACACAGTTTTGAAAAATTTCTTTGTAAAATTAAAATCGCGATATTTCCATAACTGTATAAGTTATATATATAAGATTTTACAAACTTAATAAGCTTTTTAAGAAAAACTAAACTGCAAAAAAATTTTGTGGATTTTGTTGAAGTAGGCGTGGCGCCGCCCACTTTTCAGCAAAAAAGGTCTGTTATTTTCAAAAGCGATTGCTTGAAATTTCAAGAAGGTATTTCAATGAAAGTTAGTGAGATACTTCCCAATAGTATGTAGTATACTCCTGCCAAAAATTATGCAAATCGAATGACAAACAAGCAAGATTTACGGGAAAGTAGTTAACTCCATATTGCCTTTTTATACCTAGTAGTGCTTCGCACACAAGGTATATTAACTTCATTGGCCTAACGGTAGTATGTAACGGCATAAACGAATCGAGATAGATATTGACTTATATATATCAAAATGTTCAGGAGGTGAAGAGAAATTGATTGAGCCATGTCCGTCCGTCCGTCCGTCTGTGAACACGATAACTTGAGTAAATCTTGAGATATCTCAATGAAATTTGGTATGTAGGTTCCTTTTCACTTATCTCCGAGCGCTATTGAAAATAGGCAAAATCGGTTAAAAGCCACGCCCTCTTTCTATATATATAATATTTTCGAAAATACAAAAAGAGTGATTATTCAGTACATAATACACCTATAAGGATAATATTTGGTGTGCACTTTAGCGTTAAGGCAAAAAATACATTTTTGAAGAAATTTTTAAAATGGGGCGTGGTACCGCCCACTTTTGATTAAGTCAAATTTGGAAATATTATTAATCATAAATCAAAAACCGCTCAAGATAGCAAAGTGAAATTCAGCACACATATTTATATTAATACAGGCAATATTTCGAAAAAAAAAATATCGAAATCGGGTTAGGTCCACGCCTAATTTTATACGAAAGATTTTGGAAAGGATCATAGATATATTGAATACGCTATAACTTTGCTTAAACTAGCTGTATATCATTTCTGTTTCACCTCTAAAGTGTTCGTGGGCAAAGAAAGTCGAAAACACAAAATTTTTGGAAAATGGGCGTGGCCCCGCCCCTTTATGGGGGATTATTCCATAAAACTTTCCATGCCATAACTCCGGTAAAAATTGACTTATTGAAACGATATTTACAGAAAGTGTTCAACATATAAAGGTAACTCTTTGCTGTAAAAATAAACAAAATCGGTAAACGGACACGCCCACTTTTTGAACACAGTTTTAAAAAATTTCTTTGTAAAATTAAAATCGCGATATTTCCATAACTGTATAAGTTATATATATAAGATTTTACACACTTAATAAGCTTTTTAAGAAAAACTAAACTGCAAAAAAATTTTGTGGATTTTGTTGAAGTAGGCGTGGCGCCGCCCACTTTTCAGCAAAAAAGGTCTGTTATTTTCAAAAGCGATTGCTTGAAATTTCAAGAAGGTATTTCAATGAAAGTTAGTGAGATGCTTCCCAATAGTATGTAGTATACTCCTGCCAAAAATTATGCAAATCGAATGACAAACAAGCAAGATTTACGGGAAAGTAGTTAACTCCCTATTGCCTTTTTTATACCTAGTAGTGCTTCGCACACAAGGTATATTAACTTCATTCGCCTAACGGTAGTATGTAACGGCATAAACGAATCGAGATAGATATTGACTTATAGGTATCAAAATGTTCAGGAGGAAAAGATAAATTGATTGAGCCATGTCCGTCCGTCCGTCCGTCTGTCCGTCCGTCCGTCTGTCCGTCTGTCCGTCCGTCCGTCTGTGAACACGATAACTTGAGTAAATCTTGAGATATCTCAATGAAATTTGGTATGCAGGTTCCTTTTCACTTATCTCGGAGCGCTATTGAAAATAGGCAAAATCGGTTAAAAGCCACGCCCACTTTCTATATATATAGTATTTTCGAAAATACAAAAAGAGTGATTATTCAGTACATAATACACCTATAAGGATAATATTTGGTGTGCACTTTAGCGTTAAGGCAAAAAATACATTTTTGGAGAAATTTTTAAAATGGGGCGTGGTACCGCCCACTTTTGATTAAGTCAAATTTGGAAATATTATTAATCATAAATCAAAAACCGCTCAAGATAGCAAAGTGAAATTCAGCACACATATTTATATTAATACAGGCAATATTTCGAAAAAAAATTATCGAAATCGGGTTAGGTCCACGCCCAATTTTATACGAAAGATTTTGGAAAGGATCATAGATATATTGAATATGCTATAACTTTGCTTAAACTAGCTGTATATCATTTCTGTTTCACCTCTAAAGTGTTCGTGGGCAAAAAAAGTCGAAAACACAAAATTTTTGGAAAATGGGCGTGGCCCCGCCCCTTTATGGGGGATTATTCCATAAAACTTTCCATGCCATAACTCCGGTAAAAATTGACTTATTGAAACGATATTTACAGAAAGTGTTCAACATATAAAGGTAACTCTTTGCTGTAAAAATAAACAAAATCGGTGAACGGACACGCCCACTTTTTGAACACAGTTTTGAAAAATTTCTTTGTAAAATTAAAATCGCGATATTTCCATAACTGTATAAGTTATATATATAAGATTTTACACACTTAATAAGCTTTTTAAGAAAAACTAAACTGCAAAAAAATTTTGTGGATTTTGTTGAAGTAGGCGTGGCGCCGCCCACTTTTCAGCAAAAAAGGTCTGCTATTTTCAAAAGCGATTGCTTGAAATTTCAAGAAGGTATTTCAATGAAAGTTAGTGAGATGCTTCCCAATAGTATGTAGTATACTCCTGCCAAAAATTATGCAAATCGAATGACAAACAAGCAAGATTTACGGGAAAGTAGTTAACTCCCTATTGCCTTTTTTATACCTAGTAGTGCTTCGCACACAAGGTATATTAACTTCATTCGCCTAACGGTAGTATGTAACGGCATAAACGAATCGAGATAGATATTGACTTATATATATCAAAATGTTCAGGAGGAAAAGAGAAATTGATTGAGCCATGTCCGTCCGTCCGTCCGTCTGTCCGTCCGTCCGTCCGTCCGTCTGTCCGTCTGTCCGTCCGTCCGTCTGTGAACACGATAACTTGAGTAAATCTTGAGATATCTCAATGAAATTTGGTATGCAGGTTCCTTTTCACTTATCTCGGAGCGCTATTGAAAATAGGCAAAATCGGTTAAAAGCCACGCCCACTTTCTATATATATAATATTTTCGAAAATACAAAAAGAGTGATTATTCAGTACATAATACACCTATAAGGATAATATTTGGTGTGCACTTTAGCGTTAAGGCAAAAAATACATTTTTGAAGAAATTTTTAAAATGGGGCGTGGTACCGCCCACTTTTGATTAAGTCAAATTTGGAAATATTATTAATCATAAATCAAAAACCGCTCAAGATAGCAAAGTGAAATTCAGCACACATATTTATATTAATACAGGCAATATTTCGAAAAAAAATTATCGAAATCGGGTTAGGTCCACGCCCAATTTTATACGAAAGATTTTGAAAAGGATCATTGATATATTGAATATGCTATAACTTTGCTCAAACTAGCTGTATATCATTTCTGTTTCACCTCTAAAGTGCTCGTGGGCAAAGAAAGTCGAAAACACAAAAGTTTTGGAAAATGGGCGTGGCCCCGCCCCTTTATGGGGGATTATTCCATAAAACTTTCCATGCCATAACTCCGGTAAAAATTGACTTATTGAAACGATATTTACAGAAAGTGTTCAACATATAAAGGTAACTCTTTGCTGTAAAAATAAACAAAATCGGTGAACGGACACGCCCACTTTTTGAACACAGTTTTGAAAAATTTCTTTGTAAAATTAAAATCGCGATATTTCCATAACTGTATAAGTTATATATATAAGATTTTACAAACTTAATAAGCTTTTTAAGAAAAACTAAACTGCAAAAAAATTTTGTGGATTTTGTTGAAGTAGGCGTGGCGCCGCCCACTTTTCAGCAAAAAAGGTCTGTTATTTTCAAAAGCGATTGCTTGAAATTTCAAGAAGGTATTTCAATGAAAGTTAGTGAGATGCTTCCCAATAGTATGTAGTATACTCCTGCCAAAAATTATGCAAATCGAATGACAAACAAGCAAGATTTACGGGAAAGTAGTTAACTCCATATTGCCTTTTTATACCTAGTAGTGCTTCGCACACAAGGTATATTAACTTCATTGGCCTAACGGTAGTATGTAACGGCATAAACGAATCGAGATAGATATTGACTTATATATATCAAAATGTTCAGGAGGTGAAGAGAAATTGATTGAGCCATGTCCGTCCGTCCGTCCGTCTGTGAACACGATAACTTGAGTAAATCTTGAGATATCTCAATGAAATTTGGTATGTAGGTTCCTTTTCACTTATCTCCGAGCGCTATTGAAAATAGGCAAAATCGGTTAAAAGCCACGCCCTCTTTCTATATATATAATATTTTCGAAAATACAAAAAGAGTGATTATTCAGTACATAATACACCTATAAGGATAATATTTGGTATGCACTTTAGCGTTAAGGCAACAAATAGATTTTTGAAAAAATTTTTAAAAAGGGGCGTGGTACCGCCCACTTTTGATATAGTCAAGTTGGGAAATATTATTAATCATAAATCAAAAACCGCTCAAGATAGCAAAACAAAATTCAGCACACATATTTATATTAATACAAGCAATATTTCGAAAAAAAATTATTGAAATCGGGTTAGGTCCACGCCCAATTTTATACGAAAGATTTTGAAAAGGATCATAGATATATTGTATATGCTATAACTTTGCTTAAACTAGCTGTATATCATTTCTATTTCACCTCTGAAGTGTTCGTGGGCAAAGAAAGTCGAAAGCACAAAATTTTTGGAAAATGGGCGTGGCCCCGCCCCTTTATGGGGGATTATTCCACAAAACTTTACATGCCATAACTCCGGTAAAAATTGACTTATTGGAACGATATTTAGAGAAAGTGTTCAACATATAAAGCTAACTCTTTGCTGTAAAAATAAACAAAATCGGTGAACGGACACGCCCACTTTTTGAACACAGTTCTAAAAAATTTCTTCGTAAAATTAAAATCGCGATATTTCCATAATTGTATAAGTTATTTAAATAAGATTTTACACACATAATAAGCTTTTTACCCAAAACTAAACTGTATACAAATTTTGTGGAGTTTGGTGAAGTAGGCGTGGCGCCGCCCACTTTTTAGCATAAAAGCTCTGCTATTTTCAAAAGCGATTGCTTGGAATTTGAAGAATGTATTTCAATGAAATTTTGTGAGATACTTCCCAATAGTATGTAGTATACTCCTGCCAAAAATTACGCAAATCGAATAACAAACAAGCAAGATTTACGGGCAAGTAGTTAACACTCTACTGCCTTTTTATACCTAGTAGTGCTTCGCACACAAGGTATATTAACTTCATTGGCCTAACGGTAGTATGTAACGGCATAAACGAATCGAGATAGATATTGACTTATATATATCAAAATGTTCAGGAGGAGAAGAGAAATTGATTGAGCCATGTCCGTCCGTCCGTCCGTCCGTCCGTCTGTGAACACGATAACTTGAGTAAATCTTGAGATATCTCAATGAAATTTGGTATGTAGGTTCCTTTTCACTTATCTGCGAGCGCTATTGAAAATAGGCAAAATCGGTTAAAAGCCACGCCCTCTTTCTATATATATAATATTTTTGAAAATACAAAAAGAGTGATTATTCAGTACATAATACACCTATAAGGATAATATTTGGTATGCACTTTAGCGTTAAGGCAACAAATAGATTTTTGAAAAAATTTTTAAAAAGGGGCGTGGTACCGCCCACTTTTGATATAGTCAAGTTGGGAAATATTATTAATCATAAATCAAAAACCGCTCAAGATAGCAAAACAAAATTCAGCACACATATTTATATTAATACAAGCAATATTTCGAAAAAAAATTATTGAAATCGGGTTAGGTCCACGCCCAATTTTATACGAAAGATTTTGAAAAGGATCATAGATATATTGTATATGCTATAACTTTGCTTAAACTAGCTGTATATCATTTCTATTTCACCTCTGAAGTGTTCGTGGGCAAAGAAAGTCGAAAGCACAAAATTTTTGGAAAATGGGCGTGGCCCCGCCCCTTTATGGGGGATTATTCCACAAAACTTTACATGCCATAACTCCGGTAAAAATTGACTTATTGGAACGATATTTAGAGAAAGTGTTCAACATATAAAGCTAACTCTTTGCTGTAAAAATAAACAAAATCGGTGAACGGACACGCCCACTTTTTGAACACAGTTCTAAAAAATTTCTTCGTAAAATTAAAATCGCGATATTTCCATAATTGTATAAGTTATTTAAATAAGATTTTACACACATAATAAGCTTTTTACCCAAAACTAAACTGTATACAAATTTTGTGGAGTTTGGTGAAGTAGGCGTGGCGCCGCCCACTTTTTAGCATAAAAGCTCTGCTATTTTCAAAAGCGATTGCTTGGAATTTGAAGAATGTATTTCAATGAAATTTTGTGCGATACTTCCCAATAGTATGTAGTATACTCCTGCCAAAAATTACGCAAATCGAATAACAAACAAGCAAGATTTACGGGCAAGTAGTTAACACTCTACTGCCTTTTTTTTATTAATTTTTTTTATTTTCATACCTTTCATGAACATGAGGAAAGGTATTTATATTTTGTTATTTAGTAATAATTTGATTTACCACTCACAACAGAAGTGTTTTTATCGAAAACAATCAGTTGCCTTTATAACAAATTTTCAGTTATTAAAATAGGCCTGAGTAATTTAGGATACCAAAACAGATCACTACTAGGTATTTAATGTTCGGTTACACCCGAATTTAGACTTCCTTACTAGTTTTTTATTAATTTTTTTTATTTTCATACCTTTTTTTTATTTCATACCTATATTTTGTTATTTAGTGATAATTTAATTTACCACTTACAACAGAAGTGTTTTTAATCGAAATCAAAAACCGCTCAAGATAGCAAAACCGCTCAAGATAGCAAAGTGAAGGCGTGGCGCCGCCCACTTTTCAGCAAAAAAGGTCTGCTATTTTCAAAAGCGATTGCTTGAAATTTCAAGAAGGTATTTCAATGAAAGTTAGTGAGATGCTTCCCAATAGTATGTAGTATACTCCTGCCAAAAATTATGCAAATCGAATGACAAACAAGCAAGATTTACGGGAAAGTAGTTAACTCCCTATTGCCTTTTTTTTATTAATTTTTTTTATTTTCATACCTTTTTTTTATCTCATACCTATATTTTGTTATTTAGTGATAATTGAATTTACCACTTACAACAGAAGTGTTTTTAATCGAAAACAATCAGTTGTTTTATACCACCTTTTCAGGTATTAAAATAGACCTGAGTTAATTGGGATAACGCAACAGATCACTACTAGGTATTTAATGTTCGGTTACACCCGAACTTAGACTTCCTTACTAGTTATACCTAGTAGTGCTTCGCACACAAGGTATATTAACTTCATTCGCCTAACGGTAGTATGTAACGGCATAAACGAATCGAGATAGATATTGACTTATATATATCAAAATGTTCAGGAGGAAAAGAGAAATTGATTGAGCCATGTCCGTCCGTCCGTCCGTCCGTCCGTCCGTCTGTGAACACGATAACTTGAGTAAATCTTGAGATATCTCAATGAAATTTGGTATGTAGGTTCCTTTTCACTTATCTCCGAGCGCTATTGAAAATAGGCAAAATCGGTTAAAAGCCACGCCCTCTTTCTATATATATAATATTTTCGAAAATACAAAAAGAGTGATTATTCAGTACATAATACACCTATAAGGATAATATTTGGTATGCACTTTAGCGTTAAGGCAACAAATAGATTTTTGAAAAAATTTTTAAAAAGGGGCGTGGTACCGCCCACTTTTGATATAGTCAAGTTGGGAAATATTATTAATCATAAATCAAAAACCGCTCAAGATAGCAAAACAAAATTCAGCACACATATTTATATTAATACAAGCAATATTTCGAAAAAAAATTATTGAAATCGGGTTAGGTCCACGCCCAATTTTATACGAAAGATTTTGAAAAGGATCATAGATATATTGTATATGCTATAACTTTGCTTAAACTAGCTGTATATCATTTCTATTTCACCTCTGAAGTGTTCGTGGGCAAAGAAAGTCGAAAGCACAAAATTTTTGGAAAATGGGCGTGGCCCCGCCCCTTTATGGGGGATTATTCCACAAAACTTTACATGCCATAACTCCGGTAAAAATTGACTTATTGGAACGATATTTAGAGAAAGTGTTCAACATATAAAGCTAACTCTTTGCTGTAAAAATGAACAAAATCGGTGAACGGACACGCCCACTTTTTGAACACAGTTCTAAAAAATTTCTTCGTAAAATTAAAATCGCGATATTTCCATAATTGTATAAGTTATTTAAATAAGATTTTACACACATAATAAGCTTTTTAACCAAAACTAAACTGTATACAAATTTTGTGGAGTTTGGTGAAGTAGGCGTGGCGCCGCCCACTTTTTAGCATAAAAGCTCTGCTATTTTCAAAAGCGATTGCTTGGAATTTGAAGAATGTATTTCAATGAAATTTTGTGCGATACTTCCCAATAGTATGTAGTATACTCCTGCCAAAAATTACGCAAATCGAATAACAAACAAGCAAGATTTACGGGCAAGTAGTTAACACTCTACTGCCTTTTTTTTTATTAATTTTTTTTATTTTCATACCTTTCATGAACATGAGGAAAGGTATTTATATTTTGTTATTTAGTAATAATTTGATTTACCACTCACAACAGAAGTGTTTTTATCGAAAACAATCAGTTGCCTTTATAACAAATTTTCAGTTATTAAAATAGGCCTGAGTAATTTAGGATACCAAAACAGATCACTACTAGGTATTTAATGTTCGGTTACACCCGAATTTAGACTTCCTTACTAGTTTTTTATTAATTTTTTTTATTTTCATACCTTTTTTTTATTTCATACCTATATTTTGTTATTTAGTGATAATTTAATTTACCACTTACAACAGAAGTGTTTTTAATCGAAATCAAAAACCGCTCAAGATAGCAAAACCGCTCAAGATAGCAAAGTGAAGGCGTGGCGCCGCCCACTTTTCAGCAAAAAAGGTCTGCTATTTTCAAAAGCGATTGCTTGAAATTTCAAGAAGGTATTTCAATGAAAGTTAGTGAGATGCTTCCCAATAGTATGTAGTATACTCCTGCCAAAAATTATGCAAATCGAATGACAAACAAGCAAGATTTACGGGAAAGTAGTTAACTCCCTATTGCCTTTTTATACCTAGTAGTGCTTCGCACACAAGGTATATTAACTTCATTCGCCTAACGGTAGTATGTAACGGCATAAACGAATCGAGATAGATATTGACTTATATATATCAAAATGTTCAGGAGGAAAAGAGAAATTGATTGAGCCATGTCCGTCCGTCCGTCCGTCCGTCCGTCCGTCTGTGAACACGATAACTTGAGTAAATCTTGAGATATCTCAATGAAATTTGGTATGTAGGTTCCTTTTCACTTATCTCCGAGCGCTATTGAAAATAGGCAAAATCGGTTAAAAGCCACGCCCTCTTTCTATATATATAATATTTTCGAAAATACAAAAAGAGTGATTATTCAGTACATAATACACCTATAAGGATAATATTTGGTATGCACTTTAGCGTTAAGGCAACAAATAGATTTTTGAAAAAATTTTTAAAAAGGGGCGTGGTACCGCCCACTTTTGATATAGTCAAGTTGGGAAATATTATTAATCATAAATCAAAAACCGCTCAAGATAGCAAAACAAAATTCAGCACACATATTTATATTAATACAAGCAATATTTCGAAAAAAAATTATTGAAATCGGGTTAGGTCCACGCCCAATTTTATACGAAAGATTTTGAAAAGGATCATAGATATATTGTATATGCTATAACTTTGCTTAAACTAGCTGTATATCATTTCTATTTCACCTCTGAAGTGTTCGTGGGCAAAGAAAGTCGAAAGCACAAAATTTTTGGAAAATGGGCGTGGCCCCGCCCCTTTATGGGGGATTATTCCACAAAACTTTACATGCCATAACTCCGGTAAAAATTGACTTATTGGAACGATATTTAGAGAAAGTGTTCAACATATAAAGCTAACTCTTTGCTGTAAAAATGAACAAAATCGGTGAACGGACACGCCCACTTTTTGAACACAGTTCTAAAAAATTTCTTCGTAAAATTAAAATCGCGATATTTCCATAATTGTATAAGTTATTTAAATAAGATTTTACACACATAATAAGCTTTTTAACCAAAACTAAACTGTATACAAATTTTGTGGAGTTTGGTGAAGTAGGCGTGGCGCCGCCCACTTTTTAGCATAAAAGCTCTGCTATTTTCAAAAGCGATTGCTTGGAATTTGAAGAATGTATTTCAATGAAATTTTGTGCGATACTTCCCAATAGTATGTAGTATACTCCTGCCAAAAATTACGCAAATCGAATAACAAACAAGCAAGATTTACGGGCAAGTAGTTAACACTCTACTGCCTTTTTTTTTATTAATTTTTTTTATTTTCATACCTTTCATGAACATGAGGAAAGGTATTTATATTTTGTTATTTAGTAATAATTTGATTTACCACTCACAACAGAAGTGTTTTTATCGAAAACAATCAGTTGCCTTTATAACAAATTTTCAGTTATTAAAATAGGCCTGAGTAATTTAGGATACCAAAACAGATCACTACTAGGTATTTAATGTTCGGTTACACCCGAATTTAGACTTCCTTACTAGTTTTTTATTAATTTTTTTTATTTTCATACCTTTTTTTTATTTCATACCTATATTTTGTTATTTAGTGATAATTTAATTTACCACTTACAACAGAAGTGTTTTTAATCGAAATCAAAAACCGCTCAAGATAGCAAAACCGCTCAAGATAGCAAAGTGAAGGCGTGGCGCCGCCCACTTTTCAGCAAAAAAGGTCTGCTATTTTCAAAAGCGATTGCTTGAAATTTCAAGAAGGTATTTCAATGAAAGTTAGTGAGATGCTTCCCAATAGTATGTAGTATACTCCTGCCAAAAATTATGCAAATCGAATGACAAACAAGCAAGATTTACGGGAAAGTAGTTAACTCCCTATTGCCTTTTTATACCTAGTAGTGCTTCGCACACAAGGTATATTAACTTCATTCGCCTAACGGTAGTATGTAACGGCATAAACGAATCGAGATAGATATTGACTTATAGGTATCAAAATGTTCAGGAGGAAAAGAGAAATTGATTGAGCCATGTCCGTCCGTCCGTCCGTCTGTCCGTCCGTCCGTCTGTCCGTCTGTCCGTCCGTCCGTCTGTGAACACGATAACTTGAGTAAATCTTGAGATATCTCAATGAAATTTGGTATGCAGGTTCCTTTTCACTTATCTCGGAGCGCTATTGAAAATAGGCAAAATCGGTTAAAAGCCACGCCCACTTTCTATATATATAGTATTTTCGAAAATACAAAAAGAGTGATTATTCAGTACATAATACACCTATAAGGATAATATTTGGTGTGCACTTTAGCGTTAAGGCAAAAAATACATTTTTGGAGAAATTTTTAAAATGGGGCGTGGTACCGCCCACTTTTGATTAAGTCAAATTTGGAAATATTATTAATCATAAATCAAAAACCGCTCAAGATAGCAAAGTGAAATTCAGCACACATATTTATATTAATACAGGCAATATTTCGAAAAAAAATTATCGAAATCGGGTTAGGTCCACGCCCAATTTTATACGAAAGATTTTGGAAAGGATCATAGATATATTGAATATGCTATAACTTTGCTTAAACTAGCTGTATATCATTTCTGTTTCACCTCTAAAGTGTTCGTGGGCAAAAAAAGTCGAAAACACAAAATTTTTGGAAAATGGGCGTGGCCCCGCCCCTTTATGGGGGATTATTCCATAAAACTTTCCATGCCATAACTCCGGTAAAAATTGACTTATTGAAACGATATTTACAGAAAGTGTTCAACATATAAAGGTAACTCTTTGCTGTAAAAATAAACAAAATCGGTGAACGGACACGCCCACTTTTTGAACACAGTTTTGAAAAATTTCTTTGTAAAATTAAAATCGCGATATTTCCATAACTGTATAAGTTATATATATAAGATTTTACACACTTAATAAGCTTTTTAAGAAAAACTAAACTGCAAAAAAATTTTGTGGATTTTGTTGAAGTAGGCGTGGCGCCGCCCACTTTTCAGCAAAAAAGGTCTGCTATTTTCAAAAGCGATTGCTTGAAATTTCAAGAAGGTATTTCAATGAAAGTTAGTGAGATGCTTCCCAATAGTATGTAGTATACTCCTGCCAAAAATTATGCAAATCGAATGACAAACAAGCAAGATTTACGGCAAAGTAGTTAACTCCCTATTGCCTTTTTTATACCTAGTAGTGCTTCGCACACAAGGTATATTAACTTCATTCGCCTAACGGTAGTATGTAACGGCATAAACGAATCGAGATAGATATTGACTTATATATATCAAAATGTTCAGGAGGAAAAGAGAAATTGATTGAGCCATGTCCGTCCGTCCGTCCGTCTGTCCGTCCGTCCGTCCGTCCGTCTGTCCGTCCGTCCGTCTGTGAACACGATAACTTGAGTAAATCTTGAGATATCTCAATGAAATTTGGTATGCAGGTTCCTTTTCACTTATCTCGGAGCGCTATTGAAAATAGGCAAAATCGGTTAAAAGCCACGCCCACTTTCTATATATATAATATTTTCGAAAATACAAAAAGAGTGATTATTCAGTACATAATACACCTATAAGGATAATATTTTTTGTGCACTTTAGCGTTAAGGCAAAAAATACATTTTTGAAGAAATTTTTAAAATGGGGCGTGGTACCGCCCACTTTTGATTAAGTCAAATTTGGAAATATTATTAATCATAAATCAAAAACCGCTCAAGATAGCAAAGTGAAATTCAGCACACATATTTATATTAATACAGGCAATATTTCGAAAAAAAATTATCGAAATCGGGTTAGGTCCACGCCCAATTTTATACGAAAGATTTTGAAAAGGATCATTGATATATTGAATATGCTATAACTTTGCTCAAACTAGCTGTATATCATTTCTGTTTCACCTCTAAAGTGTTCGTGGGCAAAGAAAGTCGAAAACACAAAAGTTTTGGAAAATGGGCGTGGCCCCGCCCCTTTATGGGGGATTATTCCATAAAACTTTCCATGCCATAACTCCGGTAAAAATTGACTTATTGAAACGATATTTACAGAAAGTGTTCAACATATAAAGGTAACTCTTTGCTGTAAAAATAAACAAAATCGGTGAACGGACACGCCCACTTTTTGAACACAGTTTTGAAAAATTTCTTTGTAAAATTAAAATCGCGATATTTCCATAACTGTATAAGTTATATATATAAGATTTTACAAACTTAATAAGCTTTTTAAGAAAAACTAAACTGCAAAAAAATTTTGTGGATTTTGTTGAAGTAGGCGTGGCGCCGCCCACTTTTCAGCAAAAAAGGTCTGTTATTTTCAAAAGCGATTGCTTGAAATTTCAAGAAGGTATTTCAATGAAAGTTAGTGAGATACTTCCCAATAGTATGTAGTATACTCCTGCCAAAAATTATGCAAATCGAATGACAAACAAGCAAGATTTACGGGAAAGTAGTTAACTCCATATTGCCTTTTTATACCTAGTAGTGCTTCGCACACAAGGTATATTAACTTCATTGGCCTAACGGTAGTATGTAACGGCATAAACGAATCGAGATAGATATTGACTTATATATATCAAAATGTTCAGGAGGTGAAGAGAAATTGATTGAGCCATGTCCGTCCGTCCGTCCGTCTGTGAACACGATAACTTGAGTAAATCTTGAGATATCTCAATGAAATTTGGTATGTAGGTTCCTTTTCACTTATCTCCGAGCGCTATTGAAAATAGGCAAAATCGGTTAAAAGCCACGCCCTCTTTCTATATATATAATATTTTCGAAAATACAAAAAGAGTGATTATTCAGTACATAATACACCTATAAGGATAATATTTGGTGTGCACTTTAGCGTTAAGGCAAAAAATACATTTTTGAAGAAATTTTTAAAATGGGGCGTGGTACCGCCCACTTTTGATTAAGTCAAATTTGGAAATATTATTAATCATAAATCAAAAACCGCTCAAGATAGCAAAGTGAAATTCAGCACACATATTTATATTAATACAGGCAATATTTCGAAAAAAAAAATATCGAAATCGGGTTAGGTCCACGCCTAATTTTATACGAAAGATTTTGGAAAGGATCATAGATATATTGAATACGCTATAACTTTGCTTAAACTAGCTGTATATCATTTCTGTTTCACCTCTAAAGTGTTCGTGGGCAAAGAAAGTCGAAAACACAAAATTTTTGGAAAATGGGCGTGGCCCCGCCCCTTTATGGGGGATTATTCCATAAAACTTTCCATGCCATAACTCCGGTAAAAATTGACTTATTGAAACGATATTTACAGAAAGTGTTCAACATATAAAGGTAACTCTTTGCTGTAAAAATAAACAAAATCGGTAAACGGACACGCCCACTTTTTGAACACAGTTTTAAAAAATTTCTTTGTAAAATTAAAATCGCGATATTTCCATAACTGTATAAGTTATATATATAAGATTTTACACACTTAATAAGCTTTTTAAGAAAAACTAAACTGCAAAAAAATTTTGTGGATTTTGTTGAAGTAGGCGTGGCGCCGCCCACTTTTCAGCAAAAAAGGTCTGTTATTTTCAAAAGCGATTGCTTGAAATTTCAAGAAGGTATTTCAATGAAAGTTAGTGAGATGCTTCCCAATAGTATGTAGTATACTCCTGCCAAAAATTATGCAAATCGAATGACAAACAAGCAAGATTTACGGGAAAGTAGTTAACTCCCTATTGCCTTTTTTATACCTAGTAGTGCTTCGCACACAAGGTATATTAACTTCATTCGCCTAACGGTAGTATGTAACGGCATAAACGAATCGAGATAGATATTGACTTATAGGTATCAAAATGTTCAGGAGGAAAAGATAAATTGATTGAGCCATGTCCGTCCGTCCGTCCGTCTGTCCGTCCGTCCGTCTGTCCGTCTGTCCGTCCGTCCGTCTGTGAACACGATAACTTGAGTAAATCTTGAGATATCTCAATGAAATTTGGTATGCAGGTTCCTTTTCACTTATCTCGGAGCGCTATTGAAAATAGGCAAAATCGGTTAAAAGCCACGCCCACTTTCTATATATATAGTATTTTCGAAAATACAAAAAGAGTGATTATTCAGTACATAATACACCTATAAGGATAATATTTGGTGTGCACTTTAGCGTTAAGGCAAAAAATACATTTTTGGAGAAATTTTTAAAATGGGGCGTGGTACCGCCCACTTTTGATTAAGTCAAATTTGGAAATATTATTAATCATAAATCAAAAACCGCTCAAGATAGCAAAGTGAAATTCAGCACACATATTTATATTAATACAGGCAATATTTCGAAAAAAAATTATCGAAATCGGGTTAGGTCCACGCCCAATTTTATACGAAAGATTTTGGAAAGGATCATAGATATATTGAATATGCTATAACTTTGCTTAAACTAGCTGTATATCATTTCTGTTTCACCTCTAAAGTGTTCGTGGGCAAAAAAAGTCGAAAACACAAAATTTTTGGAAAATGGGCGTGGCCCCGCCCCTTTATGGGGGATTATTCCATAAAACTTTCCATGCCATAACTCCGGTAAAAATTGACTTATTGAAACGATATTTACAGAAAGTGTTCAACATATAAAGGTAACTCTTTGCTGTAAAAATAAACAAAATCGGTGAACGGACACGCCCACTTTTTGAACACAGTTTTGAAAAATTTCTTTGTAAAATTAAAATCGCGATATTTCCATAACTGTATAAGTTATATATATAAGATTTTACACACTTAATAAGCTTTTTAAGAAAAACTAAACTGCAAAAAAATTTTGTGGATTTTGTTGAAGTAGGCGTGGCGCCGCCCACTTTTCAGCAAAAAAGGTCTGCTATTTTCAAAAGCGATTGCTTGAAATTTCAAGAAGGTATTTCAATGAAAGTTAGTGAGATGCTTCCCAATAGTATGTAGTATACTCCTGCCAAAAATTATGCAAATCGAATGACAAACAAGCAAGATTTACGGGAAAGTAGTTAACTCCCTATTGCCTTTTTTATACCTAGTAGTGCTTCGCACACAAGGTATATTAACTTCATTCGCCTAACGGTAGTATGTAACGGCATAAACGAATCGAGATAGATATTGACTTATATATATCAAAATGTTCAGGAGGAAAAGAGAAATTGATTGAGCCATGTCCGTCCGTCCGTCCGTCTGTCCGTCCGTCCGTCCGTCCGTCTGTCCGTCTGTCCGTCCGTCCGTCTGTGAACACGATAACTTGAGTAAATCTTGAGATATCTCAATGAAATTTGGTATGCAGGTTCCTTTTCACTTATCTCGGAGCGCTATTGAAAATAGGCAAAATCGGTTAAAAGCCACGCCCACTTTCTATATATATAATATTTTCGAAAATACAAAAAGAGTGATTATTCAGTACATAATACACCTATAAGGATAATATTTGGTGTGCACTTTAGCGTTAAGGCAAAAAATACATTTTTGAAGAAATTTTTAAAATGGGGCGTGGTACCGCCCACTTTTGATTAAGTCAAATTTGGAAATATTATTAATCATAAATCAAAAACCGCTCAAGATAGCAAAGTGAAATTCAGCACACATATTTATATTAATACAGGCAATATTTCGAAAAAAAATTATCGAAATCGGGTTAGGTCCACGCCCAATTTTATACGAAAGATTTTGAAAAGGATCATTGATATATTGAATATGCTATAACTTTGCTCAAACTAGCTGTATATCATTTCTGTTTCACCTCTAAAGTGCTCGTGGGCAAAGAAAGTCGAAAACACAAAAGTTTTGGAAAATGGGCGTGGCCCCGCCCCTTTATGGGGGATTATTCCATAAAACTTTCCATGCCATAACTCCGGTAAAAATTGACTTATTGAAACGATATTTACAGAAAGTGTTCAACATATAAAGGTAACTCTTTGCTGTAAAAATAAACAAAATCGGTGAACGGACACGCCCACTTTTTGAACACAGTTTTGAAAAATTTCTTTGTAAAATTAAAATCGCGATATTTCCATAACTGTATAAGTTATATATATAAGATTTTACAAACTTAATAAGCTTTTTAAGAAAAACTAAACTGCAAAAAAATTTTGTGGATTTTGTTGAAGTAGGCGTGGCGCCGCCCACTTTTCAGCAAAAAAGGTCTGTTATTTTCAAAAGCGATTGCTTGAAATTTCAAGAAGGTATTTCAATGAAAGTTAGTGAGATGCTTCCCAATAGTATGTAGTATACTCCTGCCAAAAATTATGCAAATCGAATGACAAACAAGCAAGATTTACGGGAAAGTAGTTAACTCCATATTGCCTTTTTATACCTAGTAGTGCTTCGCACACAAGGTATATTAACTTCATTGGCCTAACGGTAGTATGTAACGGCATAAACGAATCGAGATAGATATTGACTTATATATATCAAAATGTTCAGGAGGTGAAGAGAAATTGATTGAGCCATGTCCGTCCGTCCGTCCGTCTGTGAACACGATAACTTGAGTAAATCTTGAGATATCTCAATGAAATTTGGTATGTAGGTTCCTTTTCACTTATCTCCGAGCGCTATTGAAAATAGGCAAAATCGGTTAAAAGCCACGCCCTCTTTCTATATATATAATATTTTCGAAAATACAAAAAGAGTGATTATTCAGTACATAATACACCTATAAGGATAATATTTGGTATGCACTTTAGCGTTAAGGCAACAAATAGATTTTTGAAAAAATTTTTAAAAAGGGGCGTGGTACCGCCCACTTTTGATATAGTCAAGTTGGGAAATATTATTAATCATAAATCAAAAACCGCTCAAGATAGCAAAACAAAATTCAGCACACATATTTATATTAATACAAGCAATATTTCGAAAAAAAATTATTGAAATCGGGTTAGGTCCACGCCCAATTTTATACGAAAGATTTTGAAAAGGATCATAGATATATTGTATATGCTATAACTTTGCTTAAACTAGCTGTATATCATTTCTATTTCACCTCTGAAGTGTTCGTGGGCAAAGAAAGTCGAAAGCACAAAATTTTTGGAAAATGGGCGTGGCCCCGCCCCTTTATGGGGGATTATTCCACAAAACTTTACATGCCATAACTCCGGTAAAAATTGACTTATTGGAACGATATTTAGAGAAAGTGTTCAACATATAAAGCTAACTCTTTGCTGTAAAAATAAACAAAATCGGTGAACGGACACGCCCACTTTTTGAACACAGTTCTAAAAAATTTCTTCGTAAAATTAAAATCGCGATATTTCCATAATTGTATAAGTTATTTAAATAAGATTTTACACACATAATAAGCTTTTTACCCAAAACTAAACTGTATACAAATTTTGTGGAGTTTGGTGAAGTAGGCGTGGCGCCGCCCACTTTTTAGCATAAAAGCTCTGCTATTTTCAAAAGCGATTGCTTGGAATTTGAAGAATGTATTTCAATGAAATTTTGTGAGATACTTCCCAATAGTATGTAGTATACTCCTGCCAAAAATTACGCAAATCGAATAACAAACAAGCAAGATTTACGGGCAAGTAGTTAACACTCTACTGCCTTTTTATACCTAGTAGTGCTTCGCACACAAGGTATATTAACTTCATTGGCCTAACGGTAGTATGTAACGGCATAAACGAATCGAGATAGATATTGACTTATATATATCAAAATGTTCAGGAGGAGAAGAGAAATTGATTGAGCCATGTCCGTCCGTCCGTCCGTCCGTCCGTCTGTGAACACGATAACTTGAGTAAATCTTGAGATATCTCAATGAAATTTGGTATGTAGGTTCCTTTTCACTTATCTCCGAGCGCTATTGAAAATAGGCAAAATCGGTTAAAAGCCACGCCCTCTTTCTATATATATAATATTTTTGAAAATACAAAAAGAGTGATTATTCAGTACATAATACACCTATAAGGATAATATTTGGTATGCACTTTAGCGTTAAGGCAACAAATAGATTTTTGAAAAAATTTTTAAAAAGGGGCGTGGTACCGCCCACTTTTGATATAGTCAAGTTGGGAAATATTATTAATCATAAATCAAAAACCGCTCAAGATAGCAAAACAAAATTCAGCACACATATTTATATTAATACAAGCAATATTTCGAAAAAAAATTATTGAAATCGGGTTAGGTCCACGCCCAATTTTATACGAAAGATTTTGAAAAGGATCATAGATATATTGTATATGCTATAACTTTGCTTAAACTAGCTGTATATCATTTCTATTTCACCTCTGAAGTGTTCGTGGGCAAAGAAAGTCGAAAGCACAAAATTTTTGGAAAATGGGCGTGGCCCCGCCCCTTTATGGGGGATTATTCCACAAAACTTTACATGCCATAACTCCGGTAAAAATTGACTTATTGGAACGATATTTAGAGAAAGTGTTCAACATATAAAGCTAACTCTTTGCTGTAAAAATAAACAAAATCGGTGAACGGACACGCCCACTTTTTGAACACAGTTCTAAAAAATTTCTTCGTAAAATTAAAATCGCGATATTTCCATAATTGTATAAGTTATTTAAATAAGATTTTACACACATAATAAGCTTTTTACCCAAAACTAAACTGTATACAAATTTTGTGGAGTTTGGTGAAGTAGGCGTGGCGCCGCCCACTTTTTAGCATAAAAGCTCTGCTATTTTCAAAAGCGATTGCTTGGAATTTGAAGAATGTATTTCAATGAAATTTTGTGCGATACTTCCCAATAGTATGTAGTATACTCCTGCCAAAAATTACGCAAATCGAATAACAAACAAGCAAGATTTACGGGCAAGTAGTTAACACTCTACTGCCTTTTTTTTATTAATTTTTTTTATTTTCATACCTTTCATGAACATGAGGAAAGGTATTTATATTTTGTTATTTAGTAATAATTTGATTTACCACTCACAACAGAAGTGTTTTTATCGAAAACAATCAGTTGCCTTTATAACAAATTTTCAGTTATTAAAATAGGCCTGAGTAATTTAGGATACCAAAACAGATCACTACTAGGTATTTAATGTTCGGTTACACCCGAATTTAGACTTCCTTACTAGTTTTTATTAATTTTTTTTATTTTCATACCTTTTTTTTATCTCATACCTATATTTTGTTATTTAGTGATAATTGAATTTACCACTTACAACAGAAGTGTTTTTAATCGAAAACAATCAGTTGTTTTATACCACCTTTTCAGGTATTAAAATAGACCTGAGTTAATTGGGATAACGCAACAGATCACTACTAGGTATTTAATGTTCGGTTACACCCGAACTTAGACTTCCTTACTAGTTATACCTAGTAGTGCTTCGCACACAAGGTATATTAACTTCATTCGCCTAACGGTAGTATGTAACGGCATAAACGAATCGAGATAGATATTGACTTATATATATCAAAATGTTCAGGAGGAAAAGAGAAATTGATTGAGCCATGTCCGTCCGTCCGTCCGTCCGTCCGTCCGTCTGTGAACACGATAACTTGAGTAAATCTTGAGATATCTCAATGAAATTTGGTATGTAGGTTCCTTTTCACTTATCTCCGAGCGCTATTGAAAATAGGCAAAATCGGTTAAAAGCCACGCCCTCTTTCTATATATATAATATTTTCGAAAATACAAAAAGAGTGATTATTCAGTACATAATACACCTATAAGGATAATATTTGGTATGCACTTTAGCGTTAAGGCAACAAATAGATTTTTGAAAAAATTTTTAAAAAGGGGCGTGGTACCGCCCACTTTTGATATAGTCAAGTTGGGAAATATTATTAATCATAAATCAAAAACCGCTCAAGATAGCAAAACAAAATTCAGCACACATATTTATATTAATACAAGCAATATTTCGAAAAAAAATTATTGAAATCGGGTTAGGTCCACGCCCAATTTTATACGAAAGATTTTGAAAAGGATCATAGATATATTGTATATGCTATAACTTTGCTTAAACTAGCTGTATATCATTTCTATTTCACCTCTGAAGTGTTCGTGGGCAAAGAAAGTCGAAAGCACAAAATTTTTGGAAAATGGGCGTGGCCCCGCCCCTTTATGGGGGATTATTCCACAAAACTTTACATGCCATAACTCCGGTAAAAATTGACTTATTGGAACGATATTTAGAGAAAGTGTTCAACATATAAAGCTAACTCTTTGCTGTAAAAATAAACAAAATCGGTGAACGGACACGCCCACTTTTTGAACACAGTTCTAAAAAATTTCTTCGTAAAATTAAAATCGCGATATTTCCATAACTGTATAAGTTATTTAAATAAGATTTTACACACATAATAAGCTTTTTACCCAAAACTAAACTGTATACAAATTTTGTGGAGTTTGGTGAAGTAGGCGTGGCGCCGCCCACTTTTTAGCATAAAAGCTCTGCTATTTTCAAAAGCGATTGCTTGGAATTTGAAGAATGTATTTCAATGAAATTTTGTGAGATACTTCCCAATAGTATGTAGTATACTCCTGCCAAAAATTACGCAAATCGAATAACAAACAAGCAAGATTTACGGGCAAGTAGTTAACACTCTACTGCCTTTTTATACCTAGTAGTGCTTCGCACACAAGGTATATTAACTTCATTGGCCTAACGGTAGTATGTAACGGCATAAACGAATCGAGATAGATATTGACTTATATATATCAAAATGTTCAGGAGGAGAAGAGAAATTGATTGAGCCATGTCCGTCCGTCCGTCCGTCCGTCCGTCTGTGAACACGATAACTTGAGTAAATCTTGAGATATCTCAATGAAATTTGGTATGTAGGTTCCTTTTCACTTATCTCCGAGCGCTATTGAAAATAGGCAAAATCGGTTAAAAGCCACGCCCTCTTTCTATATACATAATATTTTCGAAAATACAAAAAGAGTGATTATTCAGTACATAATACACCTATAAGGATAATATTTGGTATGCACTTTAGCGTTAATGCAACAAATAGATTTTTGAAAAAATTTTTACAAAGGGGCGTGGTACCGCCCACTTTTGATATAGTCAAGTTTGGAAATATTATTAATCATAAATCAAAAACTGCTCAAGATAGCAAAACAAATTTCAGCACACATATTTATATTAATACAAGAAGTATTTCGAAAAAAAATTATTGAAATCGGGTTAGGTCCACGCCCAATTTTATACGAAAGATTTTGAAAAGGATCATAGATATATTGAATATGCTATAACTTTGCTTAAACTAGCTGTATATCATTTCTATTTCACCTCTGAAGTGTTCGTGGGCAAAGAAAGTCGAAAGCACAAAATTTTTGGAAAATGGGCGTGGCCCCGCCCCTTTATGGGGGATTATTCCACAAAACTTTACATGCCATAACTCCGGTAAAAATTGACTTATTGGAACGATATTTAGAGAAAGTGTTCAACATATAAAGCTAACTCTTTGCTGTAAAAATGAACAAAATCGGTGAACGGACACGCCCACTTTTTGAACACAGTTCTAAAAAATTTCTTCGTAAAATTAAAATCGCGATATTTCCATAATTGTATAAGTTATTTAAATAAGATTTTACACACATAATAAGCTTTTTAACCAAAACTAAACTGTATACAAATTTTGTGGAGTTTGGTGAAGTAGGCGTGGCGCCGCCCACTTTTTAGCATAAAAGCTCTGCTATTTTCAAAAGCGATTGCTTGGAATTTGAAGAATGTATTTCAATGAAATTTTGTGCGATACTTCCCAATAGTATGTAGTATACTCCTGCCAAAAATTACGCAAATCGAATAACAAACAAGCAAGATTTACGGGCAAGTAGTTAACACTCTACTGCCTTTTTTTTATTAATTTTTTTTATTTTCATACCTTTCATGAACATGAGGAAAGGTATTTATATTTTGTTATTTAGTAATAATTTGATTTACCACTCACAACAGAAGTGTTTTTATCGAAAACAATCAGTTGCCTTTATAACAAATTTTCAGTTATTAAAATAGGCCTGAGTAATTTAGGATACCAAAACAGATCACTACTAGGTATTTAATGTTCGGTTACACCCGAATTTAGACTTCCTTACTAGTTTTTTATTAATTTTTTTTATTTTCATACCTTTTTTTTATTTCATACCTATATTTTGTTATTTAGTGATAATTTAATTTACCACTTACAACAGAAGTGTTTTTAATCGAAATCAAAAACCGCTCAAGATAGCAAAACCGCTCAAGATAGCAAAGTGAAGGCGTGGCGCCGCCCACTTTTCAGCAAAAAAGGTCTGCTATTTTTAAAAGCGATTGCTTGAAATTTCAAGAAGGTATTTCAATGAAAGTTAGTGAGATGCTTCCCAATAGTATGTAGTATACTCCTGCCAAAAATTATGCAAATCGAATGACAAACAAGCAAGATTTACGGGAAAGTAGTTAACTCCCTATTGCCTTTTTTTTATTAATTTTTTTTATTTTCATACCTTTTTTTTATTTCATACCTATATTTTGTTATTTAGTGATAATTGAATTTACCACTTACAACAGAAGTGTTTTTAATCGAAAACAATCAGTTGTTTTATACCACCTTTTCAGGTATTAAAATAGACCTGAGTTAATTGGGATAACGCAACAGATCACTACTAGGTATTTAATGTTCGGTTACACCCGAACTTAGACTTCCTTACTAGTTATACCTAGTAGTGCTTCGCACACAAGGTATATTAACTTCATTCGCCTAACGGTAGTATGTAACGGCATAAACGAATCGAGATAGATATTGACTTATATATATCAAAATGTTCAGGAGGAAAAGAGAAATTGATTGAGCCATGTCCGTCCGTCCGTCCGTCTGTCCGTCCGTCCGTCCGTCCGTCTGTCCGTCTGTCCGTCCGTCCGTCTGTGAACACGATAACTTGAGTAAATCTTGAGATATCTCAATGAAATTTGGTATGCAGGTTCCTTTTCACTTATCTCGGAGCGCTATTGAAAATAGGCAAAATCGGTTACAAGCCACGCCCACTTTCTATATATATAATATTTTCGAAAATACAAAAAGAGTGATTATTCAGTACATAATACACCTATAAGGATAATATTTGGTGTGCACTTTAGCGTTAAGGCAAAAAATACATTTTTGAAGAAATTTTTAAAATGGGGCGTGGTACCGCCCACTTTTGATTAAGTCAAATTTGGAAATATTATTAATCATAAATCAAAAACCGCTCAAGATAGCAAAGTGAAATTCAGCACACATATTTATATTAATACAGGCAATATTTCGAAAAAAAATTATCGAAATCGGGTTAGGTCCACGCCCAATTTTATACGAAAGATTTTGAAAAGGATCATTGATATATTGAATATGCTATAACTTTGCTCAAACTAGCTGTATATCATTTCTGTTTCACCTCTAAAGTGTTCGTGGGCAAAGAAAGTCGAAAACACAAAAGTTTTGGAAAATGGGCGTGGCCCCGCCCCTTTATGGGGGATTATTCCATAAAACTTTCCATGCCATAACTCCGGTAAAAATTGACTTATTGAAACGATATTTACAGAAAGTGTTCAACATATAAAGGTAACTCTTTGCTGTAAAAATAAACAAAATCGGTGAACGGACACGCCCACTTTTTGAACACAGTTTTGAAAAATTTCTTTGTAAAATTAAAATCGCGATATTTCCATAACTGTATAAGTTATATATATAAGATTTTACAAACTTAATAAGCTTTTTAAGAAAAACTAAACTGCAAAAAAATTTTGTGGATTTTGTTGAAGTAGGCGTGGCGCCGCCCACTTTTCAGCAAAAAAGGTCTGTTATTTTCAAAAGCGATTGCTTGAAATTTCAAGAAGGTATTTCAATGAAAGTTAGTGAGATGCTTCCCAATAGTATGTAGTATACTCCTGCCAAAAATTATGCAAATCGAATGACAAACAAGCAAGATTTACGGGAAAGTAGTTAACTCCATATTGCCTTTTTATACCTAGTAGTGCTTCGCACACAAGGTATATTAACTTCATTGGCCTAACGGTAGTATGTAACGGCATAAACGAATCGAGATAGATATTGACTTATATATCAAAATGTTCAGGAGGTGAAGAGAAATTGATTGAGCCATGTCCGTCCGTCCGTCCGTCTGTGAACACGATAACTTGAGTAAATCTTGAGATATCTCAATGAAATTTGGTATGTAGGTTCCTTTTCACTTATCTCCGAGCGCTATTGAAAATAGGCAAAATCGGTTAAAAGCCACGCCCTCTTTCTATATATATAATATTTTCGAAAATACAAAAAGAGTGATTATTCAGTACATAATACACCTATAAGGATAATATTTGGTATGCACTTTAGCGTTAAGGCAACAAATAGATTTTTGAAAAAATTTTTAAAAAGGGGCGTGGTACCGCCCACTTTTGATATAGTCAAGTTGGGAAATATTATTAATCATAAATCAAAAACCGCTCAAGATAGCAAAACAAAATTCAGCACACATATTTATATTAATACAAGCAATATTTCGAAAAAAAATTATTGAAATCGGGTTAGGTCCACGCCCAATTTTATACGAAAGATTTTGAAAAGGATCATAGATATATTGTATATGCTATAACTTTGCTTAAACTAGCTGTATATCATTTCTATTTCACCTCTGAAGTGTTCGTGGGCAAAGAGAGTCGAAAGCACAAAATTTTTGGAAAATGGGCGTGGCCCCGCCCCTTTATGGGGGATTATTCCACAAAACTTTACATGCCATAACTCCGGTAAAAATTGACTTATTGGAACGATATTTAGAGAAAGTGTTCAACATATAAAGCTAACTCTTTGCTGTAAAAATAAACAAAATCGGTGAACGGACACGCCCACTTTTTGAACACAGTTCTAAAAAATTTCTTCGTAAAATTAAAATCGCGATATTTCCATAATTGTATAAGTTATTTAAATAAGATTTTACACACATAATAAGCTTTTTACCCAAAACTAAACTGTATACAAATTTTGTGGAGTTTGGTGAAGTAGGCGTGGCGCCGCCCACTTTTTAGCATAAAAGCTCTGCTATTTTCAAAAGCGATTGCTTGGAATTTGAAGGATGTATTTCAATGAAATTTTGTGAGATACTTCCCAATAGTATGTAGTATACTCCTGCCAAAAATTACGCAAATCGAATAACAAACAAGCAAGATTTACGGGCAAGTAGTTAACACTCTACTGCCTTTTTATACCTAGTAGTGCTTCGCACACAAGGTATATTAACTTCATTGGCCTAACGGTAGTATGTAACGGCATAAACGAATCGAGATAGATATTGACTTATATATATCAAAATGTTCAGGAGGAGAAGAGAAATTGATTGAGCCATGTCCGTCCGTCTGTCCGTCCGTCCGTCCGTCTGTGAACACGATAACTTGAGTAAATCTTGAGATATCTCAATGAAATTTGGTATGTAGGTTCCTTTTCACTTATCTCGGAGCGCTATTGAAAATAGGCAAAATCGGTTACAAGCCACGCCCACTTTCTATATATATAATATTTTCGAAAATACAAAAAGAGTGATTATTCAGTACATAATACACCTATAAGGATAATATTTGGTGTGCACTTTAGCGTTAAGGCAAAAAATACATTTTTGAAGAAATTTTTAAAATGGGGCGTGGTACCGCCCACTTTTGATTAAGTCAAATTTGGAAATATTATTAATCATAAATCAAAAACCGCTCAAGATAGCAAAGTGAAATTCAGCACACATATTTATATTAATACAGGCAATATTTCGAAAAAAAATTATCGAAATCGGGTTAGGTCCACGCCCAATTTTATACGAAAGATTTTGAAAAGGATCATTGATATATTGAATATGCTATAACTTTGCTCAAACTAGCTGTATATCATTTCTGTTTCACCTCTAAAGTGTTCGTGGGCAAAGAAAGTCGAAAACACAAAAGTTTTGGAAAATGGGCGTGGCCCCGCCCCTTTATGGGGGATTATTCCATAAAACTTTCCATGCCATAACTCCGGTAAAAATTGACTTATTGAAACGATATTTACAGAAAGTGTTCAACATATAAAGGTAACTCTTTGCTGTAAAAATAAACAAAATCGGTGAACGGACACGCCCACTTTTTGAACACAGTTTTGAAAAATTTCTTTGTAAAATTAAAATCGCGATATTTCCATAACTGTATAAGTTATATATATAAGATTTTACAAACTTAATAAGCTTTTTAAGAAAAACTAAACTGCAAAAAAATTTTGTGGATTTTGTTGAAGTAGGCGTGGCGCCGCCCACTTTTCAGCAAAAAAGGTCTGTTATTTTCAAAAGCGATTGCTTGAAATTTCAAGAAGGTATTTCAATGAAAGTTAGTGAGATGCTTCCCAATAGTATGTAGTATACTCCTGCCAAAAATTATGCAAATCGAATGACAAACAAGCAAGATTTACGGGAAAGTAGTTAACTCCATATTGCCTTTTTATACCTAGTAGTGCTTCGCACACAAGGTATATTAACTTCATTGGCCTAACGGTAGTATGTAACGGCATAAACGAATCGAGATAGATATTGACTTATATATCAAAATGTTCAGGAGGTGAAGAGAAATTGATTGAGCCATGTCCGTCCGTCCGTCCGTCTGTGAACACGATAACTTGAGTAAATCTTGAGATATCTCAATGAAATTTGGTATGTAGGTTCCTTTTCACTTATCTCCGAGCGCTATTGAAAATAGGCAAAATCGGTTAAAAGCCACGCCCTCTTTCTATATATATAATATTTTCGAAAATACAAAAAGAGTGATTATTCAGTACATAATACACCTATAAGGATAATATTTGGTATGCACTTTAGCGTTAAGGCAACAAATAGATTTTTGAAAAAATTTTTACAAAGGGGCGTGGTACCGCCCACTTTTGATATAGTCAAGTTTGGAAATATTATTAATCATAAATCAAAAACTGCTCAAGATAGCAAAACAAATTTCAGCACACATATTTATATTAATACAAGAAATATTTCGAAAAAAAATTATTGAAATCGGGTTAGGTCCACGCCCAATTTTATACGAAAGATTTTGAAAAGGATCATAGATATATTGAATATGCTATAACTTTGCTTAAACTAGCTGTATATCATTTCTATTTCACCTCTGAAGTGTTCGTGGGCAAAGAAAGTCGAAAGCAGAAAATTTTTGGAAAATGGGCGTGGCCCCGCCCCTTTATGGGGGATTATTCCACAAAACTTTACATGCCATAACTCCGGTAAAAATTGACTTATTGGAACGATATTTAGAGAAAGTGTTCAACATATAAAGCTAACTCTTTGCTGTAAAAATGAACAAAATCGGTGAACGGACACGCCCACTTTTTGAACACAGTTCTAAAAAATTTCTTCGTAAAATTAAAATCGCGATATTTCCATAATTGTATAAGTTATTTAAATAAGATTTTACACACATAATAAGCTTTTTAACCAAAACTAAACTGTATACAAATTTTGTGGAGTTTGGTGAAGTAGGCGTGGCGCCGCCCACTTTTTAGCATAAAAGCTCTGCTATTTTCAAAAGCGATTGCTTGGAATTTGAAGAATGTATTTCAATGAAATTTTGTGAGATACTTCCCAATAGTATGTAGTATACTCCTGCCAAAAATTACGCAAATCGAATAACAAACAAGCAAGATTTACGGGCAAGTAGTTAACACTCTACTGCCTTTTTTTTTATTAATTTTTTTTATTTGCATACCTTTCATGAACATGAGGAAAGGTATTTATATTTTGTTATTTAGTAATAATTTGATTTACCACTCACAACAGAAGTGTTTTTATCGAAAACAATCAGTTGCCTTTATAACAAATTTTCAGTTATTAAAATAGGCCTGAGTAAATTAGGATACCAAAACAGATCACTACTAGGTATTTAATGTTCGGTTACACCCGAATTTAGACTTCCTTACTAGTTGAAAATACAAAAAGAGTGATTATTCAGTACATAATACACCTATAAGGATAATATTTGGTATGCACTTTAGCGTTAAGGCAACAAATAGATTTTTGAAAAAATTTTTAAAAAGGGGCGTGGTACCGCCCACTTTTGATATAGTCAAGTTGGGAAATATTATTAATCATAAATCAAAAACCGCTCAAGATAGCAAAACAAAATTCAGCACACATATTTATATTAATACAAGCAATATTTCGAAAAAAAATTATTGAAATCGGGTTAGGTCCACGCCCAATTTTATACGAAAGATTTTGAAAAGGATCATAGATATATTGTATATGCTATAACTTTGCTTAAACTAGCTGTATATCATTTCTATTTCACCTCTGAAGTGTTCGTGGGCAAAGAAAGTCGAAAGCACAAAATTTTTGGAAAATGGGCGTGGCCCCGCCCCTTTATGGGGGATTATTCCACAAAACTTTACATGCCATAACTCCGGTAAAAATTGACTTATTGGAACGATATTTAGAGAAAGTGTTCAACATATAAAGCTAACTCTTTGCTGTAAAAATAAACAAAATCGGTGAACGGACACGCCCACTTTTTGAACACAGTTCTAAAAAATTTCTTCGTAAAATTAAAATCGCGATATTTCCATAATTGTATAAGTTATTTAAATAAGATTTTACACACATAATAAGCTTTTTACCCAAAACTAAACTGTATACAAATTTTGTGGAGTTTGGTGAAGTAGGCGTGGCGCCGCCCACTTTTTAGCATAAAAGCTCTGCTATTTTCAAAAGCGATTGCTTGGAATTTGAAGAATGTATTTCAATGAAATTTTGTGAGATACTTCCCAATAGTATGTAGTATACTCCTGCCAAAAATTACGCAAATCGAATAACAAACAAGCAAGATTTACGGGCAAGTAGTTAACACTCTACTGCCTTTTTATACCTAGTAGTGCTTCGCACACAAGGTATATTAACTTCATTGGCCTAACGGTAGTATGTAACGGCATAAACGAATCGAGATAGATATTGACTTATATATATCAAAATGTTCAGGAGGAGAAGGGAAATTGATTGAGCCATGTCCGTCCGTCCGTCCGTCCGTCCGTCCGTCTGTGAACACGATAACTTGAGTAAATCTTGAGATATCTCAATGAAATTTGGTATGTAGGTTCCTTTTCACTTATCTCCGAGCGCTATTGAAAATAGGCAAAATCGGTTAAAAGCCACGCCCTCTTTCTATATACATAATATTTTCGAAAATACAAAAAGAGTGATTATTCAGTACATAATACACCTATAAGGATAATATTTGGTATGCACTTTAGCGTTAATGCAACAAATAGATTTTTGAAAAAATTTTTACAAAGGGGCGTGGTACCGCCCACTTTTGATATAGTCAAGTTTGGAAATATTATTAATCATAAATCAAAAACTGCTCAAGATAGCAAAACAAATTTCAGCACACATATTTATATTAATACAAGAAATATTTCGAAAAAAAATTATTGAAATCGGGTTAGGTCCACGCCCAATTTTATACGAAAGATTTTGAAAAGGATCATAGATATATTGAATATGCTATAACTTTGCTTAAACTAGCTGTATATCATTTCTATTTCACCTCTGAAGTGTTCGTGGGCAAAGAAAGTCGAAAGCACAAAATTTTTGGAAAATGGGCGTGGCCCCGCCCCTTTATGGGGGATTATTCCACAAAACTTTACATGCCATAACTCCGGTAAAAATTGACTTATTGGAACGATATTTAGAGAAAGTGTTCAACATATAAAGCTAACTCTTTGCTGTAAAAATGAACAAAATCGGTGAACGGACACGCCCACTTTTTGAACACAGTTCTAAAAAATTTCTTCGTAAAATTAAAATCGCGATATTTCCATAATTGCATAAGTTATTTAAATAAGATTTTACACACATAATAAGCTTTTTAACCAAAACTAAACTGTATACAAATTTTGTGGAGTTTGGTGAAGTAGGCGTGGCGCCGCCCACTTTTTAGCATAAAAGCTCTGCTATTTTCAAAAGCGATTGCTTGGAATTTGAAGAATGTATTTCAATGAAATTTTGTGCGATACTTCCCAATAGTATGTAGTATACTCCTGCCAAAAATTACGCAAATCGAATAACAAACAAGCAAGATTTACGGGCAAGTAGTTAACACTCTACTGCCTTTTTTTTATTAATTTTTTTTATTTTCATACCTTTCATGAACATGAGGAAAGGTATTTATATTTTGTTATTTAGTAATAATTTGATTTACCACTCACAACAGAAGTGTTTTTATCGAAAACAATCAGTTGCCTTTATAACAAATTTTCAGTTATTAAAATAGGCCTGAGTAATTTAGGATACCAAAACAGATCACTACTAGGTATTTAATGTTCGGTTACACCCGAATTTAGACTTCCTTACTAGTTTTTTATTAATTTTTTTTATTTTCATACCTTTTTTTTATTTCATACCTATATTTTGTTATTTAGTGATAATTTAATTTACCACTTACAACAGAAGTGTTTTTAATCGAAATCAAAAACCGCTCAAGATAGCAAAACCGCTCAAGATAGCAAAGTGAAGGCGTGGCGCCGCCCACTTTTCAGCAAAAAAGGTCTGCTATTTTTAAAAGCGATTGCTTGAAATTTCAAGAAGGTATTTCAATGAAAGTTAGTGAGATGCTTCCCAATAGTATGTAGTATACTCCTGCCAAAAATTATGCAAATCGAATGACAAACAAGCAAGATTTACGGGAAAGTAGTTAACTCCCTATTGCCTTTTTTTTATTAATTTTTTTTATTTTCATACCTTTTTTTTATTTCATACCTATATTTTGTTATTTAGTGATAATTGAATTTACCACTTACAACAGAAGTGTTTTTAATCGAAAACAATCAGTTGTTTTATACCACCTTTTCAGGTATTAAAATAGACCTGAGTTAATTGGGATAACGCAACAGATCACTACTAGGTATTTAATGTTCGGTTACACCCGAACTTAGACTTCCTTACTAGTTATACCTAGTAGTGCTTCGCACACAAGGTATATTAACTTCATTCGCCTAACGGTAGTATGTAACGGCATAAACGAATCGAGATAGATATTGACTTATATATATCAAAATGTTCAGGAGGAAAAGAGAAATTGATTGAGCCATGTCCGTCCGTCCGTCCGTCTGTCCGTCCGTCCGTCCGTCCGTCTGTCCGTCTGTCCGTCCGTCCGTCTGTGAACACGATAACTTGAGTAAATCTTGAGATATCTCAATGAAATTTGGTATGCAGGTTCCTTTTCACTTATCTCGGAGCGCTATTGAAAATAGGCAAAATCGGTTACAAGCCACGCCCACTTTCTATATATATAATATTTTCGAAAATACAAAAAGAGTGATTATTCAGTACATAATACACCTATAAGGATAATATTTGGTGTGCACTTTAGCGTTAAGGCAAAAAATACATTTTTGAAGAAATTTTTAAAATGGGGCGTGGTACCGCCCACTTTTGATTAAGTCAAATTTGGAAATATTATTAATCATAAATCAAAAACCGCTCAAGATAGCAAAGTGAAATTCAGCACACATATTTATATTAATACAGGCAATATTTCGAAAAAAAATTATCGAAATCGGGTTAGGTCCACGCCCAATTTTATACGAAAGATTTTGAAAAGGATCATTGATATATTGAATATGCTATAACTTTGCTCAAACTAGCTGTATATCATTTCTGTTTCACCTCTAAAGTGTTCGTGGGCAAAGAAAGTCGAAAACACAAAAGTTTTGGAAAATGGGCGTGGCCCCGCCCCTTTATGGGGGATTATTCCATAAAACTTTCCATGCCATAACTCCGGTAAAAATTGACTTATTGAAACGATATTTACAGAAAGTGTTCAACATATAAAGGTAACTCTTTGCTGTAAAAATAAACAAAATCGGTGAACGGACACGCCCACTTTTTGAACACAGTTTTGAAAAATTTCTTTGTAAAATTAAAATCGCGATATTTCCATAACTGTATAAGTTATATATATAAGATTTTACAAACTTAATAAGCTTTTTAAGAAAAACTAAACTGCAAAAAAATTTTGTGGATTTTGTTGAAGTAGGCGTGGCGCCGCCCACTTTTCAGCAAAAAAGGTCTGTTATTTTCAAAAGCGATTGCTTGAAATTTCAAGAAGGTATTTCAATGAAAGTTAGTGAGATGCTTCCCAATAGTATGTAGTATACTCCTGCCAAAAATTATGCAAATCGAATGACAAACAAGCAAGATTTACGGGAAAGTAGTTAACTCCATATTGCCTTTTTATACCTAGTAGTGCTTCGCACACAAGGTATATTAACTTCATTGGCCTAACGGTAGTATGTAACGGCATAAACGAATCGAGATAGATATTGACTTATATATATCAAAATGTTCAGGAGGTGAAGAGAAATTGATTGAGCCATGTCCGTCCGTCCGTCCGTCTGTGAACACGATAACTTGAGTAAATCTTGAGATATCTCAATGAAATTTGGTATGTAGGTTCCTTTTCACTTATCTCCGAGCGCTATTGAAAATAGGCAAAATCGGTTAAAAGCCACGCCCTCTTTCTATATATATAATATTTTCGAAAATACAAAAAGAGTGATTATTCAGTACATAATACACCTATAAGGATAATATTTGGTATGCACTTTAGCGTTAAGGCAACAAATAGATTTTTGAAAAAAATTTTACAAAGGGGCGTGGTACCGCCCACTTTTGATATAGTCAAGTTTGGAAATATTATTAATCATAAATCAAAAACTGCTCAAGATAGCAAAACAAATTTCAGCACACATATTTATATTAATACAAGAAATATTTCGAAAAAAAATTATTGAAATCGGGTTAGGTCCACGCCCAATTTTATACGAAAGATTTTGAAAAGGATCATAGATATATTGAATATGCTATAACTTTGCTTAAACTAGCTGTATATCATTTCTATTTCACCTTTGAAGTGTTCGTGGGCAAAGAAAGTCGAAAGCACAAAATTTTTGGAAAATGGGCGTGGCCCCGCCCCTTTATGGGGGATTATTCCACAAAACTTTACATGCCATAACTCCGGTAAAAATTGACTTATTGGAACGATATTTAGAGAAAGTGTTCAACATATAAAGCTAACTCTTTGCTGTAAAAATGAACAAAATCGGTGAACGGACACGCCCACTTTTTGAACACAGTTCTAAAAAATTTCTTCGTAAAATTAAAATCGCGATATTTCCATAATTGTATAAGTTATTTAAATAAGATTTTACACACATAATAAGCTTTTTACCCAAAACTAAACTGTATACAAATTTTGTGGAGTTTGGTGAAGTAGGCGTGGCGCCGCCCACTTTTTAGCATAAAAGCTCTGCTATTTTCAAAAGCGATTGCTTGGAATTTGAAGAATGTATTTCAATGAAATTTTGTGAGATACTTCCCAATAGTATGTAAGCAAGATTTACGGGCAAGTAGTTAACACTCTACTGCCTTTTTATACCTAGTAGTGCTTCGCACACAAGGTATATTAACTTCATTGGCCTAACGGTAGTATGTAACGGCATAAACGAATCGAGATAGATATTGACTTATATATATCAAAATGTTCAGGAGGAGAAGAGAAATTGATTGAGCCATGTCCGTCCGTCCGTCCGTCCGTCTGTGAACACGATAACTTGAGTAAATCTTGAGATATCTCAATGAAATTTGGTATGTAGGTTCCTTTTCACTTATCTCCGAGCGCTATTGAAAATAGGCAAAATCGGTTAAAAGCCACGCCCTCTTTCTATATATATAATATTTTCGAAAATACAAAAAGAGTGATTATTCAGTACATAATACACCTATAAGGATAATATTTGGTATGCACTTTAGCGTTAAGGCAACAAATAGATTTTTGAAAAAATGTTTAAAAAGGGGCGTGGTACCGCCCACTTTTGATATAGTCAAGTTGGGAAATATTATTAATCATAAATCAAAAACCGCTCAAGATAGCAAAACAAAATTCAGCACACATATTTATATTAATACAAGCAATATTTCGAAAAAAAATTATTGAAATCGGGTTAGGTCCACGCCCAATTTTATACGAAAGATTTTGAAAAGGATCATAGATATATTGTATATGCTATAACTTTGCTTAAACTAGCTGTATATCATTTCTATTTCACCTCTGAAGTGTTCGTGGGCAAAGAAAGTCGAAAGCACAAAATTTTTGGAAAATGGGCGTGGCCCCGCCCCTTTATGGGGGATTATTCCACAAAACTTTACATGCCATAACTCCGGTAAAAATTGACTTATTGGAACGATATTTAGAGAAAGTGTTCAACATATAAAGCTAACTCTTTGCTGTAAAAATAAACAAAATCGGTGAACGGACACGCCCACTTTTTGAACACAGTTCTAAAAAATTTCTTCGTAAAATTAAAATCGCGATATTTCCATAATTGTATAAGTTATTTAAATAAGATTTTACACACATAATAAGCTTTTTACCCAAAACTAAACTGTATACAAATTTTGTGGAGTTTGGTGAAGTAGGCGTGGCGCCGCCCACTTTTTAGCATAAAAGCTCTGCTATTTTCAAAAGCGATTGCTTGGAATTTGAAGAATGTATTTCAATGAAATTTTGTGAGATACTTCCCAATAGTATGTAGTATACTCCTGCCAAAAATTACGCAAATCGAATAACAAACAAGCAAGATTTACGGGCAAGTAGTTAACACTCTACTGCCTTTTTATACCTAGTAGTGCTTCGCACACAAGGTATATTAACTTCATTGGCCTAACGGTAGTATGTAACGGCATAAACGAATCGAGATAGATATTGACTTATATATATCAAAATGTTCAGGAGGAGAAGAGAAATTGATTGAGCCATGTCCGTCCGTCCGTCCGTCCGTCCGTCCGTCTGTGAACACGATAACTTGAGTAAATCTTGAGATATCTCAATGAAATTTGGTATGTAGGTTCCTTTTCACTTATCTCCGAGCGCTATTGAAAATAGGCAAAATCGGTTAAAAGCCACGCCCTCTTTCTATATATATAATATTTTCGAAAATACAAAAAGAGTGATTATTCAGTACATAATACACCTATAAGGATAATATTTGGTATGCACTTTAGCGTTAAGGCAACAAATAGATTTTTGAAAAAAATTTTAAAAAGGGGCGTGGTACCGCCCACTTTTGATATAGTCAAGTTGGGAAATATTATTAATCATAAATCAAAAACCGCTCAAGATAGCAAAACAAAATTCAGCACACATATTTATATTAATACAAGCAATATTTCGAAAAAAAATTATTGAAATCGGGTTAGGTCCACGCCCAATTTTATACGAAAGATTTTGAAAAGGATCATAGATATATTGTATATGCTATAACTTTGCTTAAACTAGCTGTATATCATTTCTATTTCACCTCTGAAGTGTTCGTGGGCAAAGAAAGTCGAAAGCACAAAATTTTTGGAAAATGGGCGTGGCCCCGCCCCTTTATGGGGGATTATTCCACAAAACTTTACATGCCATAACTCCGGTAAAAATTGACTTATTGGAACGATATTTAGAGAAAGTGTTCAACATATAAAGCTAACTCTTTGCTGTAAAAATAAACAAAATCGGTGAACGGACACGCCCACTTTTTGAACACAGTTCTAAAAAATTTCTTCGTAAAATTAAAATCGCGATATTTCCATAATTGTATAAGTTATTTAAATAAGATTTTACACACATAATAAGCTTTTTACCCAAAACTAAACTGTATACAAATTTTGCGGAGTTTGGTGAAGTAGGCGTGGCGCCGCCCACTTTTTAGCATAAAAGCTCTGCTATTTTCAAAAGCGATTGCTTGGAATTTGAAGAATGTATTTCAATGAAATTTTGTGAGATACTTCCCAATAGTATGTAGTATACTCCTGCCAAAAATTACGCAAATCGAATAACAAACAAGCAAGATTTACGGGCAAGTAGTTAACACTCTACTGCCTTTTTATACCTAGTAGTGCTTCGCACACAAGGTATATTAACTTCATTGGCCTAACGGTAGTATGTAACGGCATAAACGAATCGAGATAGATATTGACTTATATATATCAAAATGTTCAGGAGGAGAAGAGAAATTGATTGAGCCATGTCCGTCCGTCCGTCCGTCCGTCCGTCCGTCTGTGAACACGATAACTTGAGTAAATCTTGAGATATCTCAATGAAATTTGGTATGTAGGTTCCTTTTCACTTATCTCCGAGCGCTATTGAAAATAGGCAAAATCGGTTAAAAGCCACGCCCTCTTTCTATATATATAATATTTTCGAAAATACAAAAAGAGTGATTATTCAGTACATAATACACCTATAAGGATAATATTTGGTATGCACTTTAGCGTTAAGGCAACAAATAGATTTTTGAAAAAATTTTTACAAAGGGGCGTGGTACCGCCCACTTTTGATATAGTCAAGTTTGGAAATATTATTAATCATAAATCAAAAACTGCTCAAGATAGCAAAACAAATTTCAGCACACATATTTATATTAATACAAGAAATATTTCGAAAAAAATTATTGAAATCGGGTTAGGTCCACGCCCAATTTTATACGAAAGATTTTGAAAAGGATCATAGATATATTGAATATGCTATAACTTTGCTTAAACTAGCTGTATATCATTTCTATTTCACCTCTGAAGTGTTCGTGGGCAAAGAAAGTCGAAAGCACAAAATTTTTGGAAAATGGGCGTGGCCCCGCCCCTTTATGGGGGATTATTCCACAAAACTTTACATGCCATAACTCCGGTAAAAATTGACTTATTGGAACGATATTTAGAGAAAGTGTTCAACATATAAAGCTAACTCTTTGCTGTAAAAATGAACAAAATCGGTGAACGGACACGCCCACTTTTTGAACACAGTTCTAAAAAATTTCTTCCTAAAATTAAAATCGCGATATTTCCATAATTGTATAAGTTATTTAAATAAGATTTTACACACATAATAAGCTTTTTAACCAAAACTAAACTGTATACAAATTTTGTGGAGTTGGTGAAGTAGGCGTGGCGCCGCCCACTTTTTTTTTTAGCATAAAAGCTCTGCTATTTTCAAAAGCGATTGCTTGGAATTTGAAGAATGTATTTCAATGAAATTTTGTGAGATACTTCCCAATAGTATGTAGTATACTCCTGCCAAAAATTACGCAAATCGAATAACAAACAAGCAAGATTTACGGGAAAGTAGTTAACACTCTACTGCCTTTTTATACCTAGTAGTGCTTCGCACACAAGGTATATTAACTTCATTCGCCTAACGGTAGTATGTAACGGCATAAACGAATCGAGATAGATATTGACTTATGTATATCAAAATGTTCAGGAGGAAAAGAGAAATTGATTGAGCCATGTCCGTCCGTCCGTCCGTCTGTCCGTCCGTCCGTCCGTCCGTCTGTCCGTCTGTCCGTCCGTCCGTCTGTGAACACGATAACTTGAGTAAATCTTGAGATATCTCAATGAAATTTGGTATGCAGGTTCCTTTTCACTTATCTCGGAGCGCTATTGAAAATAGGCAAAATCGGTTAAAAGCCACGCCCACTTTCTATATATATAATATTTTCGAAAATACAAAAAGAGTGATTATTCAGTACATAATACACCTATAAGGATAATATTTGGTGTGCACTTTAGCGTTAAGGCAAAAAATACATTTTTGAAGAAATTTTTAAAATGGGGCGTGGTACCGCCCACTTTTGATTAAGTCAAATTTGGAAATATTATTAATCATAAATCAAAAACCGCTCAAGATAGCAAAGTGAAATTCAGCACACATATTTATATTAATACAGGCAATATTTCGAAAAAAAATTATCGAAATCGGGTTAGGTCCACGCCCAATTTTATACGAAAGATTTTGAAAAGGATCATTGATATATTGAATATGCTATAACTTTGCTCAAACTAGCTGTATATCATTTCTGTTTCACCTCTAAAGTGTTCGTGGGCAAAGAAAGTCGAAAACACAAAAGTTTTGGAAAATGGGCGTGGCCCCGCCCCTTTATGGGGGATTATTCCATAAAACTTTCCATGCCATAACTCCGGTAAAAATTGACTTATTGAAACGATATTTACAGAAAGTGTTCAACATATAAAGGTAACTCTTTGCTGTAAAAATAAACAAAATCGGTGAACGGACACGCCCACTTTTTGAACACAGTTTTGAAAAATTTCTTTGTAAAATTAAAATCGCGATATTTCCATAACTGTACAAGTTATATATATAAGATTTTACAAACTTAATAAGCTTTTTAAGAAAAACTAAACTGCAAAAAAATTTTGTGGATTTTGTTGAAGTAGGCGTGGCGCCGCCCACTTTTCAGCAAAAAAGGTCTGTTATTTTCAAAAGCGATTGCTTGAAATTTCAAGAAGGTATTTCAATGAAAGTTAGTGAGATGCTTCCCAATAGTATGTAGTATACTCCTGCCAAAAATTATGCAAATCGAATGACAAACAAGCAAGATTTACGGGAAAGTAGTTAACTCCATATTGCCTTTTTATACCTAGTAGTGCTTCGCACACAAGGTATATTAACTTCATTGGCCTAACGGTAGTATGTAACGGCATAAACGAATCGAGATAGATATTGACTTATATATATCAAAATGTTCAGGAGGTGAAGAGAAATTGATTGAGCCATGTCCGTCCGTCCGTCCGTCTGTGAACACGATAACTTGAGTAAATCTTGAGATATCTCAATGAAATTTGGTATGTAGGTTCCTTTTCACTTATCTCCGAGCGCTATTGAAAATAGGCAAAATCGGTTAAAAGCCACGCCCTCTTTCTATATATATAATATTTTCGAAAATACAAAAAGAGTGATTATTCAGTACATAATACACCTATAAGGATAATATTTGGTATGCACTTTAGCGTTAAGGCAACAAATAGATTTTTGAAAAAATTTTTACAAAGGGGCGTGGTACCGCCCACTTTTGATATAGTCAAGTTTGGAAATATTATTAATCATAAATCAAAAACTGCTCAAGATAGCAAAACAAATTTCAGCACACATATTTATATTAATACAAGAAATATTTCGAAAAAAAATTATTGAAATCGGGTTAGGTCCACGCCCAATTTTATACGAAAGATTTTGAAAAGGATCATAGATATATTGAATATGCTATAACTTTGCTTAAACTAGCTGTACAAAGCACAAAATTTTTGGAAAATGGGCGTGGCCCCGCCCCTTTATGGGGGATTATTCCACAAAACTTTACATGCCATAACTCCGGTAAAAATTGACTTATTGGAACGATATTTAGAGAAAGTGTTCAACATATAAAGCTAACTCTTTGCTGTAAAAATGAACAAAATCGGTGAACGGACACGCCCACTTTTTGAACACAGTTCTAAAAAATTTCTTCGTAAAATTAAAATCGCGATATTTCCATAATTGTATAAGTTATTTAAATAAGATCTTACACACATAATAAGCTTTTTAACCAAAACTAAACTGTATACAAATTTTGTGGATTTTGGTGAAGTAGGCGTGGCGCCGCCCACTTTTTAGCATAAAAGCTCTGCTATTTTCAAAAGCGATTGCTTGGAATTTGAAGAATGTATTTCAATGAAATTTTGTGAGATACTTCCCAATAGTATGTAGTATACTCCTGCCAAAAATTACGCAAATCGAATAACAAACAAGCAAGATTTACGGGCAAGTAGTTAACACTCTACTGCCTTTTTATACCTAGTAGTGCTTCGCACACAAGGTATATTAACTTCATTGGCCTAACGGTAGTATGTAACGGCATAAACGAATCGAGATAGATATTGACTTATATATATCAAAATGTTCAGGAGGAGAAGAGAAATTGATTGAGCCATGTCCGTCCGTCCGTCCGTCCGTCCGTCCGTCTGTGAACACGATAACTTGAGTAAATCTTGAGATATCTCAATGAAATTTGGTATGTAGGTTCCTTTTCACTTATCTCCGAGCGCTATTGAAAATAGGCAAAATCGGTTAAAAGCCACGCCCTCTTTCTATATATATAATATTTTCGAAAATACAAAAAGAGTGATTATTCAGTACATAATACACCTATAAGGATAATATTTGGTATGCACTTTAGCGTTAAGGCAACAAATAGATTTTTGAAAAAATTTTTACAAAGGGGCGTGGTACCGCCCACTTTTGATATAGTCAAGTTTGGAAATATTATTAATCATAAATCAAAAACTGCTCAAGATAGCAAAACAAATTTCAGCACACATATTTATATTAATACAAGCAATATTTCGAAAAAAAATTATTGAAATCGGGTTAGGTCCACGCCCAATTTTATACGAAAGATTTTGAAAAGGATCATAGATATATTGTATATGCTATAACTTTGCTTAAACTAGCTGTATATCATTTCTATTTCACCTCTGAAGTGTTCGTGGGCAAAGAAAGTCGAAAGCACAAAATTTTTGGAAAATGGGCGTGGCCCCGCCCCTTTATGGGGGATTATTCCACAAAACTTTACATGCCATAACTCCGGTAAAAATTGACTTATTGGAACGATATTTAGAGAAAGTGTTCAACATATAAAGCTAACTCTTTGCTGTAAAAATAAACAAAATCGGTGAACGGACACGCCCACTTTTTGAACACAGTTCTAAAAAATTTCTTCGTAAAATTAAAATCGCGATATTTCCATAATTGTATAAGTTATTTAAATAAGATTTTACACACATAATAAGCTTTTTACCCAAAACTAAACTGTATACAAATTTTGTGGAGTTTGGTGAAGTAGGCGTGGCGCCGCCCACTTTTTAGCATAAAAGCTCTGCTATTTTCAAAAGCGATTGCTTGGAATTTGAAAAATGTATTTCAATGAAATTTTGTGAGATACTTCCCAATAGTATGTAGTATACTCCTGCCAAAAATTACGCAAATCGAATAACAAACAAGCAAGATTTACGGGCAAGTAGTTAACACTCTACTGCCTTTTTATACCTAGTAGTGCTTCGCACACAAGGTATATTAACTTCATTGGCCTAACGGTAGTATGTAACGGCATAAACGAATCGAGATAGATATTGACTTATATATATCAAAATGTTCAGGAGGAGAAGAGAAATTGATTGAGCCATGTCCGTCCGTCCGTCCGTCCGTCCGTCCGTCTGTGAACACGATAACTTGAGTAAATCTTGAGATATCTCAATGAAATTTGGTATGTAGGTTCCTTTTCACTTATCTCCGAGCGCTATTGAAAATAGGCAAAATCGGTTAAAAGCCACGCCCTCTTTCTATATATATAATATTTTCGAAAATACAAAAAGAGTGATTATTCAGTACATAATACACCTATAAGGATAATATTTGGTATGCACTTTAGCGTTAAGGCAACAAATAGATTTTTGAAAAAATTTTTAAAAAGGGGCGTGGTACCGCCCACTTTTGATATAGTCAAGTTGGGAAATATTATTAATCATAAATCAAAAACCGCTCAAGATAGCAAAACAAAATTCAGCACACATATTTATATTAATACAAGCAATATTTCGAAAAAAAATTATTGAAATCGGGTTAGGTCCACGCCCAATTTTATACGAAAGATTTTGAAAAGGATCATAGATATATTGTATATGCTATAACTTTGCTTAAACTAGCTGTATATCATTTCTATTTCACCTCTGAAGTGTTCGTGGGCAAAGAAAGTCGAAAGCACAAAATTTTTGGAAAATGGGCGTGGCCCCGCCCCTTTATGGGGGATTATTCCACAAAACTTTACATGCCATAACTCCGGTAAAAATTGACTTATTGGAACGATATTTAGAGAAAGTGTTCAACATATAAAGCTAACTCTTTGCTGTAAAAATAAACAAAATCGGTGAACGGACACGCCCACTTTTTGAACACAGTTCTAAAAAATTTCTTCGTAAAATTAAAATCGCGATATTTCCATAATTGTATAAGTTATTTAAATAAGATTTTACACACATAATAAGCTTTTTACCCAAAACTAAACTGTATACAAATTTTGTGGAGTTTGGTGAAGTAGGCGTGGCGCCGCCCACTTTTTAGCATAAAAGCTCTGCTATTTTCAAAAGCGATTGCTTGGAATTTGAAAAATGTATTTCAATGAAATTTTGTGAGATACTTCCCAATAGTATGTAGTATACTCCTGCCAAAAATTACGCAAATCGAATAACAAACAAGCAAGATTTACGGGCAAGTAGTTAACACTCTACTGCCTTTTTATACCTAGTAGTGCTTCGCACACAAGGTATATTAACTTCATTGGCCTAACGGTAGTATGTAACGGCATAAACGAATCGAGATAGATATTGACTTATATATATCAAAATGTTCAGGAGGAGAAGAGAAATTGATTGAGCCATGTCCGTCCGTCCGTCCGTCCGTCCGTCCGTCTGTGAACACGATAACTTGAGTAAATCTTGAGATATCTCAATGAAATTTGGTATGTAGGTTCCTTTTCACTTATCTCCGAGCGCTATTGAAAATAGGCAAAATCGGTTAAAAGCCACGCCCTCTTTCTATATATATAATATTTTCGAAAATACAAAAAGAGTGATTATTCAGTACATAATACACCTATAAGGATAATATTTGGTATGCACTTTAGCGTTAAGGCAAGAAATAGATTTTTGAAAAAATTTTTAAAAAGGGGCGTGGTACCGCCCACTTTTGATATAGTCAAGTTGGGAAATATTATTAATCATAAATCAAAAACCGCTCAAGATAGCAAAACAAAATTCAGCACACATATTTATATTAATACAAGCAATATTTCGAAAAAAAATTATTGAAATCGGGTTAGGTCCACGCCCAATTTTATACGAAAGATTTTGAAAAGGATCATAGATATATTGTGTATGCTATAACTTTGCTTAAACTAGCTGTATATCATTTCTATTTCACCTCTGAAGTGTTCGTGGGCAAAGAAAGTCGAAAGCACAAAATTTTTGGAAAATGGGCGTGGCCCCGCCCCTTTATGGGGGATTATTCCACAAAACTTTACATGCCATAACTCCGGTAAAAATTGACTTATTGGAACGATATTTAGAGAAAGTGTTCAACATATAAAGCTAACTCTTTGCTGTAAAAATAAACAAAATCGGTGAACGGACACGCCCACTTTTTGAACACAGTTCTAAAAAATTTCTTCGTAAAATTAAAATCGCGATATTTCCATAATTGTATAAGTTATTTAAATAAGATTTTACACACATAATAAGCTTTTTACCCAAAACTAAACTGTATACAAATTTTGTGGAGTTTGGTGAAGTAGGCGTGGCGCCGCCCACTTTTTAGCATAAAAGCTCTGCTATTTTCAAAAGCGATTGCTTGGAATTTGAAGAATGTATTTCAATGAAATTTTGTGAGATACTTCCCAATAGTATGTAGTATACTCCTGCCAAAAATTACGCAAATCGAATAACAAACAAGCAAGATTTACGGGCAAGTAGTTAACACTCTACTGCCTTTTTATACCTAGTAGTGCTTCGCACACAAGGTATATTAACTTCATTGGCCTAACGGTAGTATGTAACGGCATAAACGAATCGAGATAGATATTGACTTATATATATCAAAATGTTCAGGAGGAGAAGAGAAATTGATTGAGCCATGTCCGTCCGTCCGTCTGTGAACACGATAACTTGAGTAAATCTTGAGATATCTCAATGAAATTTGGTATGTAGGTTCCTTTTCACTTATCTCCGAGCGCTATTGAAAATAGGCAAAATCGGTTAAAAGCCACGCCCTCTTTCTATATATATAATATTTTCGAAAATACAAAAAGAGTGATTATTCAGTACATAATACACCTATAAGGATAATATTTGGTATGCACTTTAGCGTTAAGGCAACAAATAGATTTTTGAAAAAATGTTTAAAAAGGGGCGTGGTACCGCCCACTTTTGATATAGTCAAGTTGGGAAATATTATTAATCATAAATCAAAAACCGCTCAAGATAGCAAAACAAAATTCAGCACACATATTTATATTAATACAAGCAATATTTCGAAAAAAAATTATTGAAATCGGGCTAGGTCCACGCCCAATTTTATACGAAAGATTTTGAAAAGGATCATAGATATATTGTATATGCTATAACTTTGCTTAAACTAGCTGTATATCATTTCTATTTCACCTCTGAAGTGTTCGTGGGCAAAGAAAGTCGAAAGCACAAAATTTTTGGAAAATGGGCGTGGCCCCGCCCCTTCATGGGGGATTATTCCACAAAACTTTACATGCCATAACTCCGGTAAAAATTGACTTATTGGAACGATATTTAGAGAAAGTGTTCAACATATAAAGCTAACTCTTTGCTGTAAAAATAAACAAAATCGGTGAACGGACACGCCCACTTTTTGAACACAGTTCTAAAAAATTTCTTCGTAAAATTAAAATCGCGATATTTCCATAATTGTATAAGTTATTTAAATAAGATTTTACACACATAATAAGCTTTTTACCCAAAACTAAACTGTATACAAATTTTGTGGAGTTTGGTGAAGTAGGCGTGGCGCCGCCCACTTTTTAGCATAAAAGCTCTGCTATTTTCAAAAGCGATTGCTTGGAATTTGAAGAATGTATTTCAATGAAATTTTGTGAGATACTTCCCAATAGTATGTAGTATACTCCTGCCAAAAATTACGCAAATCGAATAACAAACAAGCAAGATTTACGGGCAAGTAGTTAACACTCTACTGCCTTTTTATACCTAGTAGTGCTTCGCACACAAGGTATATTAACTTCATTGGCCTAACGGTAGTATGTAACGGCATAAACGAATCGAGATAGATATTGACTTATATATATCAAAATGTTCAGGAGGAGAAGAGAAATTGATTGAGCCATGTCCGTCCGTCCGTCCGTCCGTCCGTCCGTCTGTGAACACGATAACTTGAGTAAATCTTGAGATATCTCAATGAAATTTGGTATGTAGGTTCCTTTTCACTTATCTCCGAGCGCTATTGAAAATAGGCAAAATCGGTTAAAAGCCACGCCCTCTTTCTATATATATAATATTTTCGAAAATACAAAAAGAGTGATTATTCAGTACATAATACACCTATAAGGATAATATTTGGTATGCACTTTAGCGTTAAGGCAACAAATAGATTTTTGAAAAAATTTTTAAAAAGGGGCGTGGTACCGCCCACTTTTGATATAGTCAAGTTGGGAAATATTATTAATCATAAATCAAAAACCGCTCAAGATAGCAAAACAAAATTCAGCACACATATTTATATTAATACAAGCAATATTTCGAAAAAAAATTATTGAAATCGGGTTAGGTCCACGCCCAATTTTATACGAAAGATTTTGAAAAGGATCATAGATATATTGTATATGCTATAACTTTGCTTAAACTAGCTGTATATCATTTCTATTTCACCTCTGAAGTGTTCGTGGGCAAAGAAAGTCGAAAGCACAAAATTTTTGGAAAATGGGCGTGGCCCCGCCCCTTTATGGGGGATTATTCCACAAAACTTTACATGCCATAACTCCGGTAAAAATTGACTTATTGGAACGATATTTAGAGAAAGTGTTCAACATATAAAGCTAACTCTTTGCTGTAAAAATAAACAAAATCGGTGAACGGACACGCCCACTTTTTGAACACAGTTCTAAAAAATTTCTTCGTAAAATTAAAATCGCGATATTTCCATAATTGTATAAGTTATTTAAATAAGATTTTACACACATAATAAGCTTTTTAACCAAAACTAAACTGTATACAAATTTTGTGGAGTTTGGTGAAGTAGGCGTGGCGCCGCCCACTTTTTAGCATAAAAGCTCTGCTATTTTCAAAAGCGACTGCTTGGAATTTGAAGAATGTATTTCAATGAAATTTTGTGAGATACTTCCCAATAGTATGTAGTATACTCCTGCCAAAAATTACGCAAATCGAATAACAAACAAGCAAGATTTACGGGCAAGTAGTTAACACTCTACTGCCTTTTTTTTATTAATTTTTTTTATTTTCATACCTTTCATGAACATGAGGAAAGGTATTTATATTTTGTTATTTAGTAATAATTTGATTTACCACTCACAACAGAAGTGTTTTTATCGAAAACAATCAGTTGCCTTTATAACAAATTTTCAGTTATTAAAATAGGCCTGAGTAATTTAGGATACCAAAACAGATCACTACTAGGTATTTAATGTTCGGTTACACCCGAATTTAGACTTCCTTACTAGTTTTTATTTTCATACCTTTTTTTTATTTCATACCTATATTTTGTTATTTAGTGATAATTTAATTTACCACTTACAACAGAAGTGTTTTTAATCGAAAACAATCAGTTGTTTTATACCACCTTTTCAGGTATTAAAATAGACCTGAGTTAATTGGGATAACGCAACAGATCACTACTAGGTATTTAATGTTCGGTTACACCCGAACTTAGACTTCCTTACTAGTTTTTATTAATTTTTTTTATTTTCATACCTTTTTTTTATTTCATACCTATATTTTGTTATTTAGTGATAATTTAATTTACCACTTACAACAGAAGTGTTTTTAATCGAAAACAATCAGTTGTTTTATACCACCTTTTCAGGTATTAAAATAGACCTGAGTTAATTGGGATAACGCAACAGATCACTACTAGGTATTTAATGTTCGGTTACACCCGAACTTAGACTTCCTTACTAGTTATACCTAGTAGTGCTTCGCACACAAGGTATATTAACTTCATTCGCCTAACGGTAGTATGTAACGGCATAAACAAATCGAGATAGATATTGACTTATATGTATCAAAATGTTCAGGAGGAAAAGAGAAATTGATTGAGCCATGTCCGTCCGTCCGTCTGTCTGTCCGTCCGTCCGTCTGTCCGTCTGTCCGTCCGTCCGTCTGTGAACACGATAACTTGAGTAAATCTTGAGATATCTCAATGAAATTTGGTATGCAGGTTCCTTTTCGCTTATCTCGGAGCGCTATTGAAAATAGGCAAAATCGGTTAAAAGCCACGCCCACTTTCTATATATATAATATTTTCGAAAATACAAAAAGAGTGATTATTCAGTACATAATACACCTATAAGGATAATATTTGGTGTGCACTTTAGCGTTAAGGCAAATAATACATTTTTGAAGAAATTTTTAAAATGGGGCGTGGTACCGCCCACTTTTGATTAAGTCAAATTTGGAAATATTATTAATCATAAATCAAAAACCGCTCAAGATAGCAAAGTGAAATTCAGCACACATATTTATATTAATACAGGCAATATTTCGAAAAAAAATTATCGAAATCGGGTTAGGTCCACGCCCAATTTTATACGAAAGATTTTGGAAAGGATCATAGATATATTGAATATGCTATAACTTTGCTTAAACTAGCTGTATATCATTTCTGTTTCAAATCTAAAGTGTTCGTGGGCAAAGAAAGTCGAAAACACAAAATTTTTGGAAAATGGGCGTGGCCCCGCCCCTTTATGGGGGATTATTTCATAAAACTTTCCATGCCATAACTCCGGTAAAAATTGACTTATTGAAACGATATTTACAGAAAGTGTTCAACATATAAAGGTAACTCTTTGCTGTAAAAATAAACAAAATCGGTGAACGGACACGCCCACTTTTTGAACACAGTTTTGAAAAATTTCTTTGTAAAATTAAAATCGCGATATTTCCATAACTGTATAAGTTATATATATAAGATTTTACACACTTAATAAGCTTTTTAAGAAAACTAAACTGCAAAAAAATTTTGTGGATTTTGTTGAAGTAGGCGTGGCGGCGCCCACTTTTCAGCAAAAAAGGTCTGCTATTTTCAAAAGCGATTGCTTGAAATTTCAAGAAGGTATTTCAATGAAAGTTAGTGAGATGCTTCCCAATAGTATGTAGTATACTCCTGCCAAAAATTATGCAAATCGAATGACAAACAAGCAAGATTTACGGGAAAGTAATTAACTCCCTATTGCCTTTTTTATACCTAGTAGTGCTTCGCACACAAGGTATATTAACTTCATTCGCCTAACGGTAGTATGTAACGGCATAAACGAATCGAGATAGATATTGACTTACAGTACTAGCTCGATAATCCGGACACCCTTAATGTTAGGGGTCGTCCGGATTATGGGGGTGCCCGGATTATAGATGATTTTTTTTTTCAACTAAAATTCGTTGTTTTATTGAAATGAACATAACGCAATTCAGATATATTTATGTACATAAATTGCTTTATTAAACACAGTACAATCATTCTTACATATGTAATAATATGTACATCTGTACATAATCAAACATTTTTTTTATTTTTGTACGTACTATTTCAAAAAAATTATTAACTTTGGTCTGCTGCGAGTTCGCCAGCAACATTTTATCTGCAGTTTCTTTAAATCGTCTTAAAACTAAAATATCCATAGCCGAAGCGTCAACATGGCACCATATTCTTTTTCAAACCATCATAATGATTTTCCTTTATCAAGGAGATCTAAAATTTCAAATTTTTTCTGAAGAGTAAGGGTTTTATGAGCCATTTTTTTAAATTTTCCACTGCTCATAATAATAATGTTCACTCAATTCAGTTTGTCACTAAAGAATAAACACAAAGCGTGATTTATGCTGTTGCATTCCGTATACATATGTACATATATTGTTGTTAAAGTACCCCTATTTTACGAAAAACTCACGAAGCAAACTAAAAATTAAAATACATATGTATGTACATATGTATTGCGAAGCAAATTTGAAAAATGTCCGGATTATAGAGTAAAAAATGTTAAACTGTCCGAATTATAGTGTTGTCCGGATTATAGATGTGACCGGACTACCGCGTGTCCGGATTATCGAGATAGTACTGTATATATATCAAAATGTTCAGGAGGAGAAGAGAAATTGATTGAGCCATGTCCGTCCGTCCGTCCGTCTGTGAACACGATAACTTGAGTAAATCTTGAGATATCTCAATGAAACTTTATATGCAGGTTCCTTTTTACATATCTCTGAACGGTATTGAAAATAGGCAAAATCGGTTAAAAGCCACGCCCACTTTCTATATATATAATATTTTCGAAAATACAAAAAGAGTGATTATTCAGTACATAATACACCTATAAGGATAAAATTTGGTGTGTACCTTACCGTTAAAGCCAAAAATAAATTTGTGAAGAAATTTTTAAAAAAGGGCGTGGCACCGCCCACTTTTGATTAAGTCAAATTTGGAAATATTATTAATCATAAATCAAAAACCGCTCAAGATAGCAAAATAAAATTCAGCACACATATTTATATTAATACAGGCAACATTTCGAAAAAAAATTAGCGAAATCGAAATTTTATACGAAAGATTTTGAAAAGGATCATGGATATATTGAATATGCTATAACTTTGCTTAAACTAGCTGTATATCATTTCTATTTCACCTCTAAAGTGTTCGTGGGCAAAGAAAGTCGAAAGCACAACATTTTTGGAAAATGGGCGTGGCCCCGCCCCTTTATGGGGGATTATTCCACAAAACTTTCCATGTCATAACTCCGGTAAAAATTGACTTATTGAAACGATATTTACAGAAAGTGTTCAACATATAAAGGTAAAAATAAACAAAATCGGTGAACGGACACGCCCACTTTTTGAACACAGTTTTGAAAAATTTCTTTGTAAAATTAAAATCGCGATATTTCCATAACTGTATAAGTTATATATATAAGATTTTACACACTTAATAAGCTTTTTAAGAAAAACTAAACTGCAAAAAAATTTTGTGGATTTTGTTGAAGTAGGCGTGGCGCCGCCCACTTTTCAGCAAAAAAGGTCTGTTATTTTCAAAAGCGATTGCTTGAAATTTCAAGAAGGTATTTCAATGAAAGTTAGTGAGATGCTTCCCAATAGTATGTAGTATACGCCTGCCAAAAATTATGCAAATCGAATGACAAACAAGCAAGATTTACGGGAAAGTAGTTAACTCCCTATTGCCTTTTTTTTATTAATTTTTTTTATTTTCATACCTTTTTTTTATTTCATACCTATATTTTGTTATTTAGTGATAATTTAATTTACCACTTACAACAGAAGTGTTTGTAATCGAAAACAATCAGTTGTTTTATACCACCTTTTCAGGTATTAAAATGGACCTGAGTTAATTGGGATAACGCAACAGATCACTACTAGGTATTTAATGTTCGGTTACACCCGAACTTAGATTTCCTTACTAGTTTTTTATTAATTTTTTTTATTTTCATACCTTTTTTTTATTTCATACCTATATTTTGTTATTTAGTGATAATTTAATTTACCACTTACAACAGAAGTGTTTTTAATCGAAAACAATCAGTTGTTTTATACCACCTTTTCAGGTATTAAAATAGACCTGAGTTAATTGGGATAACGCAACAGATCACTACTAGGTATTTAATGTTCGGTTACACCCGAACTTAGACTTCCTTACTAGTTAATATTTAATTGCTTTGTAATCTCAGAATTTGTACCGTGGGTCATGATGGTTTTGTTTATTAATAGTGTTAATTTCTGATTCACTTCATTGTAATAATCAATCAAGGATTTCGATCCTTGTCTCAATATACTCATTTCTTGATCAATCACATGGATTGGTCGTTTGTCTGCATAGGCAAAGTCTAGCCTGGCAAATATAGCTTCTAAGTTTAGTACTGTGCCATGATTGGTAAGGGTATCATTGGCATTTCCTACTATTTTATTTCGAAGTATGGTCAATGCCCCGAAATACTTCCTGCTTCCTTCGATATATAGACTCATCGAATTTTTTGCAGCCTCCCTCCAACTAACATAAGATTTACCAGAGAATTCTGGCAGCGACTTAATTATATCTAAACCTTCAGTACAAACTACTCCGTCATCAATAGTTTGTGTACGGTATTCCGTCACTTGCGTAGCACTAGTCAATGTCTTAATTTGATTAGTCAGTTGATTAATTTCATCCCTAAGATTAGCAGTTTGTGTGGCTATTATTCTAGCGATATCTTCTGCAGAAATATTGCTAACTGCCATTTTGGAAAATTGGTTAGTTAGCTCGTCCACCGTGATTTTATTAATTTTTAAAGTAAATTATCTTTTCCCTGAAAGGACAATTGACGTTGTCGTGCCTACCACTTTGACAATAATCACAATAAAAAAGCCTTTCGTAATTAATTTTCGTGGGATAATTTCCCATTAATTATTTTTACATTTCCTTAATATTATTTATTAACTTAACTTACAGTCAGCCCTCCTGTTGGTTTGGTTGTCCTCTCATGCTGTTGTTACTGGAGTAGATTATGGTCCCACGTTGGCAACGTCCCGGCTTGACGTGCAATACCTCTATTTAATTTTTTTATTTTGATTTCTTTTAACTTATAGTTTTTCTTATTTTTTCACTACACTTTATCCTTGTTTGTAGGACATGTGTTTTTTATTAGAAAAAAGTTAGCACGAAAAGTTTTGTTTAGATTTTCTCCCTTTCTAGTGGGATACTTGATTTTTTTTTTTTTAATTTAGGCAAACTTATCATTTCCTTTCGCACAAGGATAGTTCATATGTTAAGTTTTTTTCTTTCTTTTTTTAGTTTTTTTTATTAAAATTTTTTCAAACTTAGGTACCTAGGTACACTTTTTTTATAACTTGTTTTGTCCAACTTTTCTCCCTTTCTAGTGGGATACTTGATTTATTTTATTTAGGACGGCTTAACATTTCCTTTCGCACAAGGATTTGTTATGTTAAGCACTCCTGGCAGGATCGCCAATTAAGAACACAAGAAACACATTAGTGTTTTTAAAAAGTTTATTTATTACTCAGGCAGCTGAGTTCACTCAACAGTGCTCCGCCAAGAACTAACTTAATTCCTAATTTACTTTTATTTATAAGATACAAAATTGCTTATACTCTAATGCCAGCATCCGACTTAGTAAACAAAATACGGATGTTTTTGTTATTATAATTCAGTAACTTGAATCATGGATTCAAGTTCAAATTACTGGGATAATAAAGAAGAATGAATTCATTGGAAAGATTGATTTGTTTACATTTGCAGTTATGCGACTCAATAAGGGAATTCATAATAAATAGCATATGGGTTGACAAAATTATGCAATTGCATAAAAATGCACCGAATCGTGAGCGCCCTTTGTCAACTCTAATTACAAACGTGTGAAACGTGTGCTGTTCGATTGCATGCTGCAGACGTTCAATATAAATCGTTATCCGTATTGATGGATCGGCTTGAAGGCTGATTTAAACGTGTCGATTTTACGTTCAACCTTTACACGGTGGAACGACACAAATCGACTAGAAAAATTGACCCGTGTAAATAAGCCTTTTATGCAGAATAGCTGCAACTCCCAAGTATAAACAAAGGATGGGGATCGATAAGATATTGTAGCATTACATAAACACATTGCCCTTTTACTTTAATTGTCATGTGCACATAAAAAATGTATAAACAAATATGAATGTATATAAACAACATTCTGACCAAATTAGTTACATTGAACTCAGCGGGAGTTTATACAAATAGTGCACATGCCGCTCATAACGAGGATCTTGTTACACTTGTGTGGACGGTCAAAGACACCGCCACAGACGGTCGCAATGACCAACTGAACACAACGTCAGGTTGTCAATGCGACTGACATATTTATATTTTTATTGCAGTCATATGTTGACTTAGCATATTTTAGAATTATGCATTTTAGTTTGTACGTATTAGTAAGCTACCTATTTGTATATGTTTTAGTTTGTAAATAATTTGTATGTATTAGTGTAAGATTTTGTATATAAGAAATAACATTTCCAATAAAGAATTCAATTTGGATCTTCACGCTTAACATCAACAGAGTTTTATTATACATGGCGATCCAGACCAGGCTTAATATCAGCCAGTCATAATCCCGCCAGGACAGCAAACATATAATTTGAAACGAATAGATCCTGCCACATTAAGCAAAAATTTGCTCAAAAAAGCAAAATGCTTAAGGCAAACATATAATTTGAAACGGATAAATAAATGGCAAAACACAAACTGAAATCTTCTGATCCATTACTTGGCAGCAAACTTAACCATTACATACCTGCATGGGCATAAAGAGAGTGGAATAGTAAATAAAAAAAACGCCCTGACTGGCAGCAAAAATAAGCGTACTACATGGCAAAAGCATAAATAGAGTGGAATACCTTATAGTTTGAAGTGGTGACTGGCAGCAAATTTCAACCCGTCTGGCGGCAAAAAAGCATAAAAAGGGTGGAATACCGATCATCTGGAGAATGGACATTAGCAGACACTATTTTATGTATATATTAGAAATTTGGTAGGCACGCCTTTACGGCCGCTAAGCCAAGAGCAATTTAATTTGCTTAGGAATTTTTTTTTAAAAGCACATGTTGCTTATAGGTTAACGTTAAAAATAACATGCAAGATATAAACACTAAAGAAGAATTTGATAGAATTTTTAACAAGTGTCACGATACTATCAAAGAGCTAATTGCCATTTCTGAAAAAATTTTAAAAGATCGTGACACCGAAAAGCAAGGGCCTACACCGATCACCATAGAGGAGTATCGGCGCAGGAATAAGCTTGTTAAAAAGGAGGAAACTCCCAAAATTCCTACACCCGTAATAATCCATAAAAGGAAACGAGGTGGTAGACAGGTTAGGAAGCGAAAAGAAATCGCTGAAGCTTTTAGGCTACTTAATTTAACCGTAGACATTAACGATAGGCAGAAATTAAAAGATAAAATAAAAATGTTAAGAAATAACTTGTAAATAAAATATTTTTTTTAAATAAAAAACAAACAAGCTGAGTAAATTGGAGTGGTAAAGTAAAGCAAAATATTATTAAATTTTATTATGGATAGTGCTTTGCCCGACTATCTTGACTACGACAAAATAAACTATATCGTTGATAACTTAGAACGCGAAGACGCAAACGAAGTACGTAGGTCAAGATCTCGTAGCAAGGGAAGTAATAAAAATAATCTAAACTGGTTAAAACAATTTTGGCTTCAAATAGGAATGGGTAGAAAACCCACAATGAAAGATGTATTATACCCTACACCCTATACATTAGCAGAAGAACAAATAAGAATGCTCAATCTAGCAGAGCGAAACTAAGAAAATAAAGTATAAAAAAAAAAAAAAAAAAAAAAAAAAAAAAAACTATTTATTAATAGAAAATGGCATGGTGGAAAGTTGCACTTAACGGTATACTGATAGGAATAGCAGGGTACGAGGTAGGTAAAGAAAGTTCAGCCGATCAAAAACCTGAAAATCGATTAGTCAAATACGAACCACATCCTATTATTGAACAGAAAGAAGAGATCACCGATAAATGGTTGACAATTTTTGCTTGTTTAGCTACATTTTTAATTGACGCAATTGCAATTTCAATCAAAAATTATATAAAAAATAAATTGAGACGATTGAACAATGTACAACAACGCGTTTAAGCGCAAAAATTGTAAACTAAGATATGAATAAATGGCAAGAAATATATGATACCCTATGTGAAGAAAAAGCATTTTAAGATAATTTTAGAAGCTATAAATAGCATAGGACAGACAATTAAAGCGGTAAATAACATACTTACCAAGGAACACCAAGTAGAGTCTTACCAATTTTTCTCTGCCGTAAGGGACAAACTAGTATCTTCTTTAGCAAGATACAATATAGAAGTCAATGTACCAACCACAGTAGAAGAAGACCTACAAATAGATTTCAATTCGCTTTTGGCAGAACGCGCTAAGAGCCCATTGGTAGAAGAAAATATACCAAACCTTCAACCAATAGAAATACCAGGTATAAACGTCACAATGGTGCAAACGGTAGTTGAGTTTATTAAAACTGCTTCGTCAGTATTGCCAGAGTTTGATGGTAAACCAGAAAACCTAAACAGCTTCCTAGATGCACTCGATATACTTGAACAAATCAAGGATACACACGAGGCATTGGCCATTACCATGATTAAGACCAAGCTAAAAGGCACAGCAAGAAATTTCATAAGCAATGAAAGCACAATAGAGCACATCAAAACAAAACTCAAAACCGCGATTAAGGGTGAATCAGTAGAAGTTTTAACAGCTAAACTCCTGAACATCCAGCAGCGTAGCAAAACTGCTAACCAGTACACTGCGGAAATAGAAAAAATAACAAGGTCATTGCAAGGAGCGTATATCTCAGATGGATTAAATCCAGACTTAGCCACCAGATATGCAACACAGGCAGCAGTCAAAGCCATGTGCAAAAACAGCTCCAATGACAAAGTCAAAATGATTATGCAAGCTGGAACGTTCACCACAATGAACGATGCAATATCCAAATTCACGAACAGCTGCACAGAAATAACAGGAAGCGCAAACACGATCTTAAATGTACGACAGCAAAGTCAATACCGGAGTAATTTCCGTGGAGGTTACCGTAGTAACAACTATGGAAATTACCAAAATAGAAGATACAGACCACAGTCAGGCTACAACAATAATTTTAGATCAAACAATAATTACAATAGTAACAATAATAGAGGATCACAATCCCGAAATACAAACAGACCATACACACAAACCCGTAACGTGCGCAGTTGTACCGAAACGGAAAACGAGGAAACTCCACTTCAAAATTAACAAACCGAAAAATATGCGTACTTAATCTAAACTTAAACAGCTATATATCTACAAGGACATCGTTAAACAATTCATACTCAAATTTTTTAGTTGATACTGGAGCCGATATCTCCATAATTAAAAAACAACAAATAGATAATAAAGGAAAAATAAATACTGAACAAATCACAGATTTGAAAGGCATTGGTCAGGGAATAACTAGCACACTAGGCACAGTTAAAGCGGACTTAAAAGGCGATGACCTTCTAATTTACCATAAATTTCATGTTGTAGAAGACAACTTCCCAATTAGATGTGATGGAATAATAGGCCTAGATTTCATAAAGAAATACAATTGTATTCTAGATTACGGAAAAACAGAGGACAAACTAATTTTAAGACCATATGATTTCCCTCAAACAATAACAATGAATCTAACAAACTGTCTGTCCGTCAACACAATCACAATTCCAGCTAGATCTGAAGTCATTAGACAAATTAAAGTAAATACCGATAACAAAAACATTTTTATTCCACACCAAGAATTATCTGAAGGCATTTTTATAGCAAATACAATCACAAACAAGGATCAAACTTTTGTTAGAATCATTAATACTACACATAAAAACACAATTATCCAAAATTACAAAATCCAGACCGAAAACTTAGATGATTACACACTAATTAAAACAGAAAAGCACAGTAAAAATTGCAACGATACAGAAAAATTAAAACGATTAACAAAAAATTTTCCAAAATTCGTCAACCCTCAATTAACAACACTTTGCACAGAATTTATAGACATATTTGCACTAGAAACCGAACCAATCACCTCTAATAATTTCTATAAACAGAAATTATATATGAAGGATGACACGCCAGTTTACATAAAAAATTATAGATTACCTCAAACCCAAAAGGGAGAAATAAGCAAACAAGTAAATAAGCTAATAGAAGATGATATAATAGAACCCTCCATATCAGAATATAATAGCCCAATCCTACTAGTCCCTAAAAAATCACTTCCAGGAAAAACAGAAAAAAGATGGAGACTAGTAGTCGACTACAGACAGGTAAATAAAAAGCTAGCAGCAGACAAATTCCCACTTCCAAGAATTGATGATATTTTAGACCAACTTGGAAGAGCAAAATATTTTTCATGCCTAGACCTTATGTCAGGTTTTCATCAAATTGAACTACACCCAGATTCAAGGGATATAACTTCATTTACAGCCGAAAATGGCACATACAGATTCAAAAGACTACCTTATGGATTAAAAGTAGCACCAAATTCATTCCAAAGAATGATGACCCTAGCATTCGCAGGTCTCAAACCATCCCAAGCATTTCTCTACATGGATGACTTAGTTGTATTAGGTTGTTCCGAAAATCACATGCTAAAAAATTTAAGAGACGTATTCTCCACTTGTCGAAAATACAACCTAAAACTACATCCAGATAAATGCTTATTTTTCAGTCAAGAAGTAACTTATTTAGGGCATAAATGTACAAACAAGGGAATATTACCCGATCCAAGCAAATTTGAAACCGTTCAAAACTATCCAACGCCAAAAATAGCAGATGAAGTTAAAAGATTCGTAGCCTTCTGCAATTATTACAGAAGATTTGTTCCGAATTTTGCAGAATATTCTAGAAAATTAACTAGGCTTTGCAAAAAGAATGTTACCTTCGAATGGACAGAAGAATGTCAAAAAGCTTTTGTCTACTTAAAGGAAGCATTGATTAGTCCAAAACTCTTGCAATACCCAGATTTTGAAAAAGAATTTTGCATAACAACAGACGCTAGTGGATACGCTTGTGGAGCAGTCCTTAGCCAAGAACATGATGGCAAACAGTTACCAATTGCTTACGCTTCAAGGTCCTTTACAAAAGGCGAAACTAACAAAGCTACAATAGAAAAAGAATTGGCCGCGATTCATTGGGCCATAACCTTCTTCAGACCATACGTATATGGCAGAAAATTCCTAGTTAAAACCGACCACCGCCCATTAACATACTTATTTTCAATGAAAAGTCCTTCCTCAAAGCTGACACGAGTAAGACTAGATTTAGAAGAGTACGATTTTGAAGTGGAGTACATAGCTGGTAAAGAAAACCACATAGCGGACGCATTATCCCGCATAACTATAACAAATTTGAAAGACTTGTCAGTGGAAGCAAGCAAAATATTAAAAATAACTACCAGATCAGCAGCTAAAAAGAATAGCGAGAATAAAGAAAGTCATACAGAGAACCCCAAAATATATGAAGCGCTAAATAAATTTGAAGTAAAAAGACATGTCGAGCTCGGTTTCAATTATCCGAAATTTTATTTAAAAAAAGGAAAGAAAATTTGTAGCACTTTAGATACAAGCAACCTAATTGTTGAGGATAAGATTGACTTAGGACAATTCTTTACCAGGCTTGAAATAGAAGCCGGCAATTTAGGACTTGTACAAGTACAGTTGTCCTTAGGGGACAAATTGTTTAAAGGGAATTATATTGTTTAAAGGGAAAATTTATTGAAATGGGTAATAAAGTTCTCAAAAAGTTAACAATAGCTCTAACCCCAGAGGTTATATGCGTGACAAATCCCGGGAAAATTAAAGAAATTCTGCAAAAATATCATGACGATCCTATCAGTGGTGGCCACCCAGGAATAAATCGCATGACAGATAAAATCAAGCAGAAATATAGCTGGCTGAATATGAAAAATGACATACGAAAATACATAAAGAACTGCATCCACTGCAAGAAAAATAAAACAAATAAACACATAAAAGAGCCAATGACAATAACGGAGACACCTCCGAAGGCACTCGACATTGTACAAATCGATACAGTCGGACCATTACCGAAATCGATAAATGGAATCGAATATGCAGTTACCATTATATGCGAGCTAACAAAATACTTGGTAGCAATTCCAGTCCCAAGCAAACACGCAACAACAGTTGCTAAGGCCGTGTTTGAAGAATTCATTTTGATTTATGGACGCATGAAATCAATTATGACAGACATGGGCACCGAATACAAAAACAGCTTATTCAAAGAAATGTGTAAACTACTAAAAATTGAGCATAAAACCTCAACACCCTACCATCATCAAACCTTGGGTACAGTAGAACGCAGTCACCGAACATTCAATGAATATGTACGCTCATACATATCCAGTGACAAGGACGATTGGGATGAATACCTTAAGTATTTCGCGTATTGTTACAATACAACACCATCTACCATACATAAATATTGCCCGTTTGAGCTCATATTTGGGAAAAATCCACCAAATTACGAGTTTTTAGAAGAAAATAAAATCAGCCCACTGTACAATCACGAAGCTTATGACAAAGAAGTAAAATATAGATTTCAAATAGCACAGCAAAGAGCTAGAAAATTAGTCCAAGAGGCTAAAGAAAAACAAAAAGTAAATTACGATAAAAATAGCTATAGTAATGAAATTAACATAGGAGATTTAGTATTAGTCAGAGAAGAGGCCTCCCATAAGTTAGACAATAGATATACAGGACACTATAAAGTAAAAAATATTGATAAAAATAACAACTACACTTTAATTCCACATAGCATAGGAGACAGTAACAAAAACAAAAAAGAAATCGTAATTCATAAGAATAGACTTAAACCAATCTAAAACTCGTAGCGTTAAAAATAAAAATAAGCAATGCACTTTATTCATAATAATTCAGTAATAACAAAAAAAAAAATATCCATAAGCATTCCAATTTACTCAATCTTATACACGGCACAAGCCAAAAGAAAACAATATCAAGTATCAAATAAAGTATACAAACAAATAGAAATAAAATAAAAACATGTGACAAAACAATGGTAACAAGATCCTAAAACAATTAAAATTTTCAAACAAACATCAAGCGGTTCAAATAGATATATATAGTTGACTACAAATATATATATCTATTTTTTTTAAGATGGAAGGTGTAGCATTACATAAACACATTGCCCTTTTACTTTAATTGTCATGTGCACATAAAAAATTTATAAACAAATATGAATGTATATAAACAACATTCTGACCAAATTAGTTACATTGAACTCAGCGGGAGTTTATACAAATAGTGCACATGCCGCTCATAACGAGGATCTTGTTACACTTGTGTGGACGGTCAAAGACACCGCCACAGACGGTCGCAATGACCAACTGAACACAACGTCAGTTTGTCAATGCGACTGACATATTTATATTTTTATTGCAGTCATATGTTGACTTAGCATATTTTAGAATTATGCATTTTAGTTTGTACGTATTAGTAAGCTACCTATTTGTATATGTTTTAGTTTGTAAATAATTTGTATGTATTAGTGTAAGATTTTGTATATAAGAAATAACATTTCCAATAAAGAATTCAATTTGGATCTTCACGCTTAACATCAACAGAGTTTTATTATACAATATCATTAAGATGAGAACAAATATGTATATTTTTTTTTTAGCTAACAACAACAACTAGAGTTATTAAGGGTCAAAGTTCGTTGAACGCATTTTTTTAAATCAAAATTTCTCATAAACTTACGAACCGATTCCCTATTTTTTTCTGCATTGGATAGGTAATTGAATTACCTTTCATTTGATGTAACGTTTCTTGGGGTACAAAACCGCGTATATTCAAAATTTAAAGCTTTTTTATATCAACGAGGCAAAGTAATCAATTCACAATACTTCAGCGACATCTTCATGTGCAAAGCACGTTTTTGCATTGGTGGCCTTCGGCCACGCTTCAAAAAAAATAACCCTTATCCGATCCAACACCGGCTCCGCGATGCAAATGTGTACTGCAGTACCTCTGTACGGAAAATCTTTTCGAGTTGGAGACCTTCGCCCGTGCTTCAAAAATGTAATGAGAAACTTTGATATAAAAAGTGCTTTAAATTTTGCATATGCGCGGTTTTGCACCCAAGCAAGGCTACATGAAATGAAAGGTAATTCATTTACCTACCTGAATTTTTGAAAACCGTTTCATTAGTTTTTGTAAAATCTTGATTTTAAAAAACGTTTTAAATGAATTTTGACCCTTAATAATTCTTGTTGTTGTTGTTTCCGCCAAAAAAAATATATATTTGTACTTACCTTAATAATATCTATCGATCCCAGTCACTTTTTTTTAATTTGGGAGATGGAGCTATTCTAAATTCAAGCCGACCCATCAATACGGATCGCGATACATATTGAACGTGTGACAGCAGTCATAATTCAACAGCTGTTTCTAGAAATGCAATGCAACAAAATATGCTATGCAATAGATTTTTGGTGTTGCATTCTGCAAATTGCTTGACATTTGCATCCGCATGTATTTTGTTGTTGGCTTGACATTATTTTGCAATAATAATTTGCTATGCAACGATGCAATGCCCTTGCATCGTGATTCCGAATACCCCTAATGAATTTGTGTAACTCATTGAGTACCATTTAGGTACTTGAATTCGTCAACATTTGTTTATATTTGCCGTTAGGCGGCCTAGTGAAGCTGGGTGCTAACTTGCATGCATAAATTTATTTACATTAGACAACCCAAGTCGGCGATCCAAAACAATACATGAAAGTATGCCATATGTATGGTTAGACCAAAATGCATCATATTCCGCCCGGCACAGCAATTTTTCTTCTTAACGAGTGTATTTACATTAGACATAAGGATAAAAATAAACGTGTTTTATTTTTTTGTGCTGCAGACGCATTTGTAATTCAAGTAAAATACATCAAATACAAAATATTTTTTAATTTACATAAATTTATATTTCATAACTTGAACTTCAATTGAATGTTCATCCAAAGAAAAGTGCTTTGGTCTTACTCTTCCTTCTGCAACTGGAATCATGCAGTTGTACATATGTCGGAGTCCCTTTCACTGCAACAGCTTTTTTAAATCTATCTTCAAGGTTCTTTTCTTCTTTGTAGTACTCCCCGTTTTGCACATATTTAAATGAAATATTAGTTATGGTCCCTTTTGCCCAATCAGATAATTCTTTGAGCGTTTGAATTGGATTATTCACTCTCTGAAGACTTGCTCTAGCAGCCAATCTTTTCAAAGTCCCTCCCAAGCCATCGCATGCATTTTTTCCGTGTAAGGTGGGGAAAAAGTGCCACTCCGCAGTCAAACCAAAATCTTGTTGATGATGGGTAAGATTAACAAAATTCTTTTTGTTTTTATATTGAGCACTTGCCCCATCAGAGAAATGTGTAATTTTGGAAATATTTTCGAAGTGATTTTTAACATATTCCACTAAGTATTTTTGAAATAAATGCACGGCAATTGTGTTGTGATGTAAGCAGTCAGAAATGACAACAAAGCTTTTCATACGAGTTAAAAGCATAGTTTTCGGAAAAATCACAGATAACGCATTCATCTTCTGGTAAGGATTCTTTTTTGCCGGTTTGCCTTTTAACTACATAGGAATGCAACAATAAATTTTGCAAACTGGACTCCAATTTTTGTAAGTATTCATTAATTGGGGATATCATTAGTTGCAAAGTGGTTCTATCGACGTTAACCCATTGTCTGTAGGTTATATCTTCAATGAAGCTATCTTCCAAAATTGTTCTTATTTCGTGGATCAAATTTGTTGCACCGGGGCACTGGGAACATTTTCAGAAATAACAATTTCTTGCAGCTTCTACTACCTACCTAACAACGGTATGTACGTGTGTATATTGCAGATAACTAACATGCACACGCAGCCACGCGTATGTGCCTCAATGTCACATCAGAAATGATTTAATAACTTTTTAACTACAAAAGTCTCCATCCTGTAAAGAATGTATTCTTTTAGATGAAAGCTCAGCGCATATTTTATATATTTTTTCAAAAATATTCGTTGGACATGTTTTTAATAATTGTTATAAGAAAATTTACTAAAAAAAAAAAATTTATTTTGTAAAATTTAATATTTCTTAAACGCAGTTATAAAGTAAATATTGTTACCTTCAAAATAAGACAAGTTCGCTTAAATTTGCTTAACCGTCGTATTTAAAAACATGCATACATATCTCTGAAAGAAAATTTTTTTCGACGAAATCCTGATATAGGTGTTTACTAATTTCGTGGAAACAAATTAGAAAAAAAGTTTGAGCTAAATCAAAATTGTGACATCCTAAAAGGTTTACGATTTGTAAAATAATGACTCATATGTATATTCCGCACTTTTATTTATTGTTTTGTAACGCATACATGCATAAGTATGTAATTAGGCTAAAAAATAGATAATGGATTGTTGCTAAACAAGGCGTGCCTCTACCAACATTCGTTAGCGATAAATCCGCGGCATACATACTTAAGGATCCTTAATTACGGGAAACTACCACATGAATTGCGAATGCTTACCATTGTTTCGGATCGCTGACTTGAGTTGTCTATTGTAAATAAATTTATGCACGCATGCGGATTTACTAAGAATTTGTATAGCATTTAAGGTAAATGCAGTTGAGGGCTTTCCGCACAATAAGTGACCTTCAGCCTAGGATATATCCATGTATTATACAAGTTGATGGACATTAGGCATAACGCCGCAACATATGTACATATGTATATATATATGTAAGCCTTTTGGAAATTTTGTTCGTAAACAGGTAGGCACTGCAAACTAAAATACTTAACTATAGTTCATTAATCATGTCTCATTGTGTATTCACATGAGAATGGCTTCATGCAGCCTCTACCACCTACCTAACAAATGTATGTACATATGTACTATATTGCAGTTAACTAACATGCAAGTTAACGCCACCACTTACACATAGCACTTACCCATAATGTAAACATATATACTTCTACGCATTGGCCCATGCCACTTACCTATAATGTAAAGGCCGGGACATTGGTGCAGTAGTCGTATCGCTGTAGTCGTATCCTTAACGTAAGAGAAAAACCAACATGCATTTGGTCGGTAAGGTTACGTTACAGATAGTAGCACCAATAATCGATTACATTGTTTCTCATAAGGTTGGTCGAATCAGCTGTTTTATAAGGTTACCGATACGTCACCTCTGAACCCGACTTAAACAATTACACTTCTAAGCTAATGTGTCAAATATGTCGCTTGACACATATGGTCCGCTTTCTTTGGAAATAGGAATTTAAGTAACATATTATTTATCGCATTTCCGTTCCTAGAAGTTAGGCTTAAATATTGTATCTAGGCTTAAGCATGAGATTGTATAAAAGATGAATAATAAAGAAAGTCAGTTCAGTTTTTGTTTGCCAAGCAGTCATGCTGCCAAATAATTGACTCATCATTTGAAGCAACGGTTTAGTGAGGATATTTTTTAAAAACCTCCCGCGACCGGGCTAAAGTTTAAGTGGCGATCCTGCCAGGAGACTAGTAAAAATCTCTGGTGGACCAAAACCAAAAAATAAAAATTTTCGGTAACATTTAAAGAGACAAAAATCTCTGTTGCTGAAAAGACATACAAACAAGTATCGCGAAAGTAATGCGAGAAAAGTGAAAACAAATTTTTATTTTCTAACATTTAAAGAGACAAAAATCTCTGTTACGAAAAAACATACAAACAAGTATCGCGAAAGTAATGCGAGAAAAGTGAACACAAAATTTTTATTTTCTAACATTTAAAGAGACAAAAATCTCTGTTACGAAAAAAACATACAAACAAGTATCGCGAAAGTAATGCGAGAAAAGTGAAAACAAAATTTTTTCCCTAACATTTAAGAGACAAAAATCTCTGTTACGAAAGAAACATACAAACAAGTATCGCCAAAGTAATGCGAGAAAAGTGAAAACAAAATTTTTTTTTCGTTTTAACATAAAGAGACACAAGTCACTGTTACTCAAAAAAATAAAAACAAAAACACAAACCAACGCAAGGAAAAATACATCGTTTTAACGCACAAGCAAGTATCATAAAACTGTCAAGGAAGTGAATCGTGAAGTTGTGGATGACTCATCAAGCCTGTGATTCCGGATAACTCATTCTCAAGGTTACAGCAGGTGTGTTCATTATTCAATGCAGCTCCTATACTAACAAGGAAATTTCACTGAAAAACCTCTTTTAGAATAAGTATATTAAGAGCAATTAATGGGAAACGGTCCCAGTAGATTAGGATACGAAAGATTATATCATTGTGAAAGGTGTAACGAAAACCATAAAAAGAGTGACTGCCCGAAGAATAAAAAATTATAAATAAATAAATTTTTGTAGACATCGTGACAGTGGAAGGATTATTAGATAAACTTGCAGGGATGTCTATAACTAATAGTGGGGGAAATAACGCATCCAATATGGATGTCGTATCAAGGCTTATAGCGGCTAGCACTGCTTCACTTCGCACTGAATTGGAGCAGGTTAAACGCCAATTGCAAAGCTTAAGACCTCGAATGGTGTAACTGAATATACTGTAGAAACAATAGATGAAAATATAGATTGCGGAGAGAGTTTAGACGTCATCAAATCCCTCCCAGAGTTTAAAGGGAAAATAAATAATTACGTTAGTTGGCGTGAGGCCGCTAATAACTCAATGTCGTTATATACCAGAGGCGGCAGGAAGTACTTCGCTGCCTTGACCATTCTGCGAAATAAAATAACTCAGGGAGCAATTATTGAACAGACGCATAATAGGGCACATAGGAACTATAGGGAAAATCTGGCTCAAATAAAGAATCAATATTACTGGCCATTAATGATTAAACAATTTAAGCAATATGCGAAAAATTGCATGGGGAAAGAAATAAATTAAACCCCAAATACAAAAGACAAATAGTAGTAGAAGATTTGGGAAATAAAGTTAAAATACAAAGCAGAAACAGAATAATTCATAAAGACAATATTAAAGTTTAATTTTATCGTTTTGTAGGAAGAATGGAAAAATTTATACAGATTTCGGTGATATTATTTTATATCACTATTACCACGTCAGATATAATAGATTATACAAGAGAAAACTATATACTTGTGGAAGAAGAAGATGCAGCAATTTTTGAATGCTATGGATCAATATACCATTTAACAAATTTATCATTATTTGAAAATATCGTAGAAAATTATAAAATCAATAGAGAAACAATATCAATTGACAGTTCAAGTGCAGATTATGCTTATGAAATGCAAATGATAGAAACATTACTGAAACAATTAAAAGTTGATAATAGTAGGTCGAAAAGAGGAATAAATGAACTCGGTACAGTTTGGAAATGGTACACCTGACCATGATGATTTTATGCAGATCACAAATAAAGTAAATGATCTTATAGAAAATAATAATAGGCAGTTTACAACAAATTCACAAATGTTTAAAACAATCACAGAACTAACCAAAATATTAAAGCAAATACAAGGCACTTCCAATGAAAAAACTGTTTTAAGACAGAGAAATAAATTAATAATCACTGAACTTGAAAACACAGTGGAAACCATTACATTGTCAAAAGTAAGAATATTAAATCCTTTGATTTTGGATATGGCAGAAATAAAGGAGATAATAAGCGAAGAAAGAGTAAATGTAACAATATCAGATCTTGTAGATGTTTCAGAATTCAAAATTGTACAAAAAAACAATTTAATAGTTATTTACATTAAGTATCCAAAGGTAAAGAACATATGCAAATTATTTAAAGCAATGGCCGTAGCGCAAAAAGATGGAAAATTAGTAATAGAAAATGAAATAATAAAATGTAATGAAAAATTTTATTCAGTTAAATTTTGTAAAAAAGAATTAAATAATGCATTTTGTATGATAAAAGAAAATAACACATGTTTGTCTGATATGTTAAACAATAAACATGCTAATTGCACAAAAATAAATGAGAACTAGTAAGGAAGTCTAAGTTCGGGTGTAACCGAACATTAAATACCTAGTAGTGACTGTTGCGTTATCCCAATTAACTCAGGTCTATTTTAATACCTGAAAAGGTGGTATAAAACAACTGATTGTTTTCGATTAAAAACACTTCTGTTGTAAGTGGTAAATTAAATTATCACTAAATAACAAAATATAGGTATGAAATAAAAAAAAGGTATGAAAATAAAAAAAATTAATAAAAAACTAGTAAGGAAGTCTAAGTTCGGGTGTAACCGAACATTAAATACCTAGTAGTGATCTGTTGCGTTATCCCAATTAACTCAGGTCTATTTTAATACCTGAAAAGGTGGTATAAAACAACTGATTGTTTTCGATTAAAAACACTTCTGTTGTAAGTGGTAAATTCAATTATCACTAAATAACAAAATATAGGTATGAAATAAAAAAAAGGTATGAAAATAAAAAAAATTAATAAAAAAAAGGCAATAGGGAGTTAACTACTTTCCCGTAAATCTTGCTTGTTTGTCATTCGATTTGCATAATTTTTGGCAGGAGTATACTACATACTATTGGGAAGCATCTCACTAACTTTCATTGAAATACCTTCTTGAAATTTCAAGCAATCGCTTTTGAAAATAGCAGACCTTTTTTGCTGAAAAGTGGGCGGCGCCACGCCTTCACTTTGCTATCTTGAGCGGTTTTTGATTTCGATTAAAAACACTTCTGTTGTAAGTGGTAAATTAAATTATCACTAAATAACAAAATATAGGTATGAAATAAAAAAAAGGTATGAAAATAAAAAAAATTAATAAAAAACTAGTAAGGAAGTCTAAGTTCGGGTGTAACCGAACATTAAATACCTAGTAGTGATCTGTTGCGTTATCCCAATTAACTCAGGTCTATTTTAATACCTGAAAAGGTGGTATAAAACAACTGATTGTTTTCGATTAAAAACACTTCTGTTGTAAGTGGTAAATTAAATTATCACTAAATAACAAAATATAGGTATGAAATAAAAAAAAGGTATGAAAATAAAAAAAATTAATAAAAAACTAGTAAGGAAGTCTAAGTTCGGGTGTAACCGAACATTAAATACCTAGTAGTGATCTGTTGCGTTATCCCAATTAACTCAGGTCTATTTTAATACCTGAAAAGGTGGTATAAAACAACTGATTGTTTTCGATTAAAAACACTTCTGTTGTAAGTGGTAAATTAAATTATCACTAAATAACAAAATATAGGTATGAAATAAAAAAAAGGTATGAAAATAAAAAAAATTAATAAAAACTAGTAAGGAAGTCTAAGTTCGGGTGTAACCGAACATTAAATACCTAGTAGTGATCTGTTGCGTTATCCCAATTAACTCAGGTCTATTTTAATACCTGAAAAGGTGGTATAAAACAACTGATTGTTTTCGATTAAAAACACTTCTGTTGTAAGTGGTAAATTAAATTATCACTAAATAACAAAATATAGGTATGAAATAAAAAAAAGGTATGAAAATAAAAAAAATTAATAAAAAACTAGTAAGGAAGTCTAAGTTCGGGTGTAACCGAACATTAAATACCTAGTAGTGATCTGTTGCGTTATCCCAATTAACTCAGGTCTATTTTAATACCTGAAAAGGTGGTATAAAACAACTGATTGTTTTCGATTAAAAACACTTCTGTTGTAAGTGGTAAATTCAATTATCACTAAATAACAAAATATAGGTATGAAATAAAAAAAAGGTATGAAAATAAAAAAAATTAATAAAAACTAGTAAGGAAGTCTAAATTCGGGTGTAACCGAACATTAAATACCTAGTAGTGATCTGTTTTGGTATCCTAAATTACTCAGGCCTATTTTAATAACTGAAAATTTGTTATAAAGGCAACTGATTGTTTTCGATAAAAACACTTCTGTTGTGAGTGGTAAATCAAATTATTACTAAATAACAAAATATAAATACCTTTCCTCATGTTCATGAAAGGTATGAAAATAAAAAAAATTAATAAAAAAAAGGCAGTAGAGTGTTAACTACTTGCCCGTAAATCTTGCTTGTTTGTTATTCGATTTGCGTAATTTTTGGCAGGAGTATACTACATACTATTGGGAAGTACCTTACAAAATTTCATTGAAATACATTCTTCAAATTCCAAGCAGTCGCTTTTGAAAATAGCAGAGCTTTTATGCTAAAAAGTGGGCGGCGCCACGCCTACTTCACCAAACTCCACAAAATTTGTATACAGTTTAGTTTTGGTTAAAAAGCTTATTATGTGTGTAAAATCTTATTTAAATAACTTATACAATTATGGAAATATCGCGATTTTAATTTTACGAAGAAATTTTTTAGAACTGTGTTCAAAAAGTGGGCGTGTCCGTTCACCGATTTTGTTCATTTTTACAGCAAAGAGTTAGCTTTATATGTTGAACACTTTCTCTAAATATCGTTCCAATAAGTCAATTTTTACCGGAGTTATGGCATGTAAAGTTTTGTGGAATAATCCCCCATAAAGGGGCGGGGCCACGCCCATTTTCCAAAAATTTTGTGCTTTCGACTTTCTTTGCCCACGAACACTTCAGAGGTGAAATAGAAATGATATACAGCTAGTTTAAGCAAAGTTATAGCATATTCAATATATCTATGATCCTTTTCAAAATCTTTCGTATAAAATTGGGCGTGGACCTAACCCGATTTCAATAATTTTTTTTCGAAATATTTCTTGTATTAATATAAATATGTGTGCTGAAATTTGTTTTGCTATCTTGAGCAGTTTTTGATTTATGATTAATAATATTTCCAAACTTGACTATATCAAAAGTGGGCGGTACCACGCCCCTTTGTAAAAAATTTTTCAAAAATCTATTTGTTGCCTTAACGCTAAAGTGCATACCAAATATTATCCTTATAGGTGTATTATGTACTGAATAATCACTCTTTTTGTATTTTCGAAAATATTATATATATAGAAAGAGGGCGTGGCTTTTAACCGATTTTGCCTATTTTCAATAGCGCTCGGAGATAAGTGAAAAGGAACCTACATACCAAATTTCATTGAGATATCTCAAGATTTACTCAAGTTATCGTGTTCACAGACGGACGGACGGACGGACGGACGGACGGACATGGCTCAATCAATTTCTCTTCTCCTCCTGAACATTTTGATATATATAAGTCAATATCTATCTCGATTCGTTTATGCCGTTACATACTACCGTTAGGCCAATGAAGTTAATATACCTTGTGTGCGAAGCACTACTAGGTATAAAAAGGCAGTAGAGTGTTAACTACTTGCCCGTAAATCTTGCTTGTTTGTTATTCGATTTGCGTAATTTTTGGCAGGAGTATACTACATACTATTGGGAAGTATCTCACAAAATTTCATTGAAATACATTCTTCAAATTCCAAGCAATCGCTTTTGAAAATAGCAGAGCTTTTATGCTAAAAAGTGGGCGGCGCCACGCCTACTTCACCAAACTCCACAAAATTTGTATACAGTTTAGTTTTGGGTAAAAAGCTTATTATGTGTGTAAAATCTTATTTAAATAACTTATACAATTATGGAAATATCGCGATTTTAATTTTACGAAGAAATTTTTTAGAACTGTGTTCAAAAAGTGGGCGTGTCCGTTCACCGATTTTGTTTATTTTTACAGCAAAGAGTTAGCTTTATATGTTGAACACTTTCTCTAAATATCGTTCCAATAAGTCAATTTTTACCGGAGTTATGGCATGTAAAGTTTTGTGGAATAATCCCCCATGAAGGGGCGGGGCCACGCCCATTTTCCAAAAATTTTGTGCTTTCGACTTTCTTTGCCCACGAACACTTCAGAGGTGAAATAGAAATGATATACAGCTAGTTTAAGCAAAGTTATAGCATATACAATATATCTATGATCCTTTTCAAAATCTTTCGTATAAAATTGGGCGTGGACCTAACCCGATTTCAATAATTTTTTTTCGAAATATTGCTTGTATTAATATAAATATGTGTGCTGAATTTTGTTTTGCTATCTTGAGCGGTTTTTGATTTATGATTAATAATATTTCCCAACTTGACTATATCAAAAGTGGGCGGTACCACGCCCCTTTTTAAAAATTTTTTCAAAAATCTATTTGTTGCCTTAACGCTAAAGTGCATACCAAATATTATCCTTATAGGTGTATTATGTACTGAATAATCACTCTTTTTGTATTTTCGAAAATATTATATATATAGAAAGAGGGCGTGGCTTTTAACCGATTTTGCCTATTTTCAATAGCGCTCGGAGATAAGTGAAAAGGAACCTACATACCAAATTTCATTGAGATATCTCAAGATTTACTCAAGTTATCGTGTTCACAGACGGACGGACGGACGGACGGACGGACGGACATGGCTCAATCAATTTCTCTTCTCCTCCTGAACATTTTGATATATATAAGTCAATATCTATCTCGATTCGTTTATGCCGTTACATACTACCGTTAGGCCAATGAAGTTAATATACCTTGTGTGCGAAGCACTACTAGGTATAAAAAGGCAGTAGAGTGTTAACTACTTGCCCGTAAATCTTGCTTGTTTGTTATTCGATTTGCGTAATTTTTGGCAGGAGGATACTACATACTATTGGGAAGTATCTCACAAAATTTCATTGAAATACATTCTTCAAATTCCAAGCAATCGCTTTTGAAAATAGCAGAGCTTTTATGCTAAAAAGTGGGCGGCGCCACGCCTACTTCACCAAACTCCACAAAATTTGTATACAGTTTAGTTTTGGGTAAAAAGCTTATTATGTGTGTAAAATCTTATTTAAATAACTTATACAATTATGGAAATATCGCGATTTTAATTTTACGAAGAAATTTTTTAGAACTGTGTTCAAAAAGTGGGCGTGTCCGTTCACCGATTTTGTTTATTTTTACAGCAAAGAGTTAGCTTTATATGTTGAACACTTTCTCTAAATATCGTTCCAATAAGTCAATTTTTACCGGAGTTATGGCATGTAAAGTTTTGTGGAATAATCCCCCATAAAGGGGCGGGGCCACGCCCATTTTCCAAAAATTTTGTGCTTTCGACTTTCTTTGCCCACGAACACTTCAGAGGTGAAATAGAAATGATATACAGCTAGTTTAAGCAAAGTTATAGCATATACAATATATCTATGATCCTTTTCAAAATCTTTCGTATAAAATTGGGCGTGGACCTAACCCGATTTCAATAATTTTTTTTCGAAATATTGCTTGTATTAATATAAATATGTGTGCTGAATTTTGTTTTGCTATCTTGAGCGGTTTTTGATTTATGATTAATAATATTTCCCAACTTGACTATATCAAAAGTGGGCGGTACCACGCCCCTTTTTAAAAATTTTTTCAAAAATCTATTTGTTGCCTTAACGCTAAAGTGCATACCAAATATTATCCTTATAGGTGTATTATGTACTGAATAATCACTCTTTTTGTATTTTCGAAAATATTATATATATAGAAAGAGGGCGTGGCTTTTAACCGATTTTGCCTATTTTCAATAGCGCTCGGAGATAAGTGAAAAGGAACCTACATACCAAATTTCATTGAGATATCTCAAGATTTACTCAAGTTATCGTGTTCACAGACGGACGGACGGACGGACGGACGGACGGACATGGCTCAATCAATTTCTCTTCTCCTCCTGAACATTTTGATATATATAAGTCAATATCTATCTCGATTCGTTTATGCCGTTACATACTACCGTTAGGCCAATGAAGTTAATATACCTTGTGTGCGAAGCACTACTAGGTATAAAAAGGCAGTAGAGTGTTAACTACTTGCCCGTAAATCTTGCTTGTTTGTTATTCGATTTGCGTAATTTTTGGCAGGAGTATACTACATACTATTGGGAAGTATCTCACAAAATTTCATTGAAATACATTCTTCAAATTCCAAGCAATCGCTTTTGAAAATAGCAGAGCTTTTATGCTAAAAAGTGGGCGGCGCCACGCCTACTTCACCAAACTCCACAAAATTTGTATACAGTTTAGTTTTGGGTAAAAAGCTTATTATGTGTGTAAAATCTTATTTAAATAACTTATACAATTATGGAAATATTGCGATTTTAATTTTACGAAGAAATTTTTTAGAACTGTGTTCAAAAAGTGGGCGTGTCCGTTCACCGATTTTGTTTATTTTTACAGCAAAGAGTTAGCTTTATATGTTGAACACTTTCTCTAAATATCGTTCCAATAAGTCAATTTTTACCGGAGTTATGGCATGTAAAGTTTTGTGGAATACTCCCCCATAAAGGGGCGGGGCCACGCCCATTTTTAAAAAATTTTGTGCTTTCGACTTTCTTTGCCCACGAACACTTCAGAGGTGAAATAGAAATGATATACAGCTAGTTTAAGCAAAGTTATAGCATATACAATATATCTATGATCCTTTTCAAAATCTTTCGTATAAAATTGGGCGTGGACCTAACCCGATTTCAATAATTTTTTTTCGAAATATTGCTTGTATTAATATAAATATGTGTGCTGAATTTTGTTTTGCTATCTTGAGCGGTTTTTGATTTATGATTAATAATATTTCCCAACTTGACTATATCAAAAGTGGGCGGTACCACGCCCCTTTTTAAAAATTTTTTCAAAAATCTATTTGTTGCCTTAACGCTAAAGTGCATACCAAATATTATCCTTATAGGTGTATTATGTACTGAATAATCACTCTTTTTGTATTTTCGAAAATATTATATATATAGAAAGAGGGCGTGGCTTTTAACCGATTTTGCCTATTTTCAATAGCGCTCGGAGATAAGTGAAAAGGAACCTACATACCAAATTTCATTGAGATATCTCAAGATTTACTCAAGTTATCGTGTTCACAGACGGACGGACGGACGGACGGACGGACGGACATGGCTCAATCAATTTCTCTTCTCCTCCTGAACATTTTGATATATATAAGTCAATATCTATCTCGATTCGTTTATGCCGTTACATACTACCGTTAGGCCAATGAAGTTAATATACCTTGTGTGCGAAGCACTACTAGGTATAAAAAGGCAGTAGAGTGTTAACTACTTGCCCGTAAATCTTGCTTGTTTGTTATTCGATTTGCGTAATTTTTGGCAGGAGTATACTACATACTATTGGGAAGTATCTCACAAAATTTCATTGAAATACATTCTTCAAATTCCAAGCAATCGCTTTTGAAAATAGCAGAGCTTTTATGCTAAAAAGTGGGCGGCGCCACGCCTACTTCACCAAAATCCACAAAATTTGTATACAGTTTAGTTTTGGTTAAAAAGCTTATTATGTGTGTAAAATCTTATTTAAATAACTTATACAATTATGGAAATATCGCGATTTTAATTTTACGAAGAAATTTTTTAGAACTGTGTTCAAAAAGTGGGCGTGTCCGTTCACCGATTTTGTTCATTTTTACAGCAAAGAGTTAGCTTTATATGTTGAACACTTTCTCTAAATATCGTTCCAATAAGTCAATTTTTACCGGAGTTATGGCATGTAAAGTTTTGTGGAATAATCCCCCATAAAGGGGCGGGGCCACGCCCATTTTCCAAAAATTTTGTGCTTTCGACTTTCTTTGCCCACGAACACTTCAGAGGTGAAATAGAAATGATATACAGCTAGTTTAAGCAAAGTTATAGCATATTCAATATATCTATGATCCTTTTCAAAATCTTTCGTATAAAATTGGGCGTGGACCTAACCCGATTTCAATAATTTTTTTTCGAAATATTTCTTGTATTAATATAAATATGTGTGCTGAAATTTGTTTTGCTATCTTGAGCAGTTTTTGATTTATGATTAATAATATTTCCAAACTTGACTATATCAAAAGTGGGCGGTACCACGCCCCTTTGTAAAAATTTTTTCAAAAATCTATTTGTTGCCTTAACGCTAAAGTGCATACCAAATATTATCCTTATAGGTGTATTATGTACTGAATAATCACTCTTTTTGTATTTTCGAAAATATTATATATATAGAAAGAGGGCGTGGCTTTTAACCGATTTTGCCTATTTTCAATAGCGCTCGGAGATAAGTGAAAAGGAACCTACATACCAAATTTCATTGAGATATCTCAAGATTTACTCAAGTTATCGTGTTCACAGACGGACGGACGGACGGACATGGCTCAATCAATTTCTCTTCACCTCCTGAACATTTTGATATATATAAGTCAATATCTATCTCGATTCGTTTATGCCGTTACATACTACCGTTAGGCCAATGAAGTTAATATACCTTGTGTGCGAAGCACTACTAGGTATAAAAAGGCAATATGGAGTTAACTACTTTCCCGTAAATCTTGCTTGTTTGTCATTCGATTTGCATAATTTTTGGCAGGAGTATACTACATACTATTGGGAAGCATCTCACTAACTTTCATTGAAATACCTTCTTGAAATTTCAAGCAATCGCTTTTGAAAATAACAGACCTTTTTTGCTGAAAAGTGGGCGGCGCCACGCCTACTTCAACAAAATCCACAAAATTTTTTTGCAGTTTAGTTTTTCTTAAAAAGCTTATTAAGTTTGTAAAATCTTATATATATAACTTATACAGTTATGGAAATATCGCGATTTTAATTTTACAAAGAAATTTTTCAAAACTGTGTTCAAAAAGTGGGCGTGTCCGTTCACCGATTTTGTTTATTTTTACAGCAAAGAGTTACCTTTATATGTTGAACACTTTCTGTAAATATCGTTTCAATAAGTCAATTTTTACCGGAGTTATGGCATGGAAAGTTTTATGGAATAATCCCCCATAAAGGGGCGGGGCCACGCCCATTTTCCAAAACTTTTGTGTTTTCGACTTTCTTTGCCCACGAACACTTTAGAGGTGAAACAGAAATGATATACAGCTAGTTTGAGCAAAGTTATAGCATATTCAATATATCAATGATCCTTTTCAAAATCTTTCGTATAAAATTGGGCGTGGACCTAACCCGATTTCGATAATTTTTTTTCGAAATATTGCCTGTATTAATATAAATATGTGTGCTGAATTTCACTTTGCTATCTTGAGCGGTTTTTGATTTATGATTAATAATATTTCCAAATTTGACTTAATCAAAAGTGGGCGGTACCACGCCCCATTTTAAAAATTTCTTCAAAAATGTATTTTTTGCCTTAACGCTAAAGTGCACACCAAATATTATCCTTATAGGTGTATTATGTACTGAATAATCACTCTTTTTGTATTTTCGAAAATATTATATATATAGAAAGTGGGCGTGGCTTTTAACCGATTTTGCCTATTTTCAATAGCGCTCCGAGATAAGTGAAAAGGAACCTGCATACCAAATTTCATTGAGATATCTCAAGATTTACTCAAGTTATCGTGTTCACAGACGGACGGACGGACAGACGGACAGACGGACGGACGGACGGACGGACAGACGGACGGACGGACGGACATGGCTCAATCAATTTCTCTTTTCCTCCTGAACATTTTGATATATATAAGTCAATATCTATCTCGATTCGTTTATGCCGTTACATACTACCGTTAGGCGAATGAAGTTAATATACCTTGTAATGAATAGGTCCTTCTAGCTGCCAATAAGGGGGTTCTTAATCTTCTCGAAGGCATAATGGTGGCCTCATCCCACGAGAACCAAATATGGCACGCTATCGAGTCTATTCTCCGAGCACGGTTAGAGTTCAAGGAGCGGATACTCTGTTTGGTAATACCAGCTAGCCTTCAGCGTATATTGGGGGGAGGGATCTTGCTCCTACACAGACTTTTTCTCGGTCTCACATAAAAATTCAAACAGAGATTTGAAATAAATTTGTTTAAGGGCTAGAGAAGGTTAGAAAACAAAAGCAACCAAAAAAAAATTTAACAAAAAAAATTGTATAACATCGAACCCGGAATCAAAAAAAATACACTAACCCGATTAAAATTAATGGTTGTCATACCTTTGGCCAGGTTAGAGTCCTTCCGGCAGCATTGTGGAAGGCTAAGATGTTGTTGCACTTCCGTCTTTACCCACCCAACCTGCTAAAAGAAAATATACAAATTTTGCTCTTTTAGCCCGACTTTATACCTACCAATGCCTCAACAAGCAAATAAACGAAGAATTTAGACCATCATCATTTTCTTGTTCGTATATCTAGTACATTCTTTTATTTAAATTTTAAGTTATTAAACCTAATCCAAATTTTATAAAGATAATTTCATAGTTCGATGTGTTTAAATGCCTATGCCAGCTTAATATATGTATGTACACACTTTTGCCTACATTCCATGTTAAATTTACATAATATTTCGTTCGGTTCAAACCGATTTCATCATTTTAATTCAAATATGTCAGTGTATTAACTATGATCGAACTTCCAAAAGATAACTTCTCTCTCGACCCTGTATGAAGGTGCCTCTGCTAATCTATTAAATTATCTATAAATGAGCGGACCTTCTGTTACAGCAAAAAATAGCTATGTTAACTCTCTCACTAACATTTTTCAATCGAACATAGTTATGTTCTACCTATCGTCTTTACTGTCTCAATCCTACTTCTCTGTTGTACACTCTCTCTTAACAGGGAATACGTTTATTTCTCTGTAGCAACATTTTTGTTAACATCGTACTATATATACTTAATTATACCAAGTCATTACCACTACATAGGCGTTGTTTTGGTGAGCGAGAGCGGGAGATCAAACAACCTTGAGCACTCTAAAATTACTCTCTGTGCATAAAATTCAAGTGAGCACACGAGTAACGAAAGACAAACAAATCAAAAATATTTAATGAGAAATAATATAATGTAGATAAACGCTTAAGGTGACTTACAGAGCCCTTACGTTAACATGGCTGTTGGGGATTTTGATATTTACGTGTGTTAAGCAGACAAGAGAATTCTGCTTACGAAATTCTGATCTCGCAACTCTGCACGTTTGCATCGCAATCGTGCAACACTGTGAGAGGATACGTTCCCACTTGCCACACGAACTAATTAACCCAAAAAAGTGGTAAGAATACAAGATGACTATCTACATATATATAGGTGACTTTTTTTTTTTTTTTTTTTTTATAAAGTTATTTAAAAAGTGTTTTCACCAAAAATACATGAATACACCGAGAGTTTAAGTGTCGAAAGGCAAAACAAGGAAAATCAAATTCAGTCACCGCTATATAAGCAAATATATAAAATCCATAATTAAGGGCATGACTTACCGTCTTACATATATGTATCCGCCGTCCGCTGGCCAGTTGATGGGGATGATGACGTTAGCTGCTGAAAGTTTTATTCAATTATGGAGATTTTAATCTAACACCACTTCCTTAGGCAAACATTTTTTTTTTTTGGATGCTATTTTAACAGACCAATTTAAAATAAATATTTTTTTTTTTTTTTTTTTTTTTTTTTTTTTTTTTTTTTTATAGAAATTCAAATTTTTCTTTCTTTTTCATTTTTATAACCTCTACAACAACCGCATGTTGCTTGTCTCGTCACTCGCTCACCTTCAACTTTCTTTACATACATATGTACATATATATAGATATTTTTTTTTTTCTATAATTTAATTAATTATCCGAACTAAAATTTCAAAAAAATGTATTTTCTTTTTTTTTTGTTTTTTTTTTGTTTTACATATGTACTAAATTTTTTTTTTTTTGTAACTTTTTATAACCAAACAAAAAAAATTCACTTAAATTACGACAATTCCTTTCCGCTCTGTTTCCTGGCTCCAATCTACGTCGTCCGCTGCTGCTTCTTTCCCTCACATCAGGTTAAATTGTTGTATTTTTCCGCGTTTTTAGACTGCCTTGTTTTCCTAGTCTAGGTCTAGACTTATGTTAAACCTTTTTATTTAAGTATACTTTCATTTTCGGCGTTAATGTTTTTATTTTATTTATACTATGGTAGCAATTTCTCTTGGAAATGTTAGTTCGAAACAAAATTTTTATTGTTGCTTCATTTCTTTCTAAACTTTTTAGTTGTTGGAAACTTTACTTCTTTTAAATTCTTAAACTGGGACTAACCCTTTCCGTGTTTCTTTGTACTATATCACTACTTTCTTTGTTTAAACAAATTGTTAAAAATTTTGTTGGTTTCTTAAATAAAGTTTTACGAAACTTTCATTTTTTTTTTTTTTTTTTTTTTTTTTTTTTGTTTTTCTCACCAACCGAGGATTTACTATCCTTTTACTTAGTTAATCGATTTTTTTGAGACACGTCTTGCATGTTTTAAATTTCGTCAGGAACTGCCTGATGGTCATCTCGACTCCTGTCTCCTAAGCCATGATATCCCAAACATCACGCCACTTGCAAAAAAAATTGTTTTCGAACTAAGAAGAAATCCAAAAAAAATTGTTATCGAACTATTTTCCCATATGGTTGCTGTTATCTTTTAGTCTCTGGATGCTAACTTAGTTGGATTGGCCCTATACCAATATCTCTTGCCGTTAATAATCGGCATGTCTCGCTCTATCGGGACTAGATTTGCTAACACCGCTCCACCGTGCTAGTCCCGCTGTTACCGTCGCTGTTAACATGTGTACTCACTGGTGTTCGAACTATGTTAACAAGTTCCACAACGTCGCGCGAACGCTGTTAGCGTTCGCTCTTATGTTTGTTGGTATGCAATCAGTCGAACATTTCGAACATTCGGTTGCGCTTCCGACGGCTACCGGAAGTGGGCAAAAACGATCATGGCTGCCACCTAACTATCATACCCTACAACACAGGCTGTTTGTTCTTGCATACTGAAGTATGCATGGAGCAAACGGCCTGAAGAAAAAAAATACTTATGAAAAAAAAATGCATTGGCATAACTAAATTATTTTTGGGTTCTACCACAAATCTTTCGCGTGATAGGTTCCTATTACTCTACCTTCTAGGTCTTCCAGCAGGTAATAGCAATTTCCTTTTAGAGCTTTAATCTTGGCTTTTACCCCTGTTGGTGCCAGCTTCGCATTAAAGCTTTTGGCTAAATTGCTTTGCACAAAATTTCGCCTTGTCACAACCTGACCAACTTCAAAATTCCTATTCCGGCTTCGCAAGTTGTACGAGCTAGCGTTCCGAGCGTAAGCTTTCTCGAGATTCTTCTTTATCGCATCTCGAACAAGTTGAAAGCTGTCAGGGCGCTCTAATTTGGCTGTATTGTCATTTAATACCTGTAGATTTCGTAGAAGCTTATAATCGGTTCCGTGGGTAACCATGTGCTGTCCAAAGACGGCAAAGTATGGCGTATACCCTAAGGATTGGTGTAAGCTGTTTCGAAGGGCGCAGTTAATGCTGCTAGTAAACGTATCCCATTCTCGCTGGTCCTTACGTATGTAGCTTCTAAGAGCCTCGTTTATCGATCTGTTTACTCTCTCAGAGGCGTTTGACTGGGGCGAGTACACGGCAGTGGTTATGTGCGAAATACCATAGCTTCCCAAAAATCTTTCAAATTCTTTGCTCTTGAATTGGCTTCCATTATCTGTTACCACACTCTCTGGAGTACCAAAGCAATCAAACACGTTTTCCTTTAGATAACCAGTTATCCCACTGGACGTAAACTTTTTCAAGGGTTTTAAAAATACAAATTTTGTTAGGTGGTCCAAAACAATCAACAAACCGATGTTACCCCTTTTTGAACGAGGGAAAGGCCCAATTAAGTCCATATATAAAATTTGGAAAGGTCTATCGGACACCATTTGTTGTCCCATTGGAGGCCGTAACTGTTTAGTTGGAGATTTTGAGGTTTGACAATTCTCACAGTTTTTTATGACGTCACGAATTTGTATCACCATCCCTGGCCAATAAAACTTACGTCGAACTCGTTCTACCGTTTTGGCTATCCCGCCATGTGCGGAAGACGGTTGCTCATGCGCCGCAGATATTACATCATGACGTAGTTCAGTCGGTACATATAATTTCCATGCCTCGTCATCGGTATCACGATTACCCGTCGCAAAGTCTGTGCGGTGGTAAATGTACCCGTCAATGATCTGGAAATCGGGTAATTTTGCGTTCTGAAACCGAAGTTTCAGGTCCTCATATTCTGGCGAGTTGAAAGCATCGGAGCTTAAATCTATTTCGGGTAAAACAGTAATTTCTACTTCATTAATTTCGGTTACTGGCACCGCTTCGTATACTCGCGATAAAGCATCAGCAATTACGTTCTCACTACCTTTTTTATGTTCAATCGTAAAATTGAATCCTTGTAGTTTGATGGCCCATCTGGCTAGTCTTCCGCTGAGATCCCTTTGTTGCATGAGCCATCGCAAGCTCGCATGGTCGGTTATAACCTTGAACTCCATACCTTCGATATACATGCGAAACTTCTTAATAGCCAGTACCACAGCAAGACACTCCAGCTCGGTCACTGAGTAATTTCGCTGGGCTTTATTGAGTTTATGCGACATATAAGCTATCGGACGTTCCTGACCGTTCTCATCTTCTTGCAACAAGCATGCGCCTACGCCTACTTGGCTGGCATCGCATTGAACTATAAATGGCTTATGGTAATTCGGGTGTATCAAAACTGGGGCAGAAATCAATTTTCTTTTAAGGGTATCAAAGGCTTGTTGTGCGTCTGGGTTCCACGCAAAGTGTTTTTTCTTGCAAAGTAATTCGGTTAAATGGAAGGTGGTTGAGGCGTAATCGTCAATAAAACGGCGATACCATCCGGCCATTCCGAGGAATCTTCTAAGCTGACGTACATTCTTTGGGATAGGATAGGTCTCGATAGCAGCAATTTTTTCTTGATCTACCTGGAGAGTTCCATTCCCCACTATAAAACCTAAATAATTGACTTGGCTTAGACAAAATTTACTTTTTTGAATGTTGATTGTCAAGCCAGCCTTTCGCAATAATGTGGAGACTTCGGACAAGTGAACCAAATGTTCCTTGAATGATGTCGATACTACTAATAAATCATCCAAATAGGCAAAAACATGAGTTTTTAAGGTATACGGTACTACTTTGTCCATAAGTCTACACATGGTTTGTGGCGCATTGCACAATCCAAAAGGCATCCTTGTGAATTGGTACAGTGGCCTGTTAGGAACGGTAAAGGCAGTCTTTTCCCGTGATTCCTTTTCAAGTCCGATTTGCCAGAATGCATCTTTTAAATCGATCTTGGAAATGAAATGTACGGGAGGAAGCCTGCTTAGCAATCCCTCAATATTTGGGATGGGATATGCGTCCTTTAACGTTACCTCGTTTAATTTTCGCGAATCTATACAGAAACGGACCTTTCCAGGTTTCACAATCAAAACTACTGGCGATGACCATGCAGAACTAGCAGCTTCTTCAATTACTCCTAATTCCAACATTCGATCTATTTCTTTGCACAGCAACTTCTCGACTGCCGGAGATATCGGATAATATCTTTGTTTAATTGGCTTAGCCACGCCTGTATCGATAACATGTTCGATTACATCGGTCAACCCCAATCCATCCCTTTCAAAACTCGGGAACGAATCAATTATAATCCCTAATTGTTTTTGTTGGTAAGCCTCCAGCGATACGACTTCGTTCGAGTTCATCTCAATGGTATTTACCTGAGGGCATCGTGAATCTAGCTTAACTTTTATGCCAAATTCATTCCAAAAATCCATACCACATATGGCTGGCTGTGCTATGGATGGTACTATCAAAAACTCTACATTTTTACGTTGACCATTATAGTTAACGGATACTAAGAGTAAACCACTGATCTTTTGTTTTTGGCCATCTGCGGTCCTAACGTACCCATTACGACCATAAGTTATTGGTTGCGTGGCTAATATGGATTTAGCCAGTTCTCCCCCTATTACACTTTTATTTGCACCGCTGTCTAGCAAGGCTAAAACCGGCACATCGTTAATATTTAAAGTTATATATGGCCTTATATCAGAGTCTTGGTAAACAATCGCCGAAATAACAAATTTACGTAAGTTTTTCCTCGCAGCCCAAAACTTCCTCATACGCCGCGTCGCCCGCGAAACAATTTCTGGTGGAGTAGCAAAGATCTCAGCACGTCGCTGGTTGTATTCGGCTAACCTAATATGGAAAGGTTTAAGGGGTCTTAATTTAGGAGAAGCTGGTGAGCTAGTAATATTTGCATCTATTAAATCCGAGGCTGGAGGTTCGGATATCCCCGTCGGCGGATATCCGGATTGCCGTTTTCCGCATTCCTATTGCATTTAGTGCAACTAGGTTTGTACGTATCCAACTTCCCACAACCGTAGCAAAACACTCTTCTTCCTGGGTCGGTACAATCTTGATATCTATGCCCTATCCCATCGCAATTCCAGCACTTAAGGTTTTCGGAGGCCAGTTCTGCGATAGCGGCGGTATCCGTCATCTCACGACCTTGAGGCTCACAAGTCTCCTCAACTACTTCGGATATATTCCTCCTAGTTTGAACATTTCTATTGAAAGAGTTATTGACGACGTTTGCCATGAAATTTTCATGTCGGTGGCATTCTCTACGGAGCATGGAAAGATTGGTTATGTCCAAATGGAGTAATTCATATCTCAAATCCGGTTTAAGATTCCTGACTATTGTTTCGATCAGTTCATGATCTGACATTGGAACACGCAGTCGATCGTTCATGGCCAGTACTTCGTCTAAAAAGTTGTCAAACTGCTCGTTGGTTCGCTGTTTTCGTCGCCGTATGTTCTCCTTCCTGTCATAGTCGCTCAACTGATCTTTGTATTTCTGGCGTAAGCCTTCACACAGCTCTCCCCAGTCCAGTCGATCCGTCTGCCGGTGATGTCGCCAAAACCAGGCTTCGGCATTGTCGCTGAACAGCATGTGTACATAGCGGCATAACACCGAAAAGTCCCCATTTAAAGATTGTCGTGTCAAAGCATTTACGCGATATATAAAATCTTCAACTGACATGTCGTTTGGTTTGCCTGTAAAACGCACACGCCAGTTGGAAATAATATTCGAAATTTTATTAACCTGCACATCGTTGGTCCGGGGTATAGATCCTCGGTTACGGGACGGTCGGTTAGAGTAATCCCGATCATTAAATGCCATATCCTGTGGCCATATTGGTGCTTCCTGAGCTGAAGCTTGCTCGCGATTTCCTCCTATCCGTAGTTGATCGAGTATCGTACTTAAGTCACTTCCAATTTGAGCAGTTATTTGCTCGCGAAAGCTACTTATAGAGTCCTGTATCATGGTTCGGATCCTCGAATCGTCTAAACTAACCATTGGCTGTTGAGCAGCAGCGCTTAGTCTGGCGTCTTGTCTTGGGGATCTTTGGGTAATGGGTCTAGGCACGTTGGGTGCGATATTCCGAGATACTTGCGATGTCGAACGCGTTATGGGCCTATTCCTTGAGACTGCGCCACCCCTCGCACGGAATGAAGTGCTCGCTGGTGAAGCAGTTACGTCGGTTACCGCCGATGGGCCTTTCAAATCCGATAGGGTGACCGGTTCCCTACAACTCGGGCAAGAAGCATTGGTCCCTATCCATCTAGCTATACAATGGTGGTGGAAGTTGTGCTTGCACGGGGTCTCAGCACGATCCTGGCTTACCGCTTCGCTGCAAATGGTGCAGATGACTTCCCCCTCGGTGTTGGCTAGATGCAGATCTTCCGTACTACGTCGCACCGCCATTGTAGGTATTTAAACTTATATCGTTTCAACTCAAAAATATATAAAAAAAATATAAACTCTCTGGTTCCTTTCACGATTAAGGAGCTGGCTTTTCAGGTATCCCAAAAAAAAATAATAGTAAAATATATGTATATGTGTATATGTAGGTAAGTACATACATATGTACGTAAGTATTACATTCAAGTAAAGAAGAAAAAAAAAGAAATCAAAATTTGGAAAAATATGTTATTGTGATATTTGCTGCATATGAGGACTTCCATGGGGTATGCTACATATGTATATTACTGCCGGTTTAACCCAACCTCGATAAGGTATGACAAAAAAAATATAAACTATGTTAGCCAAATTCAAGTTCAGTGCTGAGTATTGAGCTGCCACCTCAATAAGTCTCTAGACACCTAGAACCGTATCGCAAAAAAAAAATCATGATAAGGTGAACAACGCGAGTAAACTACCGAGACGACCCAGTAGAAAAAGGTCTCCAGCGATGTTTTACCAAGGTAAAATATGGAAATTATTAAACCAAAAAAAAAATATCCAAAGCTCTATCGTAGGGTATGACTTCGACATCAGCCAAACGTCATCAATATCCACTACTATGTTCTTGAATTTTTCCTTTTTTTTTTTTTTTTTTTTTTTTTGTAACAATCTGCTAAAGTTTCCTGGTTCATATCCGAAAATATCCACATAATGACCTTCCAGGAAAAGCCTTGGGCAGATATGCCAACAAAAGAAAATTTACACTTTAATTTAACGGCTAACAAAAAAAATTTAGACTTGTTCCTTCTCGGGCCCCACGTTGGGCGCCATTTATGTAATGAATAGGTCCTTCTAGCTGCCAATAAGGGGGTTCTTAATCTTCTCGAAGGCATAATGGTGGCCTCATCCCACGAGAACCAAATATGGCACGCTATCGAGTCTATTCTCCGAGCACGGTTAGAGTTCAAGGAGCGGATACTCTGTTTGGTAATACCAGCTAGCCTTCAGCGTATATTGGGGGGGGATCTTGCTCCTACACAGACTTTTTCTCGGTCTCACATAAAAATTCAAACAGAGATTTGAAATAAATTTGTTTAAGGGCTAGAGAAGGTTAGAAAACAAAAGCAACCAAAAAAAATTTAACAAAAAAAATTGTATAACATCGAACCCGGAATCAAAAAAAATACACTAACCCGATTAAAATTAATGGTTGTCATACCTTTGGCCAGGTTAGAGTCCTTCCGGCAGCATTGTGGAAGGCTAAGATGTTGTTGCACTTCCGTCTTTACCCACCCAACCTGCTAAAAGAAAATATACAAATTTTGCTCTTTTAGCCCGACTTTATACCTACCAATGCCTCAACAAGCAAATAAACGAAGAATTTAGACCATCATCATTTTCTTGTTCGTATATCTAGTACATTCTTTTATTTAAATTTTAAGTTATTAACCTAATCCAAATTTTATAAAGATAATTTCATAGTTCGATGTGTTTAAATGCCTATGCCAGCTTAATATATGTATGTACACACTTTTGCCTACATTCCATGTTAAATTTACATAATATTTCGTTCGGTTCAAACCGATTTCATCATTTTAATTCAAATATGTCAGTGTATTAACTATGATCGAACTTCCAAAAGATAACTTCTCTCTCGACCCTGTATGAAGGTGCCTCTGCTAATCTATTAAATTATCTATAAATGAGCGGACCTTCTGTTACAGCAAAAAATAGCTATGTTAACTCTCTCACTAACATTTTTCAATCGAACATAGTTATGTTCTACCTATCGTCTTTACTGTCTCAATCCTACTTCTCTGTTGTACACTCTCTCTTAACAGGGAATACGTTTATTTCTCTGTAGCAACATTTTTGTTAACATCGTACTATATATACTTAATTATACCAAGTCATTACCACTACATAGGCGTTGTTTTGGTGAGCGAGAGCGGGAGATCAAACAACATTGAGCACTCTAAAATTACTCTCTGTGCATAAAATTCAAGTGAGCACACGAGTAACGAAAGACAAACAAATCAAAAATATTTAATGAGAAATAATATAATGTAGGTGACTTACAGAGCCCTTACGTTAACATGGCTGTTGGGGATTTTGATATTTACGTGTGTTAAGCAGACAAGAGAATTCTGCTTACGAAATTCTGATCTCGCAACTCTGCACGTTTGCATCGCAATCGTGCAACACTGTGAGAGGATACGTTCCCACTTGCCACACGAACTAATTAACCCAAAAAAGTGGTAAGAATACAAGATGACTATCTACATATATATAGGTGACTTTTTTTTTTTTTTTTTGTTTTATAAAGTTATTTAAAAAGTGTTTTCACCAAAAATACATGAATACACCGAGAGTTTAAGTGTCGAAAGGCAAAACAAGGAAAATCAAATTCAGTCACCGCTATATAAGCAAATATATAAAATCCATAATTAAGGGCATGACTTACCGTCTTACATATATGTATCCGCCGTCCGCTGGCCAGTTGATGGGGATGATGACGTTAGCTGCTGAAAGTTTTATTCAATTATGGAGATTTTAATCTAACACCACTTCCTTAGGCAAACATTTTTTTTTTTTGGATGCTATTTTTAACAGACCAATTTAAAATAAATATTTTTTTTTTTTTTTTTTTTTTTTTTTTTTTTTTTATAGAAATTCAAATTTTTCTTTCTTTTTCATTTTTATAACCTCTACAACAACCGCATGTTGCTTGTCTCGTCACTCGCTCACCTTCAACTTTCTTTACATACATATGTACATATATATAGATTTTTTTTTTTTTTCTATAATTTAATTAATTATCCGAACTAAAATTTCAAAAAAATGTATTTTCTTTTTTTTTTGTTTTTTTTTTGTTTTACATATGTACTAAATTTTTTTTTTTTTGTAACTTTTTATAACCAAACAAAAAAAAATTCACTTAAATTACGACAATTCCTTTCCGCTCTGTTTCCTGGCTCCAATCTACGTCGTCCGCTGCTGCTTCTTTCCCTCACATCAGGTTAAATTGTTGTATTTTTCCGCGTTTTTAGACTGCCTTGTTTTCCTAGTCTAGGTCTAGACTTATGTTAAACCTTTTTATTTAAGTATACTTTCATTTTCGGCGTTAATGTTTTTATTTTATTTATACTATGGTAGCAATTTCTCTTGGAAATGTTAGTTCGAAACAAAATTTTTATTGTTGCTTCATTTCTTTCTAAACTTTTTAGTTGTTGGAAACTTTACTTCTTTTAAATTCTTAAACTGGGACTAACCCTTTCCGTGTTTCTTTGTACTATATCACTACTTTCTTTGTTTAAACAAATTGTTAAAAATTTTGTTGGTTTCTTAAATAAAGTTTTACGAAACTTTCATTTTTTTTTTTTTTTTTTTTTTTTTTTGTTTTTCTCACCAACCGAGGATTTACTATCCTTTTACTTAGTTAATCGATTTTTTTGAGACACGTCTTGCATGTTTTAAATTTCGTCAGGAACTGCCTGATGGTCATCTCGACTCCTGTCTCCTAAGCCATGATATCCCAAACATCACGCCACTTGCAAAAAAAATTGTTTTCGAACTAAGAAGAAATCCAAAAAAAATTGTTATCGAACTATTTTCCCATATGGTTGTTGTTATCTTTTAGTCTCTGGATGCTAACTTAGTTGGATTGGCCCTATACCAATATCTCTTGCCGTTAATAATCGGCATGTCTCGCTCTATCGGGACTAGATTTGCTAACACCGCTCCACCGTGCTAGTCCCGCTGTTACCGTCGCTGTTAACATGTGTACTCACTGGTGTTCGAACTATGTTAACAAGTTCCACAACGTCGCGCGAACGCTGTTAGCGTTCGCTCTTATGTTTGTTGGTGTGCAATCAGTCGAACATTTCGAACATTCGGTTGCGCTTCCGACGGCTACCGGAAGTGGGCAAAAACGATCATGGCTGCCACCTAACTATCATACCCTACAACCTTGTGTGCGAAGCACTACTAGGTATAAAAAGGCAATAGGGAGTTAACTACTTTCCCGTAAATCTTGCTTGTTTGTCATTCGATTTGCATAATTTTTGGCAGGAGTATACTACATACTATTGGGAAGCATCTCACTAACTTTCATTGAAATACCTTCTTGAAATTTCAAGCAATCGCTTTTGAAAATAGCAGACCTTTTTTGCTGAAAAGTGGGCGGCGCCACGCCTTCACTTTGCTATCTTGAGCGGTTTTGCTATCTTGAGCGGTTTTTGATTTCGAATAAAAACACTTCTGTTGTAAGTGGTAAATTTAATTATCACTAAATAACAAAATATAGGTATGAAATAAAAAAAAGGTATGAAAATAAAAAAAATTAATAAAAAACTAGTAAGGAAGTCTAAGTTCGGGTGTAACCGAACATTAAATACCTAGTAGTGATCTGTTGCGTTATCCCAATTAACTCAGGTCTATTTTAATACCTGAAAAGGTGGTATAAAACAACTGATTGTTTTCGATTAAAAACACTTCTGTTGTAAGTGGTAAATTAAATTATCACTAAATAACAAAATATAGGTATGAAATAAAAAAAAGGTATGAAAATAAAAAAAATTAATAAAAACTAGTAAGGAAGTCTAAGTTCGGGTGTAACCGAACATTAAATACCTAGTAGTGATCTGTTGCGTTATCCCAATTAACTCAGGTCTATTTTAATACCTGAAAAGGTGGTATAAAACAACTGATTGTTTTCGATTAAAAACACTTCTGTTGTAAGTGGTAAATTAAATTATCACTAAATAACAAAATATAGGTATGAAATAAAAAAAAGGTATGAAAATAAAAAAAATTAATAAAAAACTAGTAAGGAAGTCTAAGTTCGGGTGTAACCAAACATTAAATACCTAGTAGTGATCTGTTGCGTTATCCCAATTAACTCAGGTCTATTTTAATACCTGAAAAGGTGGTATAAAACAACTGATTGTTTTCGATTAAAAACACTTCTGTTGTAAGTGGTAAATTCAATTATCACTAAATAACAAAATATAGGTATGAAATAAAAAAAAGGTATGAAAATAAAAAAAATTAATAAAAAAAAGGCAATAGGGAGTTAACTACTTTCCCGTAAATCTTGCTTGTTTGTCATTCGATTTGCATAATTTTTGGCAGGAGTATACTACATACTATTGGGAAGCATCTCACTAACTTTCATTGAAATACCTTCTTGAAATTTCAAGCAATCGCTTTTGAAAATAGCAGACCTTTTTTGCTGAAAAGTGGGCGGCGCCACGCCTTCACTTTGCTATCTTGAGCGGTTTTGCTATCTTGAGCGGTTTTTGATTTCGATTAAAAACACTTCTGTTGTAAGTGGTAAATTAAATTATCACTAAATAACAAAATATAGGTATGAAATAAAAAAAAGGTATGAAAATAAAAAAAATTAATAAAAAACTAGTAAGGAAGTCTAAGTTCGGGTGTAACCGAACATTAAATACCTAGTAGTGATCTGTTGCGTTATCCCAATTAACTCAGGTCTATTTTAATACCTGAAAAGGTGGTATAAAACAACTGATTGTTTTCGATTAAAAACACTTCTGTTGTAAGTGGTAAATTAAATTATCACTAAATAACAAAATATAGGTATGAAATAAAAAAAATGTATGAAAATAAAAAAAATTAATAAAAAACTAGTAAGGAAGTCTAAGTTCGGGTGTAACCGAACATTAAATACCTAGTAGTGATCTGTTGCGTTATCCCAATTAACTCAGGTCTATTTTAATACCTGAAAAGGTGGTATAAAACAACTGATTGTTTTCGATTAAAAACACTTCTGTTGTAAGTGGTAAATTAAATTATCACTAAATAACAAAATATAGGTATGAAATAAAAAAAAGGTATGAAAATAAAAAAAATTAATAAAAAAAGGCAATAGGGAGTTAACTACTTTCCCGTAAATCTTGCTTGTTTGTCATTCGATTTGCATAATTTTTGGCAGGAGTATACTACATACTACTGGGAAGCATCTCACTAACTTTCATTGAAATACCTTCTTGAAATTTCAAGCAATCGCTTTTGAAAATAACAGACCTTTTTTGCTGAAAAGTGGGCGGCGCCACGCCTACTTCAACAAAATCCACAAAATTTTTTTGCAGTTTAGTTTTTCTTAAAAAGCTTATTAAGTTTGTAAAATCTTATATATATAACTTATACAGTTATGGAAATATCGCGATTTTAATTTTACAAAGAAATTTTTCAAAACTGTGTTCAAAAAGTGGGCGTGTCCGTTCACCGATTTTGTTTATTTTTACAGCAAAGAGTTACCTTTATATGTTGAACACTTTCTGTAAATATCGTTTCAATAAGTCATTTTTTACCGGAGTTTTGGCATGGAAAGTTTTGTGGAATAATCCCCCATAAAGGGGCGGGGCCACGCCCATTTTCCAAAAATTTTGTGCTTTCGACTTTCTTTGCCCACGAACACTTTAGAGGTGAAATAGAAATGATATACAGCTAGTTTAAGCAAAGTTATAGCATATTCAATATATCCATGATCCTTTTCAAAATCTTTCGTATAAAATTGGGCGTGGACCTAATCCGATTTCGCTAATTTTTTTTCGAAATATTGCCTGTATTAATATAAATATGTGTGCTGAATTTTATTTTGCTATCTTGAGCGGTTTTTGATTTATGATTAATAATATTTCCAAATTTGACTTAATCAAAAGTGGGCGGTGCCACGCCCTTTTTTAAAAATTTCTTCACAAATTTATTTTTTGCTTTAACGGTAAGGTACACACCAAATTTTATCCTTATAGGTGTATTATGTACTGAATAATCACTCTTTTTGTATTTTCGAAAATATTATATATATAGAAAGTGGGCGTGGCTCTTAACCGATTTTGCCTATTTTCAATACCGTTCAGAGATATGTAAAAAGGAACCTGCATACAAAGTTTCATTGAGATATCTCAAGATTTACTCAAGTTATCGTGTTCACAGACGGACGGACGGACGGACGGACGGACGGACGGACATGGCTCAATCAATTTCTCTTCTCCTCCTGAACATTTTGATATGTATAAGTCAATATCTATCTCGATTCGTTTATGCCGTTACATACTACCGTTAGGCCAATGAAGTTAATATACCTTGTGTGCGAAGCACTACTAGGTATAAAAAAGGCAATAGGGAGTTAATTACTTTCCCGTAAATCTTGCTTGTTTGTCATTCGATTTGCATAATTTTTGGCAGGAGTATACTACATACTATTGGGAAGCATCTCACTAACTTTCATTGAAATACCTTCTTGAAATTTCAAGCAATCGCTTTTGAAAATAGCAGACCTTTTTTGCTGAAAAGTGGGCGGCGCCACGCCTTCACTTTGCTATCTTGAGCGGTTTTGCTATCTTGAGCGGTTTTTGATTTCGATTAAAAACACTTCTGTTGTAAGTGGTAAATTAAATTATCACTAAATAACAAAATATAGGTATGAAATAAAAAAAAGGTATGAAAATAAAAAAAATTAATAAAAAACTAGTAAGGAAGTCTAAGTTCGGGTGTAACCGAACATTAAATACCTAGTAGTGATCTGTTGCGTTATCCCAATTAACTCAGGTCTATTTTAATACCTGAAAAGGTGGTATAAAACAACTGATTGTTTTCGATTAAAAACACTTCTGTTGTAAGTGGTAAATTAAATTATCACTAAATAACAAAATATAGGTATGAAATAAAAAAAATGTATGAAAATAAAAAAAATTAATAAAAAACTAGTAAGGAAGTCTAAGTTCGGGTGTAACCGAACATTAAATACCTAGTAGTGATCTGTTGCGTTATCCCAATTAACTCAGGTCTATTTTAATACCTGAAAAGGTGGTATAAAACAACTGATTGTTTTCGATTAAAAACACTTCTGTTGTAAGTGGTAAATTAAATTATCACTAAATAACAAAATATAGGTATGAAATAAAAAAAAGGTATGAAAATAAAAAAAATTAATAAAAACTAGTAAGGAAGTCTAAGTTCGGGTGTAACCGAACATTAAATACCTAGTAGTGATCTGTTGCGTTATCCCAATTAACTCAGGTCTATTTTAATACCTGAAAAGGTGGTATAAAACAACTGATTGTTTTCGATTAAAAACACTTCTGTTGTAAGTGGTAAATTAAATTATCACTAAATAACAAAATATAGGTATGAAATAAAAAAAAGGTATGAAAATAAAAAAAATTAATAAAAAACTAGTAAGGAAGTCTAAGTTCGGGTGTAACCGAACATTAAATACCTAGTAGTGATCTGTTGCGTTATCCCAATTAACTCAGGTCTATTTTAATACCTGAAAAGGTGGTATAAAACAACTGATTGTTTTCGATTAAAAACACTTCTGTTGTAAGTGGTAAATTCAATTATCACTAAATAACAAAATATAGGTATGAAATAAAAAAAAGGTATGAAAATAAAAAAAATTAATAAAAAAAGGCAATAGGGAGTTAACTACTTTCCCGTAAATCTTGCTTGTTTGTCATTCGATTTGCATAATTTTTGGCAGGAGTATACTACATACTATTGGGAAGCATCTCACTAACTTTCATTGAAATACCTTCTTGAAATTTCAAGCAATCGCTTTTGAAAATAACAGACCTTTTTTGCTGAAAAGTGGGCGGCGCCACGCCTACTTCAACAAAATTTTTTTGCAGTTTAGTTTTTCTTAAAAAGCTTATTAAGTGTGTAAAATTTTATATATATAACTTGTACAGTTATAGAAATATCGCGATTTTAATTTTACAAAGAAATTTTTCAAAACTGTGTTCAAAAAGTGGGCGTGTCCGTTCACCGATTTTGTTTATTTTTACAGCAAAGAGTTACCTTTATATGTTGAACACTTTCTGTAAATATCGTTTCAATAAGTCAATTTTTACCGGAGTTATGGCATGGAAAGTTTTATGGAATAATCCCCCATAAAGGGGCGGGGCCACGTCCATTTTCCAAAAATTTTGTGTTTTCGACTTTCTTTGCCCACGAACACTTTAGAGGTGAAACAGAAATGATATACAGCTAGTTTAAGCAAAGTTATAGCATATTCAATATATCTATGATCGTTTCCAAAATCTTTCGTATAAAATTGGGCGTGGACCTAACCCGATTTCGATAATTTTTTTTCGAAATATTGCCTGTATTAATATAAATATGTGTGCTGAATTTCACTTTGCTATCTTGAGCGGTTTTTGATTTATGATTAATAATATTTCCAAATTTGACTTAATCAAAAGTGGGCGGTACCACGAACCATTTTAAAAATTTCTTCAAAAATGTATTTTTTGCCTTAACGCTAAAGTGCACACCAAATATTATCCTTATAGGTGTATTATGTACTGAATAATCACTCTTTTTGTATTTTCGAAAATATTATATATATAGAAAGTGGGCGTGGCTTTTAACCGATTTTGCCTATTTTCAATAGCGCTCCGAGATAAGTGAAAAGGAACCTGCATACCAAATTTCATTGAGATATCTCAAGATTTACTCAAGTTATCGTGTTCACAGACGGACGGACGGACAGACGGACAGACGGACGGACGGACGGACGGACGGACGGACGGACGGACATGGCTCAATCAATTTCTCTTTTCCTCCTGAACATTTTGATACATATAAGTCAATATCTATCTCGATTCGTTTATCCCGTTACATACTACCGTTAGGCGAATGAAGTTAATATACCTTGTGTGCGAAGCACTACTAGGTATAAAAAGGCAATAGGGAGTTAACTACTTTCCCGTAAATCTTGCTTGTTTGTCAGTCGATTTGCATAATATTTGGCAGGAGTATACTACATACTATTGGGAAGCATCTCACTAACTTTCATTGAAATACCTTCTTGAAATTTCAAGCAATCGCTTTTGAAAATAGCAGACCTTTTTTGCTGAAAAGTGGGCGGCGCCACGCCTACTTCAACAAAATCCACAAAATTTTTTTGCAGTTTAGTTTTTCTTAAAAAGCTTATTAAGTGTGTAAAATCTTATATATATAACTTATACAGTTATGGAAATATCGCGATTTTAATTTTACAAAGAAATTTTTCAAAACTGTGTTCAAAAAGTGGGCGTGTCCGTTCACCGATTTTGTTTATTTTTACAGAAAAGAGCTACCTTTATATGTTGAACACTTTCTGTAAATATCGTTTCAATAAGTCAATTTTTACCGGAGTTATGGCATGGAAAGTTTTATGGAATAATCCCCCATAAAGGGGCGGGGCCACGCCCATTTTCCAAAAATTTTGTGTTTTCGACTTTCTTTGCCCACGAACACTTTAGAGGTGAAACAGAAATGATATACAGCTAGTTTAAGCAAAGTTATAGCATATTCAATATATCTATGATCCTTTCCAAAATCTTTCGTATAAAATTGGGCGTGGACCTAACCCGATTTCGATAATTTTTTTTCGAAATATTGCCTGTATTAATATAAATATGTGTGCTGAATTTCACTTTGCTACCTTGAGCGGTTTTTGATTTATGATTAATAATATTTCCAAATTTGACTTAATCAAAAGTGGGCGGTACCACGCCCCATTTTAAAAATTTCTTCAAAAATGTATTTTTTGCCTTAACGCTAAAGTGCACACCAAATATTATCCTTATATGTGTTATGTACTGAATAATCTTTTTGTATTTTCGAAAATATTATATATATAGAAAGTGGGCGTGGCTTTTAACCGATTTTGCCTATTTTCAATAGCGCTCCGAGATAAGTGAAAAGGAACCTGCATACCAAATTTCATTGAGATATCTCAAGATTTACTCAAGTTATCGTGTTCACAGACGGACGGACGGACAGACGGACGGACGGACAGACGGACGGACGGACGGACATGGCTCAATCAATTTCTCTTTTCCTCCTGAACATTTTGATATATATAAGTCAATATCTATCTCGATTCGTTTATGCCGTTACATACTACCGTTAGGCGAATGAAGTTAATATACCTTGTGTGCGAAGCACTACTAGGTATAAAAAAGGCAATAGGGAGTTAACTACTTTCCCGTAAATCTTGCTTGTTTGTCATTCGATTTGCATAATTTTTGGCAGGAGTATACTACATACTACTGGGAAGCATCTCACTAACTTTCATTGAAATACCTTCTTGAAATTTCAAGCAATCGCTTTTGAAAATAACAGACCTTTTTTGCTGAAAAGTGGGCGGCGCCACGCCTACTTCAACAAAATTTTTTTGCAGTTTAGTTTTTCTTAAAAAGCTTATTAAGTGTGTAAAATCTTATATATATAACTTATACAGTTATGGAAATATCGCGATTTTAATTTTACAAAGAAATTTTTCAAAACTGTGTTCAAAAAGTGGGCGTGTCCGTTCACCGATTTTGTTTATTTTTACAGCAAAGAGTCACCTTTATATGTTGAACACTTTCTGTAAATATCGTTTCAATAAGTCAATTTTTACCGGAGTTATGGCATGGAAAGTTTTGTGGAATAATCCCCCATAAAGGGGCGGGGCCACGCCCATTTTCCAAAAATTTTGTGCTTTCGACTTTCTTTGCCCACGAACACTTTAGAGGTGAAATAGAAATGATATACAGCTAGTTTAAGCAAAGTTATAGCATATTCAATATATCCATGATCCTTTTCAAAATCTTTCGTATAAAATTGGGCGTGGACCTAATCCGATTTCGCTAATTTTTTTTCGAAATATTGCCTGTATTAATATAAATATGTGTGCTGAATTTTATTTTGCTATCTTGAGCGGTTTTTGATTTATGATTAATAATATTTCCAAATTTGACTTAATCAAAAGTGGGCGGTGCCACGCCCTTTTTTAAAAATTTCTTCACAAATTTATTTTTTGCTTTAACGGTAAGGTACACACCAAATTTTATCCTTATAGGTGTATTATGTACTGAATAATCACTCTTTTTGTATTTTCGAAAATATTATATATACAGAAAGTGGGCGTGGCTCTTAACCGATTTTGCCTATTTTCAATACCGTTCAGAGATATGTAAAAAGGAACCTGCATACAAAGTTTCATTGAGATATCTCAAGATTTACTCAAGTTATCGTGTTCACAGACGGACGGACGGACGGACGGACATGGCTCAATCAATTTCTCTTCTCCTCCTGAACATTTTGATATATATAAGTCAATATCTATCTCGATTCGTTTATGCCGTTACATACTACCGTTAGGCCAATGAAGTTAATATACCTTGTGTGCGAAGCACTACTAGGTATAACTAGTAAGGAAGTCTAAGTTCGGGTGTAACCGAACATTAAATACCTAGTAGTGATCTGTTGCGTTATCCCAATTAACTCAGGTCTATTTTAATACCTGAAAAGGTGGTATAAAACAACTGATTGTTTTCGATTAAAAACACTTCTGTTGTAAGTGGTAAATTAAATTATCACTAAATAACAAAATATAGGTATGAAATAAAAAAAAGGTATGAAAATAAAAAAAATTAATAAAAAAAAACGCAATAGGGAGTTAACTACTTTCCCGTAAATCTTGCTTGTTTGTCATTCGATATGCATAATTTTTGGCAGGAGTATACTACATACTATTGGGAAGCATCTCACTAACTTTCATTGAAATACCTTCTTGAAATTTCAAGCAATCGCTTTTGAAAATAGCAGACCTTTTTTGCTGAAAAGTGGGCGGCGCCACGCCTACTTCAACAAAATCCACAAAATTTTTTTGCAGTTTAGTTTTTCTTAAAAAGCTTATTAAGTGTGTAATATCTTATATATATAACTTATACAGTTATGGAAATATCGCGATTTTAATTTTACAAAGAAATTTTTCAAAACTGTGTTCAAAAAGTGGGCGTGTCCGTTCACCGATTTTGTTTATTTTTACAGCAAAGAGTTACCTTTATATGTTAAACACTTTCTGTAAATATCGTTTCAATAAGTCAATTTTTACCGGAGTTATGGCATGGAAAGTTTTATGGAATAATCCCCCATAAAGGGGCGGGGCCACGCCCATTTTCCAAAAATTTTGTGTTTTCGACTTTCTTTGCCCACGAACACTTTAGAGGTGAAACAGAAATGATATACAGCTAGTTTAAGCAAAGTTATAGCATATTCAATATATCTATGATCCTTTCCAAAATCTTTCGTATAATATTGGGCGTGGACCTAACCCGATTTCGATAATTTTTTTTCGAAATATTGCCTGTATTAATATAAATATGTGTGCTGAATTTCACTTTGCTATCTTGAGCGGTTTTTGATTTATGATTAATAATATTTCCAAATTTGACTTAATCAAAAGTGGGCGGTACCACGCCCCATTTTAAAAATTTCTTCAAAAATGTATTTTTTGCCTTAACGCTAAAGTGCACACCAAATATTATCCTTATAGGTGTATTATGTACTGAATAATCACTCTTTTTGTATTTTCGAAAATATTATATATATAGAAAGTGGGCGTGGCTTTTAACCGATTTTGCCTATTTTCAATACCGTTCAGAGATATGTAAAAAGGAACCTGCATACAAAGTTTCATTGAGATATCTCAAGATTTACTTAAGTTTTCGTGTTCACATTTCATTGAACATTTTGATATATATAAGTCAATATCTATCTCGATTCGTTTATGCCGTTACATACTACCGTTAGGCCAATGAAGTTAATATACCTTGTGTGCGAAGCACTACTAGGTATAACTAGTAAGGAAGTCTAAGTTCGGGTGTAACCGAACATTAAATACCTAGTAGTGATCTGTTGCGTTATCCCAATTAACTCAGGTCTATTTTAATACCTGAAAAGGTGGTATAAAACAACTGATTGTTTTCGATTAAAAACACTTCTGTTGTAAGTGGTAAATTAAATTATCACTAAATAACAAAATATAGGTATGAAATAAAAAAAAGGTATGAAAATAAAAAAAATTTATAAAAAAAAACGCAATAGGGAGTTAACTACTTTCCCGTAAATCTTGCTTGTTTGTCATTCGATTTGCATAATTTTTGGCAGGAGTATACTACATACTATTGGGAAGCATCTCACTAACTTTCATTGAAATACCTTCTTGAAATTTCAAGCAATCGCTTTTTTGCTGAAAAGTGGGCGGCGCCACGCCTACTTCAACAAAATCCACAAAATTTTTTTGCAGTTTAGTTTTTCTTAAAAAGCGTATTAAGTGTGTAAAATCTTATATATATAACTTATACAGTTATGGAAATATCGCGATTTTAATTTTACAAAGAAATTTTTCAAAACTGTGTTCAAAAAGTGGGCGTGTCCGTTCACCGATTTTGTTTATTTTTACAGCAAAGAGTTACCTTTATATGTTGAACACTTTCTGTAAATATCGTTTCAATAAGTCAATTTGAAAAGTTTTATGGAATAATCCCCCATAAAGGGGCGGGGCCACGCCCATTTTCCAAAAATTTTGTGTTTTCGACTTTCTTTGCCCACGAACACTTTAGAGGTGAAACAGAAATTATATACAGCTAGTTTAAGCAAAGTTATAGCATATTCAATATATCTATGATCCTTTCCAAAATCTTTCGTATAAAATTGGGCGTGGACCTAACCCGATTTCGATAATTTTTTTTCGAAATATTGCCTGTATTAATATAAATATGTGTGCTGAATTTCACTTTGCTATCTTGAGCGGTTTTTGATTTATGATTAATAATATTTCCAAATTTGACTTAATCAAAAGTGGGCGGTACCACGCCCCATTTTAAAAATTTCTTCAAAAATGTATTTTTTGCCTTAACGCTAAAGTGCACACCAAATATTATCCTTATAGGTGTATTATGTACTGAATAATCACTCTTTTTGTATTTTCGAAAATATTATATATATAGAAAGTGGGCGTGGCTTTTAACCGATTTTGCCTATTTTCAATAGCGCTCCGAGATAAGTGAAAAGGAACCTGCATACCAAATTTCATTGAGATATCTCAAGATTTACTCAAGTTATCGTGTTCACAGACGGACGGACGGACAGACGGACAGACGGACGGACAGACGGACGGACATGGCTCAATCAATTTCTCTTTTCCTCCTGAACATTTTGATACACATAAGTCAATATCTATCTCGATTCGTTTATGCCGTTACATACTACCGTTAGGCGAATGAAGTTAATATACCTTGTGTGCGAAGCACTACTAGGTATAAAAAAGGCAATAGGGAGTTAACTACTTTCCCGTAAATCTTGCTTGTTTGTCATTCGATTTGCATAAGTTTTGGCAGGAGTATACACCATACTATTGGGAAGCATCTCACTAACTTTCATTGAAACCTTCTTGAAATTTCAAGCAATCGCTTTTGAAAATAACAGACCTTTTTTGCTGAAAAGTGGGCGGCGCCACGCCGATTTTGTTTATTTTTACAGCAAAGAGTTACCTTTATATGTTGAACACTTTCTGTAAATATCGTTTCAATAAGTCAATTTTTACCGGAGTTATGGCATGGAAAGTTTTGTGGAATAATCCCCCATAAAGGGGCGGGGCAACGCCCATTTTCCAAAAATTTTGTGCTTTCGACTTTCTTTGCCCACGAACACTTTAGAGGTGAAATAGAAATGATATACAGCTAGTTTAAGCAAAGTTATAGCATATTCAATATATCCATGATCCTTTTCAAAATCTTTCGTATAAAATTGGGCGTGGACCTAATCCGATTTCGCTAATTTTTTTTGGAAATATTGCCTGTATTAATATAAATATGTGCGCTGAATTTTATTTTGCTATCTTGAGCGGTTTTTGATTTATGATTAATAATATTTCCAAATTTGACTTAATCAAAAGTGGGCGGTGCCACGCCCTTTTTTAAAAATTTCTCCACAAATTTATTTTTTGCTTTAACGGTAAGGTACACACCAAATTTTATCCTTATAGGTGTATTATGTACTGAATAATCACTCTTTTTGTATTTTCGAAAATATTATATATATAGAAAGTGGGCGTGGCTTTTAACCGATTTTGCCTATTTTCAATACCGTTCAGAGATATGTAAAAAGGAACCTGCATACAAAGTTTCATTGAGATATCTCAAGATTTACTCAAGTTATCGTGTTCACAGACGGACGGACGGACGGACGGACGGACATGGCTCAATCAATTTCTCTTCTCCTCCTGAACATTTTTATATATATAAGTCAATATCTATCTCGATTCGTTTATGCCGTTACATACTACCGTTAGGCCAATGAAGTTAATATACCTTGTGTGCGAAGCACTACTAGGTATAAAAAGGCAATAGGGAGTTAACTACTTTCCCGTAAATCTTGCTTGTTTGTCATTCGATTTGCATAATTTTTGGCAGGAGTATACTACATACTATTGGGAAGCATCTCACTAACTTTCATTGAAATACCTTCTTGAAATTTCAAGCAATCGCTTTTGAAAATAGCAGACCTTTTTTGCTGAAAAGTGGGCGGCGCCACGCCTACTTCAATAAGTGTGTAAAATCTTATATATATAACTTATACAGTTATGGAAATATCGCGATTTTAATTTTACAAAGAAATTTTTCAAAACTGTGTTCAAAAAGTGGGCGTGTCCGTTCACCGATTTTGTTTATTTTTACAGCAAAGAGTTACCTTTATATGTTGAACACTTTCTGTAAATATCGTTTCAATAAGTCAATTTTTACCGGAGTTATGGCATGGAAAGTTTTGTGGAATAATCCCCCATAAAGGGGCGGGGCAACGCCCATTTTCCAAAAATTTTGTGCTTTCGACTTTATTTGCCCACGAACACTTTAGAGGTGAAATAGAAATGATATACAGCTAGTTTAAGCAAAGTTATAGCATATTCAATATATCCATGATCCTTTTCAAAATCTTTCGTATAAAATTGGGCGTGGACCTAATCCGATTTCGCTAATTTTTTTTCGAAATATTGCCTGTATTAATATAAATATGTGTGCTGAATTTTATTTTGCTATCTTGAGCGGTTTTTGATTTATGATTTCCAAATTTGACTTAATCAAAAGTGGGCGGTGCCACGCCCTTTTTTAAAAATTTCTTCACAAATTTATTTTTTGCTTTAACGGTAAGGTACACACCAAATTTTATCCTTATAGGTGTATTATGTACTGAATAATCACTCTTTTTGTATTTTCGAAAATATTATATATATAGAAAGTGGGCGTGGCTTTTAACCGATTTTGCCTATTTTCAATACCGTTCAGAGATATGTAAAAAGGAACCTGCATACAAAGTTTCATTGAGATATCTCACGATTTACTCAAGTTATCGTGTTCACAGACGGACGGACGGACGGACGGACGGACATGGCTCAATCAATTTCTCTTCTCCTCCTGAACATCTTACTAATATATAAAAACGTAAGTTTGTGAGTGACGGCGGATGTTTGTGGTTCTTTATCGTCTGAACAAATGGCCCGATCATTACGAAATTTTGCAGACAGCTTCTTAGGAGGGTAGAATAGGTAACAGGCATCATGAAATTTCGATAAATTTATCGATAATAGAGTTATCGGCCAAAATGTTGTTTTCCGTAAAATTTGAAGTATTCGCACAAAATTGGTATCAATCGAAAGGGGAAGACCACAGCTTTCATTTGGACTTTTGTTCAATTCGATATATTTATCGATAATAAAGTTATCGATCAAAATGTGGTTTCGGGTAAACTTTGGAATATTCGCACACAATTTGTGTTTAGTACTGTTGAGGCTAAACACTCAAAGAAAAACGATTAGCAATGGATATTCTGATTGCTGTTTTATTCCGTAACAAAATATAAAAATGTATGTTCAAGGCGCGAATTATTCTTCAACTGAACTAAAGCCAGCTTGTCAAAACTGGTTTATATGTATGTATATCCAACAATTGTATTGTCGCTAAAATATGCTATACTGTAAGTACATGAGTTTTGTATAAGAGAGAACATTACTGTAATTCTTGATGGTTCGATTATGTACATATGCATGTATATCAGATTGTGTATACTTATGTATGGACAGCTAATGCGAACTGTGATGTGTAGACACGGTAAAATGGCATGATTTATCGGTACCGTAATATCAGCTGATGATATGACCATTCGTGGTGAGTGACCAGATTACTTTTAAACATCCTGCCCGGCTGAACCTTCACGGTTCAGGATGGGTTCCCTTACGTCAACCTCAACCAGTCGACATAACTTCTGTACTGGGCGTTGGCATTTGTGCTTGATGAAGAGACCTTCGGCTGATTTCTTGTCACTGTTGTACTCAATTGTAACTGTACGGACTAAGCCATCCTTACCTGGATGCACGTCAAGGATGCGACCGATACGCCAGTAGCTAGGAGGTAAATTCTCGTTCAGAATAAGAACCACATCGCCTATATGTAGGTTTGGAGATGATCTGGCCCACTTGTTACGGGCCTGCAATGTAGATAGGTACTCGCGCTGCCATCGTTTCCAAAAATGCTCAAACATTTGCTGCAACAATTGCCTATACAACAGGCGGTTTTGAGGAATGTCAGGAACAGATTTTTCTGGCCGAGAATTTAATGGTCGACCAATCAGGAAGTCAGCCGGTGTGATTGCTAGGCAACCGTTTGGATCGTCGTGAAGCGGTACAAGAGGACGGGAGTTCAATACGGCCTCGATCTTTACCAAAAGCGTACTGAGCTGATTGAATCGCAGTGTTTGTCGGCCAATTGTACGATATAAATGTTTCTTTGCGGACCGTACCGCAGCTTCCCATAGTCCGCCATGGTGCGGAGCAGACGGAGTGATGAATTTCCAACGGGTGCCTGTGGTCGCAATATGTTGTCGGGCCCTATCGCTTACCCACTCTTCTAAATCTCTTTGCATCTGACGGCTAGCACCAACAAACTGCGTGCCGTTGTCGCTGTACATAACCGAGCTTATACCTCGCCGGCTAATAAAGCGGTCGAAAACTTCAATGAACGCCTGAGCGGATAAGTCTTCCGCTAACTCAATATGAACGGCCTTGGTAGCCATGCAAATAAAAATCGCTGCATAACATTTGTTGGTTGTTTGAGACCTCTTACCACCTATCCGAACATTAAAGGGACCACAGTAGTCCAGGCCAGTATGAGTAAAGGGTGGAGATACCAACACACGTGATTTTGGGAGAGATGCCATTTGTTGTTGTTGGGTTACCCTTTGATGTCGACGACACGCAACACACCTATGTATATAGGACTTAACCAAGGTACGACTATGGATAATCCAAAATTTTTGGCGCAAGTGTTGTAAGGTGGCTTGTATGCCTCCATGCAAGCAGTATAGATGTGCTTCGTGAATGAGCAGGGATGCCAATGCGCAATCGCGCGCTAATATTATAGGATGTCGCTGTTCCGGTGGTAAATCAGAATGGGTTAGTCGGCCACCTAGCCGAAGTATACCCCGATCATCCAAAAACGGGTTAAGCGGAAGTAGTTTGCTGGAAGAGTTTAATCTGGAACAAGACTTAAGTGCATTAATGTCTGATATAAATGCGTTACCTTGCGATTGCCGAATATGAACTTCAAGTGCCCACTCCCTTTCTTCAGCCGTGACAACCTCATTGTCTCGATTGGTCTGGAAGCACGGCAGTATTCGCCGGATACGTGCAGTTGTGTTAAGTAGTCTACTCAGCCGACTGAACCTAAGTACCAGAGGGATTTGTTTATTATTGAACGTCGTCGTAAGCAGCTGTGGCTTGCTGTGAATGCTTAACAGAACCTTGGCTGACCGAGTTTCATCAGAGAAAATCTGTTGTTGTTCAGAGGACATAGATGGAATTGTCGGTTTGGTTTCATCCAAGGAGCGAATAATGGCAGGCCCGGTCCACCAGAGCGTATGGGTTTCGAGTACAGCTGAGGTGATACCGCGACTGGCGCAATCAGCGGGGTTCATCTCCGAACGCACGTGCCTCCAAGCATTTGTATCCGAGTGGGTCTGTATATAGGCCACACGATTGGCCACGTACTGTTTGAATTTGGAAGGGGGCTTTTTGATCCAATTGAGAACTATTGTAGAGTCGCTCCACAAAGTGTATGCTACACCTTCTAGATTTAGTGCCCGTTTCACACTGACTAGAGTGCTAGTCAACAGCTGCGCTGCACACAGCTCCAAACGGGGAATGGTTTGCTGCTTAAGTGGTGCAACTCTTGTTTTAGCAGCAACGAGCGTAACTTTCGGAGGTCCATTCAAATCGATACATCGTACGTAAATCGCAGCTGCATATGCCCATATGCTTGCATCACAAAATCCATGCAGAGTGACGGATGTATTATGCGTTAAGCCTAGCCACCGTGGTATACGGATTCTTTCCAAAGCCGGGAGATTGTTCCGAAAGTTCAACCATTTTTCACGAAGTTCAGTTGTTATTGGTGTGTCCCAATTAAGCTGAGCCTTCCAGAGCATCTGGATCAATATTTTAGCAAACACGACAACGGGAGCTAGCATGCCAGTCGGGTCATAAAGCCGCGCTATGTCTCTCAAAATAATACGTTTAGTAATATGTAACTCATCGCATACCTTTGTCTTGAAGAATAAATGGTCTGTAACTGGATTCCAGTGTAAGCCAAGTACCTTGGTGTCGTGATCACCTAGATCAATTGCTAAATCCGTTGGGGCGGAATTACTAATTTTTGCTAAGACCCGTGAGCAATTAGAGTTCCATTTCGCCAATTCAAATCCACCTTGTTGCAGAATCATGCTCACGTCTTGAGCTCGTGTAACGGTTGCATTTTCGACACTATCTAAGTAGTCGTCCACATAAAAGCATTTGAGTATGCTGTTGCGCGCTGCAGCTGCCCGGCTGGCGTCAGCGATGACTCTAGTGTTATCAATAGCGCATTGTATTAGCGCTCGGATTGCATTGTATGGGCTACACGCCATACCATATGTGACCGTGTTGAGCCTGTACGTCTGTAATGGATCGTTAGGTGACTCCCTCCAAAGAATTTGCTGCCATTTGCGATGCCTTTGATCCACCCATACCTGGCGGAACATTTTCTTAATGTCTGCGGTAATGGCTACTTCGAATCGTCGGAAACGATGAAGTATGTCAACTAGATTGTCTTGCAGTTGCCGACCAGAAAAGTGGGTGTCATTAAGCGATACCCCGTTTGTTGATTTAGATGAGGCGTTAAAGACAACGCGAAATTTCTCAGTAACGGCATGATGCGGTATAAAATAACATTGAGTGAAGTTGTGAGGGTCAGCTTCGATGGCCTCCATGTGACCCAGTGTCACATACTCACGCATAAACTGTACGTATCTTTCACGTAGATATGAATCCGTTGCAAGTTTTCGTTCAAATTGATAAAACTGGCGAAGTGCAGCTTGATGCGAATTACCAAGTGAAGGCGCATCTGGTCGAAATGGTATTTGGACGCAATATCGACCATCAGATAAACGAGTGACAGTGTTAACGAAAATCATTTCACACTCATCATCTTCAGACGAAACTTCTACGGCTGGTTCCTCCATTTCCCAAAACTTGCACAACAACTTATCAAGGCAAATATCGTCGGTAAGATTTGGTGCCATTAAGGAATGATGGAACGTTGATATACATTCGCTGCTTGCGACTGGACCAAATACAATCCAACCTAGTCGCGTACGTAGGGCACAAGGCCGATTGTCGGGCCCTGACCTTATTCCCGTCAAGATCAAAGCCGGTAAAATGTCGGCACCAATGAGAAGGTTCACTGCGTTTGGTATTCCCAGCGTAGGGTCCGCTAATTGAAGCCCTTGCATATGGCTCCATGAAGAAATATCAACGGATACGGAAGGAGTTGCCGATGTAATCGAATCCAGAATGTAAGCGCTGAATTTAAGGGTGAATGATGCATCAACCATTGACTGCATGCTCACCGTAACGATACCCTTGGTGTGAGCTGCGAAACTTGAACCAACCCCTTCGATCGGAACCTTACACGCATTCCTAGGAAGATTCAACGTTGTTAGAATAGACTCTGATATAAAGCTCACCTGGGAGCCCATGTCACAGAGAGCTCGGCATTGCTGTATTAAACCATTGCGACCGATAAGAAGGACCTTAGCTGTAGCGAGGACAACAGTCCGGTCACTCTGCAGCAGAAATGACTGGACCTTACCAAACCGTCATTGTTGTCGGCTGTACACCTGAGGTGCAGCAGCTGGGGACTCAGTGTTGTGGACGACCAAAGGCTGACTGGTTGATGATGTTGCAGATGTTGTTGATGGGGCCACATTTTCCGTTTTGCGGCACAAAATGGTGTTGTGCTTTTGCTGGCATTTCGAGCAAACACCGGATGTACATTCCCGAAGACTATGGCCGGATCGTAGGCAGTTAAAGCAAAGCTGCCATCCCCTTGCCTTATTCCATCGCTCATCTACCGGGAGGCTCCGAAATTGGGAACATTTCATCAGGCGGTGGGTATCAGTGCACTGAGGACAACCACCAGAACGTTTCTGTGCGGACGATATGTGTGGGCGTGGTGAGGCAGTGGCGATGTGCGCCCGCAGTGTCTTCGATGAATGCTTGTTAGTTGAACCAGTTGAGCTTGCAGGCGATTCAGCAGGCAAGTTGCTTGAGCGGCGCTCTATAAAACGTAGCAGATCCTCAAGTTTGGGTATTTCATTGGTAGTTAGGCTCATGCCCCACTCGGTGCGAGTTATGGAAGGTAACTTGGGCAACAAAATCGGCACTGCTATGGCATCCCATTCTCCGACTGGTATCTTCATGACTGTAAGCGCTCGAAATGTGTTGCGTACACAGTCAACAATATTGCTCAAAGACCTTTGCGATTCGTTAGGCTCGTTGGGTAGGTCCAGCAAACGTTGGACATGGGTTTGTGAAAGTATGCGAGGATTATCAAAACGACGTTTGAGCTCTGCCCATACCTCTTCATATCCGCCCGTATACAACCCTCCAATTAGTGGGACACTGTCTGATTTTACGTATTGGCGAAGCTTGCCAAGCTTGTAGGTTGCGTTCAAATCAACTCGATTGTGCACGAGAGTCTCAAACATGTCCTTAAAAACCAACCAGTTCGCTGGTGAGCCATCAAATGTGGGTACCGAGACAGGATCCAGCCGCATGTCCGCAGCAAAATTGAATGACGGTGCTGCCGGCACAGGTTTCTGCTCCTCTGACCTCTTGCGCTTCAATGTTATGCAAATGTCGTTGTAAATCTGCTCAGTTGATGCCAAAAGTTCATTGTGATCATTCAGCTCTTCCGCTTTGGCAGCTGCTACCAATTTAAGGTGATTATCAACAAATCGGTTGAAGTGTTGAAGCGACGTAGACAAGAGTTGATCGACCTCGATGCTATCTGGAGCATTCATTCCTTCGACCTGACTCCAGATCCGCTGAAGCGATGTTCGCGAGGAAGTACGTAAATTTAACGACGCCATACTACATGTATGTATGCTTACAAAAAAAACCGTATCGAAATTAATTCAGTCCTCACAGGAGGCACCAAAAATGTTTAGTACTGTTGAGGCTAAACACTCAAAGAAAAACGATTAGCAATGGATATTCTGATTGCTGTTTTATTCCGTAACAAAATATAAAAATGTATGTTCAAGGCGCGAATTATTCTTCAACTGAACTAAAGCCAGCTTGTCAAAACTGGTTTATATGTATGTATATCCAACAATTGTATTGTCGCTAAAATATGCTATACTGTAAGTACATGAGTTTTGTATAAGAGAGAACATTATGCATGTATATCAGATTGTGTATACTTATGTATGGACAGCTAATGCGAACTGTGATGTGTAGGCACGGTAAAATGGCATGATTTATCGGTACCGTAATATCAGCTGATGATATGACCATTCGTGGTGAGTGACCAGATTACTTTTAAACAATTTGTATCAAACGAAAGGGAAGATCACAGCTTTCATTTGGACTTTGGTTCAATTCGATATATATCGATAACAGAGTTATCGGTCAAAATGTGGTTTCGGGTAAACTTTGGAATATTCGCACAAAATTTGTATCAAACGAAAGGGGAAGACCACAGCTTTCATTTGGACTTTGGTTCAATTCGATATATTTATCGATAACAGAGTTATCGGTCAAACTGTCGTTTTGGGTAAACTTTGGAATATTCGCACAAAATTGGTATAAAAAGAAAGGGGAAGGCCACAGGTTTCATTTGGACTTTGCTTCATTTATGGAAACATCTATTTTGAGAACGGCTGGACCTAATACACATAACTAAATTTGGAAGGTAAATTTTGTATCCGCTCGAGATGGTTATACGCTAAAAAAATAAAGGCATTTGGAAAGGTTTTGGAGATTTCCCTCAAAATGTTGACCAGGATAACCTTATAAAGTGTTCTTTCAATTTGAGCCCGTTTTCGAGATATTGGTCGAAATGTCAACCAGGAGGGGCCCTCGATGGTATTGGTATGATATGGGTATCAAATGAAAGGTGTTGACAAATGATGTAACATGTTTTAGCTATTTTCCAATATAAAACGAAGGTTTTTAGATATTAACCAAAACGTAGACCAAAATTGGAGCTAGAAGGTTTTTGTGAAAAAATGGGGTCTACAATGAAAGGTCTTGATGCGATTTTTAAAATGGAGTCATTTTAAATCCTTTTGGGATTGGGATTAAGAAAGGGATAGGTATATGGATGACAATTAAAAAGCAATATGAAAAGACAAAAGCATATGAAGAGGATGGACGGAGAGAAGGCTGTGGAGCTGAAATTAGGAGGGCGAATCACATATTTTAAATGCAAACAAGTTAGTGTTTGGGCAGGACAACGTCTGCCGGGTTTGCTAGTTTTGATATATATAAGTCAATATCTATCTCGATTCGTTTATGCCGTTACATACTACCGTTAGGCCAAAAGAAAGTGGGCGTGGCTTTTAACCGATTTTGCCTATTTTCAATAGCGCTCCGAGATAAGTGAAAAGGAACCTGCATACCAAATTTCATTGAGATATCTCAAGATTTACTCAAGTTATCGTGTTCACAGACGGACGGACGGACGGACATGGCTCAATCAATTTCTCTTTTCCTCCTGAACATTTTGATACATATAAGTCAATATCTATCTCGATTCGTTTATGCCGTTACATACTACCGTTAGGCGAATGAAGTTAATATACCTTGTGTGCGAAGCACTACTAGGTATAAAAAAGGCAATAGGGAGTTAACTACTTTCCCGTAAATCTTGCTTGTTTGTCATTCGATTTGCATAATTTTTGGCAGGAGTATACTACATACTATTGGGAAGCATCTCACTAACTTTCATTGAAATACCTTCTTGATATTTCAAGCAATCGCTTTTGAAAATAACAGACCTTTTTTGCTGAAAAGTGGGCGGCGCCACGCCTACTTCAACAAAATCCACAAAATTTTTTTGCAGTTTAGTTTTTCTTAAAAATCTTATTAAGTGTGTAAAATCTTATATATATAACTTATACAGTTATGGAAATATCGCGATTTTAATTTTACAAAGAAATTTTTCAAAACTGTGTTCAAAAAGTGGGCGTGTCCGTTCACCGATTTTGTTTATTTTTACAGCAAAGAGTTACCTTTATATGTTGAACACTTTCTGTAAATATCGTTTCAATAAGTCAATTTTTACCGGAGTTATGGCATGGAAAGTTTTATGGAATAATCCCCCATAAAGGGGCGGGGCCACGCCCATTTTCCAAAAATTTTGTGTTTTCGACTTTCTTTGCCCACGAACACTTTAGAGGTGAAACAGAAATGATATACAGCTAGTTTAAGCAAAGTTATAGCATATTCAATATATCTATGATCATTTCCAAAATCTTTCGTATAAAATTGGGCGTGGACCTAACCCGATTTCGATAATTTTTTTTCGCAATATTGCCTGTATTAATATAAATATGTGTGCTGAATTTCACTTTGCTATCTTGAGCGGTTTTTGATTTATGATTAATAATATTTCCAAATTTGACTTAATCAAAAGTGGGCGGTACCACGCCCCATTTTAAAAATTTCTTCAAAAATGTATTTTTTGCCTTAACGCTAAAGTGCACACCAAATATTATCCTTATACGTGTATTATGTACTGAATAATCACTCTTTTTGTATTTTCGAAAATATTATATATATAGAAAGTGGGCGTGGCTTTTAACCGATTTTGCCTATTTTCAATAGCGCTCCGAGATAAGTGAAAAGGAACCTGCATACCAAATTTCATTGAGATATCTCAAGATTTACTCAAGTTATCGTGTTCACAGACGGACGGACGGACAGACGGACAGACGAACGGACGGACAGACGGACGGACGGACGGACATGGCTCAATCAATTTCTCTTTTCCTCCTGAACATTTTGATATATATAAGTCAATATCTATCTCGATTCGTTTATGCCGTTACATACTACCGTTAGGCGAATGAAGTTAATATACCTTGTGTGCGAAGCACTACTAGGTATAAAAAAGGCAATAGGGAGTTAACTACTTTCCCGTAAATCTTGCTTGTTTGTCATTCGATTTGCATAATTTTTGGCAGGAGTATACTACATACTATTGGGAAGCATCTCACTAACTTTCATTGAAATACCTTCTTGAAATTTCAAGCAATCGCTTTTGAAAATAACAGACCTTTTTTGCTGAAAAGTGGGCGGCGCCACGCCTACTTCAACAAAATCCACAAAATTTTTTTGCAGTTTAGTTTTTCTTAAAAAGCTTATTAAGTGTGTAAAATCTTATATATATAACTTATACAGTTATGGAAATATCGCGATTTTAATTTTACAAAGAAATTTTTCAAAACTGTGTTCAAAAAGTGGGCGTGTCCGTTCACCGATTTTGTTTATTTTTACAGCAAAGAGTTACCTTTATATGTTGAACACTTTCTGTAAATATTGTTTCAATAAGTCAATTTTTACCGGAGTTATGGCATGGAAAGTTTTGTGGAATAATCCCCCATAAAGGGGCGGGGCCACGCCCATTTTCCAAAAATTTTGTGCTTTCGACTTTCTTTGCCCACGAATACTTTAGAGGTGAAATAGAAATGATATACAGCTAGTTTAAGCAAAGTTATAGCATATTCAATATATCCATGATCCTTTTCAAAATCTTTCGTATAAAATTGGGCGTGGACCTAATCCTATTTCGCTAATTTTTTTTCGAAATATTGCCTGTATCAATATAAATATGTGAGCTGAATTTTATTTTGCTATCTTGAGCGGTTTTTGATTTATGATTAATAATATTTCCAAATTTGACTTAATCAAAAGTGGGCGGTGCCACGCCCTTTTTTAAAAATTTCTTCACAAATTTATTTTTTGCTTTAACGGTAAGGTACACACCAAATTTTATCCTTATAGGTGTATTATGTACTGAATAATCACTCTTTTTGTATTTTCGAAAATATTATATATATAGAAAGTGGGCGTGGCTTTTAACCGATTTTGCCTATTTTCAATACCGTTCAGAGATATGTAAAAAGGAACCTGCATACAAAGTTTCATTGAGATATTTCAAGATTTACTCAAGTTATCGTGTTCACAGACGGACGGACGGACGGACGGACGGACATGGCTCAATCAATTTCTCTTCTCCTCCTGAATATTTTGATATATATAAGTCAATATCTATCTCGATTCGTTTATGCCGTTACATACTACCGTTAGGCCAATGAAGTTAATATACCTTGTGTGCGAAGCACTACTAGGTATAAAAAAGGCAATAGGGAGTTAACTACTTTCCCGTAAATCTTGCTTGTTTGTCATTCGATTTGCATAATTTTTGGCAGGAGTATACTACATACTATTGGGAAGCATCTCACTAACTTTCATTGAAATACCTTCTTGAAATTTCAAGCAATCGCTTTTGAAAATAGCAGACCTTTTTTGCTGAAAAGTGGGCGGCGCCACGCCTACTTCAACAAAATCCACAAAATTTTTTTGCAGTTTAGTTTTTCTTAAAAAGCTTATTAAGTGTGTAAAATCTTATATATATAACTTATACAGTTATGGAAATATCGCGATTTTAATTTTACAAAGAAATTTTTCAAAACTGTGTTCAAAAAGTGGGCGTGTCCGTTCACCGATTTTGTTTATTTTTACAGCAAAGAGTCACCTTTATATGTTGAACACTTTCTGTAAATATCGTTTCAATAAGTCAATTTTTACCGGAGTTATGGCATGGAAAGTTTTATGGAATAATCCCCCATAAAGGGGCGGGGCCACGCCCATTTTCCAAAAATTTTGTGCTTTCGACTTTCTTTGCCCACGAACACTTTAGAGGTGAAACAGAAATGATATACAGCTAGTTTAAGCAAAGTTATAGCATATTCAATATATCTATGATCCTTTCCAAAATCTTTCGTATAAAATTGGGCGTGGACCTAACCCGATTTCGATAATTTTTTTTCGAAATATTGCCTGTATTAATATAAATATGTGTGCTGAATTTCACTTTGCTATCTTGAGCGGTTTTTGATTTATGATTAATAATATTTCCAAATTTGACTTAATCAAAAGTGGGCGGTACCACGCCCCATTTTAAAAATTTCTTCAAAAATGTATTTTTTGCCTTAACGCTAAAGTGCACACCAAATATTATCCTTATAGGTGTATTATGTACTGAATAATCACTCTTTTTGTATTTTCGAAAATATTATATATATAGAAAGTGGGCGTGGCTTTTAACCGATTTTGCCTATTTTCAATAGCGCTCCGAGATAAGTGAAAAGGAACCTGCATACCAAATTTCATTGAGATATCTCAAGATTTACTCAAGTTATCGTGTTCACAGACGGACGGACGGACAGACGGACAGACGGACGGACGGACGGACATGGCTCAATCAATTTCTCTTTTCCTCCTGAACATTTTGATACATATAAGTCAATATCTATCTCGATTCGTTTATGCCGTTACATACTACCGTTAGGCGAATGAAGTTAATATACCTTGTGTGCGAAGCACTACTAGGTATAAAAAAGGCAATAGGGAGTTAACTACTTTCCCGTAAATCTTGCTTGTTTGTCATTCGATTTGCATAATTTTTGGCAGGAGTATACTACATACTATTGGGAAGCATCTCACTAACTTTCATTGAAATACCTTCTTGAAATTTCAAGCAATCGCTTTTGAAAATAGCAGACCTTTTTTGCTGAAAAGTGGGCGGCGCCACGCCTACTTCAACAAAATCCACAAAATTTTTTTGCAGTTTAGTTTTTCTTAAAAAGCTTATTAAGTGTGTAAAATCTTATATTTCTAACTTATACAGTTATGGAAATATCGCGATTTTAATTTTACAAAGAAATTTTTCAAAACTGTGTTCAAAAAGTGGGCGTGTCCGTTCACCGATTTTGTTTATTTTTACAGCAAAGAGTTACCTTTATATGTTGAACACTTTCTGTAAATATCGTTTCAATAAGTCAATTTTTACCGGAGTTATGGCATGGAAAGTTTTATGGAATAATCCCCCATAAAGGGGCGGGGCCACGCCCAATTTCCAAAAATTTTGTGTTTTCGACTTTCTTTGCCCACGAACACTTTAGAGGTGAAACAGAAATGATATACAGCTAGTTTAAGCAAAGTTATAGCATATTCAATATATCTATGATCCTTTCCAAAATCTTTCGTATAAAATTGGGCGTGGACCTAACCCGATTTCGATAATTTTTTTCGAAATATTGCCTGTATTAATATAAATATGTGTGCTGAATTTCACTTTGCTATCTTGAGCGGTTTTTCATTTATGATTAATAATATTTCCAAATTTGACTTAATCAAAAGTGGGCGGCACCACGCCCCATTTTAAAAATTTCTTCAAAAATGTATTTTTTGCCTTAACGCTAAAGTGCACACCAAATATTATCCTTATATGTGTTATGTACTGAATAATCAATCTTTTTGTATTTTCGAAAATATTATATATATAGAAAGTGGGCGTGGCTTTTAACCGATTTTGCCTATTTTCAATAGCGCTCCGAGATAAGTGAAAAGGAACCTGCATACCAAATTTCATTGAGATATCTCAAGATTTACTCAAGTTATCGTGTTCACAGACGGACGGACGGACAGACGGACAGACGGACGGACGGACAGACGGACGGACGGACGGACATGGCTCAATCAATTTCTTTTTCCTCCTGAACATTTTGATATATATAAGTCAATATCTATCTCGATTCGTTTATGCCGTTACATACTACCGTTAGGCGAATGAAGTTAATATACCTTGTGTGCGAAGCACTACTAGGTATAAAAAAGGCAATAGGGAGTTAACTACTTTCCCGTAAATCTTGCTTGTTTGTCATTCGATTTGCATAATTTTTGGCAGGAGTATACTACATACTATTGGGAAGCATCTCACTAACTTTCATTGAAATACCTTCTTGAAATTTCAAGCAATCGCTTTTGAAAATAACAGACCTTTTTTGCTGAAAAGTGGGCGGCGCCACGCCTACTTCAACAAAATCCACAAAATTTTTTTGCAGTTTAGTTTTTCTTAAAAAGCTTATTAAGTGTGTAAAATCTTATATATATAACTTATACAGTTATGGAAATATCGCGATTTTAATTTTACAAAGAAATTTTTCAAAACTGTGTTCAAAAAGTGGGCGTGTTCGTTCACCGATTTTGTTTATTTTTACAGCAAAGAGTTACCTTTATATGTTGAACACTTTCTGTAAATATCGTTTCAATAAGTCAATTTTTACCGGAGTTATGGCATGGAAAGTTTTGTGGAATAATCCCCCAGAAAGGGGCGGGGCCACGCCCATTTTCCAAAAATTTTGTGCTTTCGACTTTCTTTGCCCAACGAACACTTTAGAGGTGAAATAGAAATGATATACAGCTAGTCTAAGCAAAGTTATAGCATATTCAATATATCCATGATCCTTTTCAAAATCTTTCGTATAAAATTGGGCGTGGACCTAATCCGATTTCGCTAATTTTTTTTCGAAATATTGCCTGTATTAATATAAATATGGGTGCTGAATTTTATTTTGCTATCTTGAGCGGTTTTTGATTTATGATTAATAATATTTCCAAATTTGACTTAATCAAAAGTGGGCGGTGCCACGCCCTTTTTTAAAAATTTCTTCACAAATTTATTTTTTGCTTTAACGGTAAGGTACACACCAAATTTTATCCTTATAGGTGTATTATGTACTGAATAATCACTCTTTTTGTATTTTCGAAAATATTATATATATAGAAAGTGGGCGTGGCTTTTAACCGATTTTGCCTATTTTCAATACCGTTCAGAGATATGTAAAAAGGAACCTGCATACAAAGTTTCATTGAGATATCTCAAGATTTACTCAAGTTATCGTGTTCACAGACGGACGGACGGACGGACGGACGGACATGGCTCAATCAATTTCTCTTCTCCTCCTGAACATTTTGATATATATAAGTCAATATCTATCTCGATTCGTTTATGCCGTTACATACTACCGTTAGGCCAATGAAGTTAATATACCTTGTGTGCGAAGCACTACTAGGTATAAAAAGGCAATAGGGAGTTAACTACTTTCCCGTAAATCTTGCTTGTTTGTCATTCGATTTGCATAATTTTTGGCAGTAGTATACTACATACTATTGGGAAGCATCTCACTAACTTTCATTGAAATACCTTCTTGAAATTTCAAGCAATCGCTTTTGAAAATAGCAGACCTTTTTTGCTGAAAAGTGGGCGGCGCCACGCCTACTTCAGTAAGTGTTTAAAATCTTATATATATAACTTATACAGTTATGGAAATATCGCGATTTTAATTTTACAAAGAAATTTTTCAAAACTGTGTTCAAAAAGTGGGCGTGTCCGTTCACCGATTTTGTTTATTTTTACAGCAAAGAGTGGCGGGGCCACGCCCATTTTCCAAAAATTTTGTGTTTTCGACTTTCTTTGCCCACGAACACTTTAGAGGTGAAACAGAAATGATATACAGCTAGTTTAAGCAAAGTTATAGCATATTCAATATATCTATGATCCTTTCCAAAATCTTTCGTATAAAATTGGGCGTGGACCTAACCCGATTTCGATAATTTTTTTTCGAAATATTGCCTGTATTAATATAAATATGTGTGCTGAATTTCACTTTGCTATCTTGAGCGGTTTTTGATTTATGATTAATAATATTTCCAAATTTGACTTAATCAAAAGTGGGCGGTACCACGCCCCATTTTAAAAATTTCTTCAAAAATATATTTTTTGCCTTAACGCTAAAGTGCACACCAAATATTATCCTTATAGGTGTATTATGTACTGAATAATCACTCTTTTTGTATTTTCGAAAATATTATATATATAGAAAGTGGGCGTGGCTTTTAACCGATTTTGCCTATTTTCAATAGCGCTCCGAGATAAGTGAAAAGGAACCTGCATACCAAATTTCATTGAGATATCTCAAGATTTACTCAAGTTATCGTGTTCACAGACGGACGGACGGACAGACGGACAGACGGACGGACGGACGGACATGGCTCAATCAATTTCTCTTTTCCTCCTGAACATTTTGATACATATAAGTCAATATCTATCTCGATTCGTTTATGCCGTTACATACTACCGTTAGGCGAATGAAGTTAATATACCTTGTGTGCGAAGCACTACTAGGTATAAAAAAGGCAATAGGGAGTTAACTACTTTCCCGTAAATCTTGCTTGTTTGTCATTCGATTTGCATAATTTTTGGCAGGAGTATACTACATACTATTGGGAAGCATCTCACTAACTTTCATTGAAATACCTTCTTGAAATTTCAAGCAATCGCTTTTGAAAATAACAGAACTTTTTTGCTGAAAAGTGGGCGGCGCCACGCCTACTTCAACAAAATCCAAAAAATTTTTTTGCAGTTTAGTTTTTCTTAAAAAGCTTATTAAGTGTGTAAAATCTTATATATATAACTTATACAGTTATGGAAATATCGCGATTTTAATTTTACAAAGAAATTTTTCAAAACTGTGTTCAAAAAGTGGGCGTGTCCGTTCACCGATTTTGTTTATTTTTACAGCAAAGAGTTACCTTTATATGTTGAACACTTTCTGTAAATATCGTTTCAATAAGTCAATTTTTACCGGAGTTATGGCATGGAAAGTTTTGTGGAATAATCCCCCATAAAGGGGCGGGGCCACGCCCATTTTCCAAAAATTTTGTGCTTTCGACTTTCTTTGCCCACGAACACTTTAGAGGTGAAATAGAAATGATATACAGCTAGTTTAAGCAAAGTTATAGCATATTCAATATATCCATGATCCTTTTCAAAATCTTTCGTATAAAATTGGGCGTGGACCTAATCCGATTTCGCTAATTTTTTTTCGAAATATTGCCTGTATTAATATAAATATGTGTGCTGAATTTTATTTTGCTATCTTGAGCGGTTTTTGATTTATGATTAATAATATTTCCAAATTTGACTTAATCAAAAGTGGGCGGTGCCACGCCCTTTTTTAAAAATTTCTTCACAAATTTATTTTTTGCTTTAACGGTAAGGTACACACCAAATTTTATCCTTATAGGTGTATTATGTACTGAATAATCACTCTTTTTGTATTTTCGAAAATATTATATATATAGAAAGTGGGCGTGGCTTTTAACCGATTTTGCCTATTTTCAATACCGTTCAGAGATATGTAAAAAGGAACCTGCATACAAAGTTTCATTGAGATATCTCAAGATTTACTCAAGTTATCGTGTTCACAGACGGACAGACGGACAGACGGACGGACGGACGGACGGACGGACATGGCTCAATCAATTTCTCTTCTCCTCCTGAATATTTTGATATATATAAGTCAATATCTATCTCGATTCGTTTATGCCGTTACATACTACCGTTAGGCCAATGAAGTTAATATACCTTGTGTGCGAAGCACTACTAGGTATAAAAAAGGCAATAGGGAGTTAACTACTTTCCCGTAAATCTTGCTTGTTTGTCATTCGATTTGCATAATTTTTGGCAGGAGTATACTACATACTATTGGGAAGCATCTCACTAACTTTCATTGAAATACCTTCTTGAAATTTCAAGCAATCGCTTTTGAAAATAGCAGACCTTTTTTGCTGAAAAGTGGGCGGCGCCACGCCTACTTCAACAAAATCCACAAAATTTTTTTGCAGTTTAGTTTTTCTTAAAAAGCTTATTAAGTGTGTAAAATCTTATATATATAACTTATACAGTTATGGAAATATCGCGATTTTAATTTTACAAAGAAATTTTTCAAAACTGTGTTCAAAAAGTGGGCGTGTCCGTTCACCGATTTTGTTTATTTTTACAGCAAAGAGTCACCTTTATATGTTGAACACTTTCTGTAAATATCGTTTCAATAAGTCAATTTTTACCGGAGTTATGGCATGGAAAGTTTTATGGAATAATCCCCCATAAAGGGGCGGGGCCACGCCCATTTTCCAAAAATTTTGTGCTTTCGACTTTCTTTGCCCACGAACACTTTAGAGGTGAAACAGAAATGATATACAGCTAGTTTAAGCAAAGTTATAGCATATTCAATATATCTATGATCCTTTCCAAAATCTTTCGTATAAAATTGGGCGTGGACCTAACCCGATTTCGATAATTTTTTTTCGAAATATTGCCTGTATTAATATAAATATGTGTGCTGAATTTCACTTTGCTATCTTGAGCGGTTTTTGATTTATGATTAATAATATTTCCAAATTTGACTTAATCAAAAGTGGGCGGTACCACGCCCCATTTTAAAAATTTCTTCAAAAATGTATTTTTTGCCTTAACGCTAAAGTGCACACCAAATATTATCCTTATAGGTGTATTATGTACTGAATAATCACTCTTTTTGTATTTTCGAAAATATTATATATATAGAAAGTGGGCGTGGCTTTTAACCGATTTTGCCTATTTTCAATAGCGCTCCGAGATAAGTGAAAAGGAACCTGCATACCAAATTTCATTGAGATATCTCAAGATTTACTCAAGTTATCGTGTTCACAGACGGACGGACGGACAGACGGACAGACGGACGGACGGACGGACATGGCTCAATCAATTTCTCTTTTCCTCCTGAACATTTTGATACATATAAGTCAATATCTATCTCGATTCGTTTATGCCGTTACATACTACCGTTAGGCGAATGAAGTTAATATACCTTGTGTGCGAAGCACTACTAGGTATAAAAAAGGCAATAGGGAGTTAACTACTTTCCCGTAAATCTTGCTTGTTTGTCATTCGATTTGCATAATTTTTGGCAGGAGTATACTACATACTATTGGGAAGCATCTCACTAACTTTCATTGAAATACCTTCTTGAAATTTCAAGCAATCGCTTTTGAAAATAGCAGACCTTTTTTGCTGAAAAGTGGGCGGCGCCACGCCTACTTCAACAAAATCCACAAAATTTTTTTGCAGTTTAGTTTTTCTTAAAAAGCTTATTAAGTGTGTAAAATCTTATATTTCTAACTTATACAGTTATGGAAATATCGCGATTTTAATTTTACAAAGAAATTTTTCAAAACTGTGTTCAAAAAGTGGGCGTGTCCGTTCACCGATTTTGTTTATTTTTACAGCAAAGAGTTACCTTTATATGTTGAACACTTTCTGTAAATATCGTTTCAATAAGTCAATTTTTACCGGAGTTATGGCATGGAAAGTTTTATGGAATAATCCCCATAAAGGGGCGGGGCCACGCCCAATTTCCAAAAATTTTGTGTTTTCGACTTTCTTTGCCCACGAACACTTTAGAGGTGAAACAGAAATGATATACAGCTAGTTTAAGCAAAGTTATAGCATATTCAATATATCTATGATCCTTTCCAAAATCTTTCGTATAAAATTGGGCGTGGACCTAACCCGATTTCGATAATTTTTTTCGAAATATTGCCTGTATTAATATAAATATGTGTGCTGAATTTCACTTTGCTATCTTGAGCGGTTTTTCATTTATGATTAATAATATTTCCAAATTTGACTTAATCAAAAGTGGGCGGCACCACGCCCCATTTTAAAAATTTCTTCAAAAATGTATTTTTTGCCTTAACGCTAAAGTGCACACCAAATATTATCCTTATATGTGTTATGTACTGAATAATCAATCTTTTTGTATTTTCGAAAATATTATATATATAGAAAGTGGGCGTGGCTTTTAACCGATTTTGCCTATTTTCAATAGCGCTCCGAGATAAGTGAAAAGGAACCTGCATACCAAATTTCATTGAGATATCTCAAGATTTACTCAAGTTATCGTGTTCACAGACGGACGGACGGACAGACGGACAGACGGACGGACGGACAGACGGACGGACGGACGGACATGGCTCAATCAATTTCTTTTTCCTCCTGAACATTTTGATATATATAAGTCAATATCTATCTCGATTCGTTTATGCCGTTACATACTACCGTTAGGCGAATGAAGTTAATATACCTTGTGTGCGAAGCACTACTAGGTATAAAAAAGGCAATAGGGAGTTAACTACTTTCCCGTAAATCTTGCTTGTTTGTCATTCGATTTGCATAATTTTTGGCAGGAGTATACTACATACTATTGGGAAGCATCTCACTAACTTTCATTGAAATACCTTCTTGAAATTTCAAGCAATCGCTTTTGAAAATAACAGACCTTTTTTGCTGAAAAGTGGGCGGCGCCACGCCTACTTCAACAAAATCCACAAAATTTTTTTGCAGTTTAGTTTTTCTTAAAAAGCTTATTAAGTGTGTAAAATCTTATATATATAACTTATACAGTTATGGAAATATCGCGATTTTAATTTTACAAAGAAATTTTTCAAAACTGTGTTCAAAAAGTGGGCGTGTTCGTTCACCGATTTTGTTTATTTTTACAGCAAAGAGTTACCTTTATATGTTGAACACTTTCTGTAAATATCGTTTCAATAAGTCAATTTTTACCGGAGTTATGGCATGGAAAGTTTTGTGGAATAATCCCCCAGAAAGGGGCGGGGCCACGCCCATTTTCCAAAAATTTTGTGCTTTCGACTTTCTTTGCCCAACGAACACTTTAGAGGTGAAATAGAAATGATATACAGCTAGTCTAAGCAAAGTTATAGCATATTCAATATATCCATGATCCTTTTCAAAATCTTTCGTATAAAATTGGGCGTGGACCTAATCCGATTTCGCTAATTTTTTTTCGAAATATTGCCTGTATTAATATAAATATGGGTGCTGAATTTTATTTTGCTATCTTGAGCGGTTTTTGATTTATGATTAATAATATTTCCAAATTTGACTTAATCAAAAGTGGGCGGTGCCACGCCCTTTTTTAAAAATTTCTTCACAAATTTATTTTTTGCTTTAACGGTAAGGTACACACCAAATTTTATCCTTATAGGTGTATTATGTACTGAATAATCACTCTTTTTGTATTTTCGAAAATATTATATATATAGAAAGTGGGCGTGGCTTTTAACCGATTTTGCCTATTTTCAATACCGTTCAGAGATATGTAAAAAGGAACCTGCATACAAAGTTTCATTGAGATATCTCAAGATTTACTCAAGTTATCGTGTTCACAGACGGACGGACGGACGGACGGACGGACATGGCTCAATCAATTTCTCTTCTCCTCCTGAACATTTTGATATATATAAGTCAATATCTATCTCGATTCGTTTATGCCGTTACATACTACCGTTAGGCCAATGAAGTTAATATACCTTGTGTGCGAAGCACTACTAGGTATAAAAAGGCAATAGGGAGTTAACTACTTTCCCGTAAATCTTGCTTGTTTGTCATTCGATTTGCATAATTTTTGGCAGTAGTATACTACATACTATTGGGAAGCATCTCACTAACTTTCATTGAAATACCTTCTTGAAATTTCAAGCAATCGCTTTTGAAAATAGCAGACCTTTTTTGCTGAAAAGTGGGCGGCGCCACGCCTACTTCAGTAAGTGTTTAAAATCTTATATATATAACTTATACAGTTATGGAAATATCGCGATTTTAATTTTACAAAGAAATTTTTCAAAACTGTGTTCAAAAAGTGGGCGTGTCCGTTCACCGATTTTGTTTATTTTTACAGCAAAGAGTGGCGGGGCCACGCCCATTTTCCAAAAATTTTGTGTTTTCGACTTTCTTTGCCCACGAACACTTTAGAGGTGAAACAGAAATGATATACAGCTAGTTTAAGCAAAGTTATAGCATATTCAATATATCTATGATCCTTTCCAAAATCTTTCGTATAAAATTGGGCGTGGACCTAACCCGATTTCGATAATTTTTTTTCGAAATATTGCCTGTATTAATATAAATATGTGTGCTGAATTTCACTTTGCTATCTTGAGCGGTTTTTGATTTATGATTAATAATATTTCCAAATTTGACTTAATCAAAAGTGGGCGGTACCACGCCCCATTTTAAAAATTTCTTCAAAAATATATTTTTTGCCTTAACGCTAAAGTGCACACCAAATATTATCCTTATAGGTGTATTATGTACTGAATAATCACTCTTTTTGTATTTTCGAAAATATTATATATATAGAAAGTGGGCGTGGCTTTTAACCGATTTTGCCTATTTTCAATAGCGCTCCGAGATAAGTGAAAAGGAACCTGCATACCAAATTTCATTGAGATATCTCAAGATTTACTCAAGTTATCGTGTTCACAGACGGACGGACGGACAGACGGACAGACGGACGGACGGACGGACATGGCTCAATCAATTTCTCTTTTCCTCCTGAACATTTTGATACATATAAGTCAATATCTATCTCGATTCGTTTATGCCGTTACATACTACCGTTAGGCGAATGAAGTTAATATACCTTGTGTGCGAAGCACTACTAGGTATAAAAAAGGCAATAGGGAGTTAACTACTTTCCCGTAAATCTTGCTTGTTTGTCATTCGATTTGCATAATTTTTGGCAGGAGTATACTACATACTATTGGGAAGCATCTCACTAACTTTCATTGAAATACCTTCTTGAAATTTCAAGCAATCGCTTTTGAAAATAACAGAACTTTTTTGCTGAAAAGTGGGCGGCGCCACGCCTACTTCAACAAAATCCACAAAATTTTTTTGCAGTTTAGTTTTTCTTAAAAAGCTTATTAAGTGTGTAAAATCTTATATATATAACTTATACAGTTATGGAAATATCGCGATTTTAATTTTACAAAGAAATTTTTCAAAACTGTGTTCAAAAAGTGGGCGTGTCCGTTCACCGATTTTGTTTATTTTTACAGCAAAGAGTTACCTTTATATGTTGAACACTTTCTGTAAATATCGTTTCAATAAGTCAATTTTTACCGGAGTTATGGCATGGAAAGTTTTGTGGAATAATCCCCCATAAAGGGGCGGGGCCACGCCCATTTTCCAAAAATTTTGTGCTTTCGACTTTCTTTGCCCACGAACACTTTAGAGGTGAAATAGAAATGATATACAGCTAGTTTAAGCAAAGTTATAGCATATTCAATATATCCATGATCCTTTTCAAAATCTTTCGTATAAAATTGGGCGTGGACCTAATCCGATTTCGCTAATTTTTTTTCGAAATATTGCCTGTATTAATATAAATATGTGTGCTGAATTTTATTTTGCTATCTTGAGCGGTTTTTGATTTATGATTAATAATATTTCCAAATTTGACTTAATCAAAAGTGGGCGGTGCCACGCCCTTTTTTAAAAATTTCTTCACAAATTTATTTTTTGCTTTAACGGTAAGGTACACACCAAATTTTATCCTTATAGGTGTATTATGTACTGAATAATCACTCTTTTTGTATTTTCGAAAATATTATATATATAGAAAGTGGGCGTGGCTTTTAACCGATTTTGCCTATTTTCAATACCGTTCAGAGATATGTAAAAAGGAACCTGCATACAAAGTTTCATTGAGATATCTCAAGATTTACTCAAGTTATCGTGTTCACAGACGGACGGACGGACGGACATGGCTCAATCAATTTCTCTTCTCCTCCTGAACATTTTGATATATATAAGTCAATATCTATCTCGATTCGTTTATGCCGTTACATACTACCGTTAGGCCAATGAAGTTAATATACCTTGTGTGCGAAGCACTACTAGGTATAAAAAAGGCAATAGGGAGTTAATTACTTTCCCGTAAATCTTGCTTGTTTGTCATTCGATTTGCATAATTTTTGGCAGGAGTATACTACATACTATTAGGAAGCATCTCACTAACTTTCATTGAAATACCTTCTTGAAATTTCAAGCAATCGCTTTTGAAAATAGCAGACCTTTTTTGCTGAAAAGTGGGCGGCGCCACGCCTACTTCAACAAAATCCACAAAATTTTTTTGCAGTTTAGTTTTTCTTAAAAAGCTTATTAAGTGTGTAAAATCTTATATATATAACTTATACAGTTATGGAAATATCGCGATTTTAATTTTACAAAGAAATTTTTCAAAACTGTGTTCAAAAAGTGGGCGTGTCCGTTCACCGATTTTGTTTATTTTTACAGCAAAGAGTTACCTTTATATGTTGAACACTTTCTGTAAATATCGTTTCAATAAGTCAATTTTTACCGGAGTTATGGCATGGAAAGTTTTATGGAATAATCCCCCATAAAGGGGCGGGGCCACGCCCATTTTCCAAAAATTTTGTGTTTTCGACTTTCTTTGCCCACGAACACTTTAGAGGTGAAACAGAAATGATATACAGCTAGTTTAAGCAAATTGGGCGTGGACCTAACCCGATTTCGATAATTTTTTTTCGAAATATTGCCTGTATTAATATAAATATGTGTGCTGAATTTCACTTTGCTATCTTGAGCGGTTTTTGATTTATGATTAATAATATTTCCAAATTTGACTTAATCAAAAGTGGGCGGTACCACGCCCCATTTTAAAAATTTCTTCAAAAATGTATTTTTTGCCTTAACGCTAAAGTGCACACCAAATATTATCCTTATAGGTGTATTATGTACTGAATAATCACTCTTTTTGTATTTTCGAAAATATTATATATATAGAAAGTGGGCGTGGCTTTTAACCGATTTTTCCTATTTTCAATAGCGCTCCGAGATAAGTGAAAAGGAACCTGCATACCAAATTTCATTGAGATATCTCAAGATTTACTCAAGTTATCGTGTTCACAGACGGACGGACGGACGGACGGACGGACGGACGGACATGGCTCAATCAATTTCTCTTTTCCTCCTGAACATTTTGATACATATAAGTCAATATCTATCTCGATTCGTTTATGCCGTTACATACTACCGTTAGGCGAATGAAGTTAATATACCTTGTGTGCGAAGCACTACTAGGTATAAAAAAGGCAATGGTGAGTTAACTACTTTCCCGTAAATCTTGCTTGTTTGTCATTCGATTTGCCTAATTTTTGGCAGGAGTATACTACATACTATTGGGAAGCATCTCACTAACTTTCATTGAAATACCTTCTTGAAATTTCAAGCAATCGCTTTTGAAAATAACAGACCTTTTTTGCTGAAAAGTGGGCGGCGCCACGCCTACTTCAACAAAATCCAAAAAATTTTTTTGCAGTTTAGTTTTTCTTAAAAAGCTTATTAAGTGTGTAAAATCTTATATATATAACTTATACAGTTATGGAAATATCGCGATTTTAATTTTACAAAGAAATTTTTCAAAACTGTGTTCAAAAAGTGGGCGTGTCCGTTCACCGATTTTGTTTATTTTTACAGCAAAGAGTTACCTTTATATGTTGAACACTTTCTGTAAATATCGTTTCAATAAGTCAATTTTTACCAGAGTTATGGCATGGAAAGTTTTGTGGAATAATCCCCCATAAAGGGGCGGGGCTACGCCCATTTTCCAAAAATTTTGTGCTTTCGACTTTCTTTGCCCACGAACACTTTAGAGGTGAAATAGAAATGATATACAGCTAGTTTAAGCAAAGTTATAGCATATTCAATATATCCATGATCCTTTTCAAAATCTTTCGTATAAAATTGGGCGTGGACCTAATCCGATTTCGCTAATTTTTTTTCGAAATATTGCCTGTATTAATATAAATATGTGTGCTGAATTTTATTTTGCTATCTTGAGCGGTTTTTGATTTATGATTAATAATATTTCCAAATTTGACTTAATCAAAAGTGGGCGGTGCCACGCCCTTTTTTAAAAATTTCTTCACAAATTTATTTTTTGCTTTAACGGTAAGGTACACACCAAATTTTATCCTTATAGGTGTATTATGTACTGAATAATCACTCTTTTTGTATTTTCGAAAATATTATATATATAGAAAGTGGGCGTGGCTTTTAACCGATTTTGCCTATTTTCAATACCGTTCAGAGATATGTAAAAAGGAACCTGCATACAAAGTTTCATTGAGATATCTCAAGATTTACTCAAGTTATCGTGTTCACAGACGGACGGACGGACGGACGGACGGACATGGCTCAATCAATTTCTCTTCTCCTCCTGAACATTTTGATATATATAAGTCAATATCTATCTCGATTCGTTTATGCCGTTACATACTACCGTTAGGCCAATGAAGTTAATATACCTTGTGTGCGAAGCACTACTAGGTATAAAAACGAGTCAGTAAAAATTTTAAAAGACGGTGCAGTAATACCATCAGGAAAACATAAAGTTAATAATCAAACAATAGATGGGGTATATTTGATAACTTTTCAAGATAATGTAATAATCGACAATAAAAAATATGAAAACCCAACAGGAAAAATTTTGAACTATTTAAAAGAAGGAAAATTTAAACCATTTTTTGTTAAAAAATATGTCGAAACAAAAAATGTAGATTTGAGGTTGGACAATTTCAATGTACTTAACCCAATAAGGCAGGAAATAAAAAGAAATCCTTTTTGGTGGTCATTTACTATTTTACTATTGATAACAATAACTACATATTTAATTTATAAATTAATCGTACACATTAATATTAAAATGAAATTAAAAAATTCAAAAGAAAAAGAAGAAACTTTATTGAGGTTGGCCAATCAAATAAATCATTTAACCGCTTTGTATTCGAAGACGGGACGCTTCGATTTAGAGGTGGGGGAGTTAACGCCACCACTTACACATAGCACTTACCCATAATGTAAACATATATACTTCTACGCATTGGCTCATGCCACTTACCTATAATGTAAACAATTACACTTCTAAGCTAATGTGTCAAATATGTCGCTTGACACATATGGTCCGCTTTCTTTGGAAATAGGAATTTAAGTAACATATTATTTATCGCATTTCCGTTCCTAGAAGTTAGGCTTAAATATTGTATCTAGGCTTAAGCATGAGATTGTATAAAAGATGAATAATAAAGAAAGTCAGTTCAGTTTTTGTTTGCCAAGCAGTCATGCTGCAAAATAATTGACTCATCATTTGAAGCAACGGTTTAGTGAGGATATTTTTTAAAAACCTCCCGCGACCGGGCTAAAGTTTAAGTTGCATACGCAGGCACGCGTATGTGCCTCGATGTCACATCAGAAATGATTTAATAACTTTTTAACTACAAAAGTCTCCATCCTGGAAAAAATTTATTCTTTTAGATGAAAATTCAGCGCATATTATATATATTTTTTCAAAAATATTTTTTGGACATGTTTTTAATAATTGTTAAAAGAAAATTTACTTAAAAGAAAAAAAAATTGATTTTGTAAAATTTAATATTTCTTAAAAGCAGTTATAAAACAAATATTGTTACCTTCAAAATAAGACAAAAATTAGTAAGATACGATTACTACAACCAAAGTTATAGAATTTTGAATGTGGACAAGTTTGCTTAAATTTGCTTAACCGTCGTATTTAAAAACATGCATATCTCTGAAAGAAAATTTTTTTCGACGAAATCCTGATATAGGTGTTAACTCAAATTACGAAAAGATTCCCAGAAATAAATTTGGTGACTTTTAAAAAAGTGAAAATTTTTTTTTCTCCGTACGATTTGTAAAATAATGACCCAATTCACGATATTTTGTTTTGTCTATTCAGGGAATTATATTCACGATTTATTTTCCACAGGCACGTTAAATCTGTACCCAGATTTCTATCTGTGCAACTTTAACTATCACTTTTTTAAATTCACAATTTTAAGGACACATTAAATCGGCATCCAGATTTCTATCTGTGTCACTCGGACATAGCTTCACTTAGCAATCGACTTCTGAGTCAGCAAATTCCGTTCTCTGTTTCCTTAAAGATACAAGATATTTATATTAATTAAGAAAATGGAGACATTCATACGACTCTCCAACTGCATAGTTTCATTAGAGCAAGACTTTGGTGCTATACAGGTCGAAGAATCAAACAAATACTCCCTTGCAATACAGCAAGAGGAGTTGAAGTCATTGTGGAAGAAGAGCAAGACGGCTTATGAAAGCCTTCTTAGTTCCACAGAACTGTCCAAAGAAGACTTGCAGTCTTTATGCATGGCTGCTATAAATGCTGAGGTTGAAAGACTATCCGTACCTGCCACACCTGCCCCTAAAGTATCTGAATCTTCCAGCAGAGAAAATAATATTCGCCTCCCTCCGTGTGACACCGAGGTGTTCAAGGGTGACTATCTTTCTTGGCCAACCTTTAGGGACTTGTTCACGACTATATATATATTAAACAAACGCCTTACGCTGGTTAAAAATTATATCACCTCAACCAAAAAACTGAAGGGGAGGCAAAAGAAATTGTGCGCAGGTGGCCATTGACAAATGAAGGCTTTCCAACGGCCTGGAAAAATCTGAGTGACAGCTACGAAAACAAACGTATCCTAGTCAACACTCAGTTAAAATCACTATTTAGTTTGACGGCAGTCGATAATGAATGGGGAACGTCAATTAAAAAGTTGCAGCGAGATATTAATAATTTCATATCGTCACTACAATGCCATCAAATTGACATTTCGAATTGGGATGCAATAATAACTTACTTATGCTCCAAAAAGCTTCCGGAATGCACTCTGGTTTTATGGGAAGAAACCCTAGAGAACAAAACAGAGATTCCAAAATGGGAAGATATGGACAAATTTTTGTCCAATCGGTTCCAAACGTTGGAAACCGTCTCTGACCTCCGGGGTAGCAAACCATCCAAAGCACCCAGAAGTAAAAATAATGCACGGGAAACGCCTGCGAAACTTGGTGTATACCAAGCCAGCGTCCCAAAACCTTCACGTAAAATTTGCAACAGTAAAGAGCACAAATTTCGAAATTGTCCGAAATTCCAACAATGTCAAAACCAACAATTGTTGCTTGAACTGCCTGTCGGCGGGACACACAGTGACACGATGCACAAGTTCATTTAACTGCAGCTCGTGTCACGCAATTCACAACACCTTACTCCACTTGGCAACAGCTCAGCCAAAAGCAACTAACCAGAGGTGGCGTCAAAATACGTCAGATGATAGGCCCTGAAATTCACAGCAGGCGCGAGACAGTCTGGAATCTGAAAAGAGGAAAGATATTAATAACGTCTCGTCTTGTCATGCTACTAAGGGGGTATTATTAGGAACGGCCCGGGTTAAGATACGCTATAATGGGGCCGATTTTTCTGCTAGAGCCCTAACTGACTCCGGTTCAGAATGCTCATTCATAACAGAAAGACTGAAGCGTAGAATAAACCTCCCATCCGGGGTGAACGAGTCATGCTCCATTCAATTATTCTCCTTAACCGACCCCTTAGTTAGCGCCACAGTGGTCTTGGTCCTACCCCAATTAACGGGGGGTCTTCCTACTTGCCAAGTAAGCTCAATGACACGGCAGGCATTCCCTGATCTAATTCTGGCGGATAAGAGGTTCTTCATTAATGAACCAGTCGACCTCATCCTAGGAGGCGACATTTACCCCCAAATTATCCTGAACGGTATAACCAAAAACGTTTTAGACACGCTTCTTGCACAGGAAACCGTATTCGGTTGGATCTTAACCGGTTGTGCAGAAGCACCCCAACGAACCAACACACGGGCATCGTTTTTCAACGAAGTAAACCTGGACAAGCAGTTAACCGCTTTCTGGGAGTTGGAGGATGTCCCTAAGAAAAGGGCACTAAATGAAGACAACGCCTATTGCGAGGCACTTTTCAAGGCCACTACGGAACGGAACTCCGATGGGAAATATATCGTCGCCCTTCCATTTAAAAAGGATTTCCCTAACAACATTTGCTTGGGGCCTTCTCTAAAGGACGTTTGCTCCCAATTCTATAGAAATGAAGACTCCGGCCTTACAAACCGAGCATAATAGAGTTTTAGCAGAATATGAGAGGTTAGGGCATATGTCAAGGGTTCCCGCTATCATACCGTCCCATTCTACAGATTGCTACTTCTTACCCCATCATGCGGTTATAAAAGAAGAAAGCACGACAACAAAGATCCGGATGGTATTCAATGCTTCATGTCCTACTGCTAATGGCACAAGCTTAAATGACGTACTTCATACAGGCCAGTTCTTCAGACCGATCTGACCATCCTACTTCTTCGATGGCGATTTTTCAAGCATGTTTTCAATAGCGACATTGAGAAAATGTACCGCCAGATGTGGGTATGAAGTCTAGCACGCATTGCAATCAGCGGGATTTTCCCTCCGAAAATGGACGTCGAACTGCAGCAAAATATTGCAAGGCATACCCAAACCTCATCGTCTGCATGAGGACTTCCTGGAATTCGAGGATTCAAGTACGGTTAAAACCCTAGGGATCCGCTGGAACGCGCATTCCGACTCCTACTTCACGGCAAAACCTATCGAAAATAGGGATACGATAACAAAAAGGGCAATATTTTCAGCAATCGACAAATTGTTCGATCCACTAGGCTGGCTGGCACTAGTAGTCATAGTAGCCAAAATTCTTATGCGAAACATATGGCTAGAGGGGACTGACTGGGACGAAAAGCTGTTTGCACAAACCCTAGATCGGTGGCTAAGCTTCACACAGGATTACGACGAAATCAATAACATTCGAATACCGAGATGGGTGCATTTCACACCATTCAACGAGATGGAAATACACGGGTTCTGCGATGCATCAGAAAAGGCCTACGCAGCTACAATCTTTTTACGAGCCAAGGTAAGGGATCAGAACTACGTCCATTTACTAATGGCTAAAAGAAGAGTGGCTCCTATTAAAACGATATCATTACCCCGATTAGAGTTATGCGGAGCAGTCTTACTGGCCGAAACAATAGAATCGGTTTGCGAAAACCTAAACTTAGTCAATTTCAATACGTATCCATGGACCGATTCAACGATCGTTCTGGCTTGGATCAGAAATCCACCATGCTTTTGGCCAACATTCGTGGCTCACATAGTAAGAAAGATTGTGGAAAAGGTGGGAAATTAAATCTGGCGACATGTAGATTCCGCATCAAACCCAGCAGACATGGCCAGCAGAGGACTATCCGCAAAGGATATCGTGAACAAGACCTTGTGGTGGCAGGGACCTTCTTGGCTACAAGAAGACAAGACAAAATGGCCAACTCAAGAAAAATATTATGGTACAAACATCGAAGAAAAGAGAGTACAAGTGCACACAACTAAGCAAATACACAATAACGAGGACATTCTCGAAAGGTTTTCTAGTTTTTCAAGGGCTTTGAGGGTTATATCATACATTTTGAGCTTCTCTCAAAGAACTAATCCCAAAACAAAATCTTCTTTCAAGGCGGAGTCATACCTCATTTCGCCCGAGGAAATTAGGGCTATGACTCGACGTCTTATCAAATTATATCAACAGAAACATTATTCTGAAGAGCTAAGGGATTTAAAAAGCGGTAAACCTATTGGGACAAAAAGTGAAGTCCTTCCTCTCAACCCCTTCGTCGACAGCCATGACATACTGCGAGTGGGCGGTCGTCTGTCTGCGTCCCTTGATCTCTCCTTCAATGAACGCCATCCAGTAATCCTCCCGTACGCCTCTCAGTTTACGCGTCTTCTCGGCCATTTTATCCATAGAATATCCCTCCACGGCGAAAACCAGCTCATGTTGCGCCTACTACGTACGCAGTATTGGATCCCAAGGGTCAAAAATATGATCCGGTCCACCATCCACAACTGCAAAGTTTGCACAATCTACCGTAAGCGAGCCCAAACCCAACTAATGGGAAACCTCCCTCCAGAACGCACCACCTTTTCACGCGCATTCACAAATACCGGGGAAGATTCCGCCGGACCATTCGATATTAAATTCTACAGTGGAAGAGGTTGTCGTCTATCAAAGGGCTGCGTTTGCCTCTTTGTCTGCTTCACGACCAAAGCTCATCACTTAGAAGCCACTAGTGACCTTAGTACCGCAGCGTTTCTAGCAGCGCTCGACAGATTTGTTGCGAGACGAGGATGTCCAAAGAACATCTACTCCGACAATGGATCTAACTTGTCGGAGCCTCTCGAGCCCTCCGCTCAGAGGTCCAAGCATTTCTGTCGGACGCCCGCAATCAAACTCTGTCCAAATACCACCATCAGATCCTGACCTGGCACTTCATACCTGCAGGCGCTCCTCATATGGGGGGACTGTGGGAAGCAGGGGTAAAAAGTTTCAAAACCCACTTCAAAAAGATCGCATCAGATCATAAATTTACCTTGGAAGAGTTTAGTACCCTACTGTGTCGCATCGAGTCTTGCCTCAACTCTCGACCACTTACCATCGTCCAACGAGTCATGGAACTTGGAGCCCCTCACGCCCGGACATTTCCTCGTTGGAGGACATCTATTAGCCCCACCGGACACTGACGTTAGCGAGAATCGCGCCTCACTCGTCAACCGATGGGAAAAGCTTAAGGCCCTGCATCAGACGTTTTGCAAACGCTGGAAAACGGAATACCTCACAGAACTGCAAAAGCGCGTTAAGTGGAAACCGCCCCAATCCAACATGAAACAAGGGGACCTAGTCGTTCTAAAGGAGGACAACCTTCCTCCCAACGAATGGAGGCTAGGACGAATTGCTCAGTTACATCATGGATCAGATAACCGAGTCCGTGTCGTTGTACTTGATACCGCGAGGGGGCAGACTACCAGACCAATCACGAAATTGGTCCTACTACCATCCTGAAACGATGACGAAAACTAATCCTATTCCAATTCTCAATCTCCCTAATTCCACTTCTAATTACTTAACGAACTAGGAGGGAGGTCATAGTTTAGTCGAAGCGACTTAACAAAAAGTCAGTCCGACATTTCACAAGAAAATAAACGCACTCGTTCAAACGGAACGAGGCCAACCGAAACCCGTTCATTTCTGTCATCTATACATACATATTAGAACATCCATAAAAAAAAAAAAAATTTTTCTTCGCTCCACACGCATTTTCTGAAAGAATGGGGATAAAAAATAAGATCTGCAAAAAAATCAGGCCATCTGTAGTGCAAAAATGCCATGGAAATTTGACCTAAAGGCTAAAAATGCACTAAAAAATGGAATATGTCTTTATTGGTTAATATCTCCTAAACTAGTAATTTTTGGAGAAATAAAGACATAACGACTTTTATTTAGATTGGAGTCAGGAGTAAATTGCCCATATAAAGGTTGTACCTGCGAGTGTCCTTTCAAGGACTTTTAATAAGCCGAAGTAAATTTATTATTTTTCATTTTTTTTGTAATGTTCAAATAAAATACTTGCAAAATTATGGATTAGATAAGCTATACATCGTTTGGTAGGATATTAGCCACAGTTTAATAATAACATTACATTTTAATTTTACCAACATTTCTGCAATGGTTGGTTGACATAAAACTGAGAAAAAACTGTTTTTACATTTCTAAAAACATGCAATATGGGATAGTTCAGGGGTCAAAGTTCTCATTCTCTTCCCTCCAAATGCATTTTCTGAAAGTTTGGGGGTAGACGACAATATGTGTAAAAAAGTTTAGCCATCTGTAGTGAAAAAATGCCATGAAAATTTGACCTAAAAGCTAAAAATGCACTAAAAAATTGTATATGTCTTTATTGGCTAATATCTCGTAAGCAAGTGTTTCATAGAGAAATAATAATAAAGACTTTTATTAAGAATGGTATCAGGAGTAAATTCTCCATACACATTTTTTTCCTGCGAATGTCCTTTTAAGCACCTTTCATAAGAATGTTTTTTTTCTAATTAATTCCAATTTTTTTTCTATAGTATAATATGTATATATTTTAGTTAAAAATTTAGTTTTGCCAGTAAACCGGTACTGAACTGTCAAAAAGAAATACATTCATAATAAACGTGTAATTGTGACCTCTAGACCAAGAAATTTAAAATAAAAATACTTCTGATAAGGCACCACAATGGAAAATAAATACAAAAGCGTGTTCTTAATTGGTAAGTCTTTAAAACTAAGTAAATATTGTTCTACATAGGTAAGAAAAAAAATGTTTGAGTGCAGATGCGCTTCCTAGCAGAAGGGAGGTGTTTAGTGTATTTTTTTATTTAATGCAAAACAAAAAAAAAGTGCAAAAGACAGTGCTTCATTTTTATCAGAAAAACTCATCAATTCATACGAAATATTCGAAATTCCAATGAAAAGACGTGACGAAATTAAAAGAATTATCCTATCAAGTTAAAATAGGTATAATATTAATATTGTTTTATAGACTTCACAACATTTCATATTATTATTAAATTTGTTCCGTTACATGTTTACCATTTTACTTCAACATAGCTATAAAATTAGAACTGTGCGCCTGAGTTATCTCATATTGTATGTTTTCAAAAATTAAAAAAAAAAAAATTTCTCAGTTTTACGCCAACCTACATTGCAAAAGTGGTAATAAAATTAAAATGCAATGTTAAAATGAAACTTTGGGTAATATTCTATCAAACGGTGTAAAGCTTATGTAACTCATTACTTTTAAAAAAATAAAAAATTAACTTCGACTTATTAAAAGTCCTTGAAAGGACACTCGCAGGTACAACCTTCATATGGGCAATTTACTCCTGACTCCAATCTAAATAAAAGTCTTTATGTCATTATTTCTCCTAAAATTACTAGTTTAGGAGATATTAGCCAATAAAGACATATAAAATTTTTTAGTGCATTTTTAGCTTGTAGGTCAAATTTCCATGGCATTTTTGCACTACAGATGGCCAGTTTTTTGCAGATCTTGTCGTTTACCCCCAAACTTTCAGAAAATGCATTTGGAGAGAAGAGAATTAGAACTTTGACCCCTGAACTATCCCATATTGCAAGTTTTTAGAAATGTAAAAACAACCTTTTCTCAGTTTTATGTCAACCAACCATTGCAGAAATGTTGGTAAAATTAAAATGTAATGTTATTATTAAACTGTGGTTAATATCCTACCGAACGATGTATAGCTTATCTAATCCATAATTTTGCAAGTATTTTATTTGACCATTACAAAAAAATGAAAAATAAAAAAATTTACTTCGGCTTATTAAAAGTCCTTGAAAGGACACTCGCAGGTACAACCTTTATATGGGCAATTTACTCCTGACTCCAATCTAAATAAAAGTCGTTATGTCATTATTTCTCCTAAAATTACTAGTTTAGGAGATATTAGCCAATAAAGACATATTCCATTTTTTAGTGCATTTTTAGCCTTTGGGTCAAATTTCCATGGCATTTTTGCACTACAGATGGCCTGATTTTTTTGCAGATCTTATTTTTTATCCCCATTCTTTCAGAAATTGCGTGTGGAGCGAAATTATTTCATACTTTTTCAAATCCCATACATTCTGTGGGTGTTCTAATACATATATACATATGTATGTAAATATATGGGTCTATTTAGGCGTAACACATTTTGTAAATATGCAAAATTGAGCTACTTTTATGAAATATCTATGGGGCTAAATTCGGGACACGGGTATCAGTTTTACAAGGCACACCCTCACACAACGGAAACAAAGTGAAGTCTTTGCAGACTAGATTAGGGATCCGTACGATAAGTCGAAAATAAAAATGTCAAAACGCAAATGTCGAAATTTTAAAATTTTTAAAATATCGTAATTATATTTTGTGGAATCGAAAAATGTCGAAAATTATTTTACCAAAATAAAAAATGTCGAAAATTCTTTTAATCGAAATAAAAAGGTCGAAAAATGTCGAAAATGTCGAAAACAAACTGTAATAATTTTGAAATGTTTTCTTTAAGCACAGGATTGAATGCCGTGTAAAATTTTTGGTACTGGTGCAGTTTATGGGGCCCTGACAAAACTAGACCAAAAAATTCGAGTGGGGTATCAAAAGACGCGTATTCACGTCTAGATTCAGAATCTGAAATAAGATTTTTTTTTTTTTAATGTTCAAAAGTTATGAGGGTAAAACTTTCCAACTCGGGGCGTGATCCATGTTTTTTATGTGCAGAACACCTTTCACGGTTCTAAAGTTATTTGCAGTTAAAGTTTACAATTTTCTGTCATTTTCATATGGTTGTTGTAATAGCACATGAGACTGAGCCAAAAAAGTGAAAAAGTGTGGGAAACGTGGCACGTGGAAGGACATCACCGTGGCGGTAGCCCCGGCTATGGTACACACCCGGAGTTGGAATGGCGTAGCCCAGGGTTATTTTTTGAAGCGCGGCCGAAGGCCGCCTACGCGAAAGGTTTTCTGCACATAAAAAACATGGATCACGCCCCGAGTTGGAAAGTTTTACCCTAATAACTTTTGAACATTAAAAAAACAAAAATCTCATTTCAGATTCTAAATCTAGACGTGAATACGCGTCTTTTAACACCCCACTCGACTTTTTTGGTCTAGTTTTGGGTGGGCCCCATAAACTGCACCATGGGATCCGTACGATAAGTCGAAAATAAAAATGTCGAAACGCAAATGTCGAAATTTTAAAATTTTTAAAATATCGCAATTATATTTTGTGGAATCGAAAAATGTCGAAAATTATTTTACCGAAATAAAAAATGTCGAAAATTCTTGTAATCGAAATAAAATGGTCGAAAAATGTCGAAAATGTCGAAAACAAACTGTAATAATTTTGAAATGTTTTCTTTAAGCACAGGATTGAATGCCGTGTAAAATTTTTGGTACTGGTGCAGTTTATGCGGCCCTGACAAAACTAGACCAAAAAATTCGAGTGGGGTATCAAAAGACGCGTATTCACGTCTAGATTTAGAATCTGAAATAAGATTTTTTTTTTTTTTAATGTTCAAAAGTTATGAGGGTAAAACTTTCCAACTCGGGGCGTGATCCATGTTTTTTATGTGCAGAACACCTTTTACGGTTCTAAAGTTATTTGCAGTTAAAGTTCACAATTTTCTGTCATTTTCATATGGTTGTTGTAATGGCACATGAGACTGAGCCAAAAAAGTGAAAAAGTGTAGGAAACGTGGCACGTGGAAGGACATCACCGTGGCGGTAGCCACGGCTATGGTACACACCCGGAGTTGGAATGGCGTAGCCCAGGGTTATTTTTTGAAGCGCGGCTGAAGGCCGCCTACGCGAAAGGTTTTCTGCACATAAAAAACATGGATCACGCCCCGAGTTGGAAAGTTTTACCCTAATAACTTTTGAACATTAAAAAAACAAAAATCTCATTTCAGATTCTAAATCTAGACGTGAATACGCGTCTTTTAACACCCCACTCGACTTTTTTGGTCTAGTTTTGGGTGGGCCCCATAAACTGCACCATTACCAATTTTTTTAATGTAGTAGGCAGCGAAATAAATCGGAAATTTTTAAGCACGATCCAGTAATACAGGTCGTGTTGATAGGCCAACTGATTTGTATTTTTTTCTCGAATTTTGACAATCAAAACATTTTTCAGTACGATTTTGACTGTAAATTTTCGCGAATTTTACACACCATTAATTAAGTTAATTCAATATTTTTTTTTTCGACGTCTTTTTTTTCGAGTTTATTTTTTTCGACATATTTTTTTTCGATATTTATTTTTTCGACATTTTCAGTTTCGACATTTTAATTTTCGATTTATCGTACCAGACCCACATAAGTACCATGGATCACGCCCCGAATTGGGGATCTGACCTGGGTCAATTTTCTACATGTTATATATTGATGTTGAGAATTATTTTTGACATTTTTTCATTCGACTTTTTTGTATTCAGTACTTTTTTTTCAACATTGTGTTTTCTGCGTTTTATTTTTCGGCATTATTTTTTCGGTTTTTTAAAATTCGGCAAATTTTTTTTCGACATATCTTACCAGACCCTTAATTTTTAGTAAAACTCAAAAATAAGTTTTATTTTTATAGAAATATTTTTTCTGATTATTTATCATGAAGAGAGAATCGGGGGGTAAGGCTGTTCAGAATCTTAAGCAAATTACGATAGTGCTTTTTACACACAATTTACTTACCTTTCCATTTTGATTCCTGTTTGCCAAATAAACATATGGCATTTAGGAATGTTACGCGACAAAGTTAACCGATTTGAGTATTTGAAGGGCGAGAGTCCAAAAGGGCCTAACCCACACTTTTTTCGAAATTGAGTTTTTAATTTTTTCAGTTTGCCAAAACACGTCTTGTCACGTAGGCGTTGACCAAAAAATTCTAAAATTTTTTTTGAATTTTTTATGAATTTTCAAAGTTGGTCGGGGTCCTAACCCGCGGACCTCAAAAAGGGCCTAAGCCCTCATTGCGCCTTATGGGGAAACCGTGTTTTTGTTCATATCGCTCAAGTTTAAACAAAAACCATAAGTCTGCGACGACATCTAGGGTGTTTAGCGTTAATGAGAAGCTTCAAGTAATTATCCTACGACAGTGTTTTTTGATTGTGTTTTCCTAGGTTATGTTGTGACAGTTCAAAGTGCGATCGGTATGTTGACGTTTATGTAAATCGTTTTGTATTAGCAATTTTTAATCAAAATTTCAAAAAACCGCAATCAAGGCGTTGTGGAGTAATCCCCACTAATCATTTTCCACTTTATTTCATTTCTCTAGATTGAAAACTAGCGGAGAAATGCCAAGACAACGAGACTCTCGTCGCGAATCGCGACGCCAGGGTCACGCGTATACGACAGTCAAGGGGAAAAACATCAGTGCGAAACAGTCTCCGACTGTTGATGTGAGTGTGCAATAATAATTAAATAAAAACAGGAAATGAACAATAGCTGACGCCGGCAAAGTGAAAGGCACCTTCGGGTTAGGTCCTTTTGCACTCTCGGCACCCCTTGGGTTAGGCCCATGAGAAATTCGAAGTCTCGTAATTCCGAAACTACTGCACCGAATCGCATGAAATTTGAACCCCTAAGAAATGCTATCAAGATCTAAAAGTGATTTCACTTTCAGATCAATACACTGAAAATTCGAAAAATGCAAACGTTTTTCTCGCGCCTTGAAAAATTTTGAAATTGTGGGTTAGGCCCTTTTGCACTCTCGCCCTTCATTTGTTATCGGTGAGGGAAACTGAGTTTCCACATGGTACACAATGAAACTAATATAATAATTTCGACGTCGATTATAAAAGAAATAAAAACTTTCTTCATTTTACAATTGTATTTCTTGTAAATGAATTTGTAGCCAAAAAAGAACTAAAAATTAAAAAAAGGACTAGAAAAAGAGCTAGGAGCTAAAACAGAATTTTACAGATAAACGCCAAAAAAAACGATAGATCTAGCTCTAAAAGCACCAAAATGGCAACTTGGGTGTGATTGATTCACCATATCCCTCAGATCACTTTGCAATAGAGATGTGTTTAGTACGGATTGTGCCCGGACCCTACATGCATCTAATTCACCTATTTTTCGAGCAATGAAGGAGTTCAATATTATTTCAACTTCTCTAGACATAGATTTTTCTTCGTCTAAGTATGTATTTAAATCTTTATTTCGTGATAAAAATTTTTGACTCGGTTTTTTTGAATAAATATCTTCTTATTTTAAAGTACATATTTATGTAGTCTGTAAGTACGTGGTATTCTAGACTATTTTGAATTTAAATTTAAGTTTTTAAATTAAATTGCTTGCAGGATGAGAAACTGTTTAAAAAATATGTATTATTTATCTCATTGCCATTTTTAAGACATAATCTCTCATGATATATATTTTAGAACTCTATACGGCATAATTTGTCCCTTCATCAATGTTTTCGAAAAATAGATCGAGAAAAATTTGAAAAAGGCAAAGGTGGTTATTGGGAACTGGGTGTCGATCTTGCAAAGTGTAACCGCAAGCGTGTTCGAAATAGAAGGGGTATACAAACCCAGCCGTCCAAATTGAAAAGTCAAGCGCAACAGCATAAAATTAATCACAGTAAACTTAAAAGAGAGCAAGTGCAAAACGATTCTGTGATATCATATGATTTAAAAGAAACAGAAACTAATAGGAATTGCATAAATTTCTTACACGTAATGGCGGACGATGCTAAATCGAATTTGATATCAAAAACTTGCAGTGTAACACAAAATAATTGCTTCAACTGTGCAGCAGGGGAACATTTGCTGCTTGATGACCTAGACATTCAACAAAATATAGATGTCATAACTTGCTGTCAAAATCCCTTGAAGGAGAATGATATTCCCATAACCGATATGTTTAGAGATGTTACGTTTGCAAAAACTGTCATTACAGAGAACGGGCTTAATAGCGGAAATTCTGAACACACAAGCGATATACGGCATAACTCTCAACAGCAACAATATCAATTAGGTACAATTATTATAAGTACGACTGCAACACAATTACTGCAACACAATTCAAATACTCCGGGGTTTTCCGCCTCAACTGGTGATATAAACTTCTTCTTAAATGGCGAATATATGATTGAGAAAACAAAAACATACCCACAAAGGCTGGTAAGTTTTCAGTCCAGGTAAAATACCTATATGGCTGATTTCTTGAAAACATATATATTTGTGTTCACCGACTTTAATGTCAAAAATTTATAACAAACCGATATTTTATTAAATAAACTGATATCCAGTCTTATATACCTTATCGAGTCATATAAATTAAGTGCAAAATTTAATCATTTAATAGCATGGACTACTTTTAAACACACAAAAAAGAAAAAAAAATATCACAATTTATAGTGTCCCTTTGCTGAGGTCATGTACTTTTATTGGCATTATATGCTTTAAATTGTGATCAAAACAAAATTTGCATGAGGATGCTAAGAAAGAGGATAAAGAGCGTGCCAATATGTCACAATTATTTTTAAAATAATTTGCTTGACTAGGGTCCTATATAGGACTAAACTTTATTCTCCAGTTTTGTTAAAAATAAAAAAATGGTGGTCGTGTCCGAATATTAATTAAAATATGTATAATGTTAATTTTTTTTACACATGTTGAGTCTAATGTCAACATCAAACTGTGCTAAGCAGCTCCCATTTTGAAGACGAGCTGGGAAGGTTTTGCGTTCAATATGTATATGTGTCACACTTTCTCATGTCACAACTTTACCACAGCTTTTCTTCTAAACTATAAGTAGTTGTAATTTTTCATTGAAAATTAGAACACATATAGACCTTGATGCATACATCCAATTTCTAACGAAAGTCCATATTAAAAGGACAATAGATTAAAGATGATATGTCACAACCCTAAAATTTCACAACTTTTTATACCTTTTATGAACATGAAATGGTATTATAACATTGGTCCGATGTTTTTAAGTATCATAAGAACAAGAGATAGACCCACTATTAAGCATACTGAAATGATCAGGACGATGAGGTGAGTTGATTTAACCATGTCCGCCTGTCCGTCCGTCCGTATTGCAATTAAAAAGTTAGGAACGTAAAATTTTGCAGGTTTGGTACTTATTATATACCTATGTAAGTGATGTGTGTAGGGAAAATCAGCCAGATCGGACCAACATAACATATAGCTCCCATATAATCAATAGATTCGATAAATGGGGTTTGGTCTATAAATTTAGCAGTTAAAAAGCTAGGAACGTAAAATTTTGCCGGTTTGGTACTTATTATCAGGGTTCGAATTTGCACGCACGTGTGCAGCACATTTGTATATTTTTCGGTCTTACACATGTGCTATGTGCTACCAGAAAAGTTTTGTAGCACACAGCTCACGTGTGTGCTGATACGAATTAGGCACATGCACACGTGTGTGCTTTTATATAAAATATTTATGCACGAACTCTCGTGCTGAGTGTAGAAAAAACTTTCAGTTGTACACGCACGTTTCTATTTCAAAAACAAAACACACACATTTTTTACTGCCATATAAAAATCAATAGAAAAATTTGAGAGCAAATAAAATAAAAAACACACGCATGAGTATGTGCTTTTATATTTTCAATACGTGCTTAGTATTTTTTTAAAGCACAGCTCATGTGCATGAGCTAAAAATTTTGGTGAGCATTTTTTTGCACGCGTGTGTGTGCTGTGTGCGTGCGTGCAAATTCGAACCCTGCTTATTGTATACCTATGTGATGCGTGTAGGGAAAATCAGCCAGATCGGACCAACATAACATATAGCTCCCATAAAATCGATTGTTCCGATAAATGTGGTTTAAATTAATTTCTGAAAACTTTGTACCAATTAAAAGTAAGGATCGGACACTTAAAAACGTTATGCATATTCATGGCACAGCTGAAGACAGCCCTTTCCTTACTTGTTTTCTACTGGTTTTGATACGGTTGTTTTTACAACTGACGAAGCACCAACTCTAAGAGCGACCACAAAATAAAAACGACGTAAACGGTGTTCACGGAATAGACAAAATCTATTAGCAATTAGCAATATATTTTTTTTACGATCCACTTATCTTCTAATATTACATATTTTTGTAACAACTGTTATTTAGTGTTAATACATGAATAAGCCGATTTTGGAGCATATTGTTCACATATACATATGTATGGCCCAACGTGAAAACATACTGAATAATTTACTTGCGTTCAAAGCAGTTTATGTCATAGTTGGAACAAAACTATATATTTTCGATATTTGGAATGCATTTTTCGATATAAATATGTATGAATAAGTGTACTCGTATGGGTACAGTGGGCGTCAATGGGTTAAATTGTACTCCATTTACACTGTATACACTTTCAAAAGTCATTTATCGTAACATTGACATTTCACAAAAAGTCGATGTGAAATATATCAGTTTCCTAGGAATTAGCCATATATATAAAACTAGCGGACCCGGCAGACATTGTTCAACCTTCCCTAGAAATTATATAAATCTTGACTAAAGGCCACACATGTCCAAAAATCTTTAATTTAGACATAATATGTTCATAGTTTTGTAGATTTTAATTTTATATAGCCTGGAGGCGTGGCACCGCCCATTTTTCCAAAAATTATAATAGCGTAAATCGAACCTTTTGAACCAAGGTCTATTTTAATACCGGAAAAGTTGTTATAAAGGCAACTGATTTATTCGATTAAAAACACTTCTGTTGTGAGTGGTAAATTAATTTATCACTAAATAACAAAATATAAATAGCTTTCCTCATGTTCATGAAAGGTATGAAAATAAAAAAAAATTATGTTTTTGGTTTTTTATAAAAAAAGGCAGTAGTTTGTTAACTACTTGCCCGTAAATCTTGTTTGTTTGTTATTCGATTTGCGTAATTTTTGGCAGGAGTATACTACATATTATTGGAAAGCATCACAGTAACTTTCATTGATATAACTTCTTGGAATTGCAACCAATTGCTTTTTTACAGTTTAGTTTTGCTTAAAAAGCTTATTATGTGTGCAAAATCTTATTTATATACCTTATACAAATATGGAAATGTCGCAATTTTAATTTTACAAAGAAATTTTTCAGAACTGTGTTCAAAATTTGGGCGTGTCCGTTAACCAATTTTGTTTGTTTTTACAGCAAAGAGTTAGCTTTATATGCTGAACACTTTCTCCAAATATCGTTGCAATAAATCAATTTTTACAGGAGTTATGGCAGGGAAAGTTTTGTGGAATAATCCAGCATAAAGGGGCGGGGCCACCCGCATTTTCCAAAAATTTTGTGCATTCGACTTTCTTTGCCCACGACCACTTTAGAGGTAAAATAGAAATGATATACACCTAGTTTAAGAAAAGTTATTGCATATGCAATATATCCATGATAATTTTCAAAATCTTTCGTATAAAATTGGTCGTGGACCTTACCCGATTTCGCAAATTTTTTTTTCGGAATATTGCCTATATTAATATACATAAATCTAATAATAAACTTCATCAAAAGTGGGCGGTGCCACACCCCTATTTAAAAATTTCTTCAAAAATTTATTTTTTGCCATAACGTTAACGTGCACACCAAATTTTATCCTTATAGGTGTACTAGCAGACCCGGCAGACGTTGTCCTGCCAAAAATTAGGGCGTATTTCATTTATACATATGTATCTTACCAATTTGTTCGAACTATCTTTCATACCCAGCCATAGTGTATTTCAATCTATAAATTTAGTTATTTGAACTTTGGTGAATGTGGTGAATTTCCCTACAGTTTTGATTTGATCTAAATTTTTTACCATTTATTAAGATATCATTAATGAATGTTTTAAATTTTCGTCTTTCTTAGATGTTCACTAAAGCATCTTATTAAATCGTCGACTATTCTTAATTTTTTTTATTTCACGACACGCATTCAATTTTTTTAGGAGGTGACACCTAAATGAAAGAATTACCGTCAGTTAATATATTCAAACTTACCAAAACTGCGAACTGAATTGAAAAAAGAATAGCAAATCGACATAACCTAGTTTAACTTTTGTAATTAGTTTATCCATTCAGGCGTGATGCGATGACCAAGGGAAATAGGGATTCATTTTTATAAATAGATAAGGCAAACAGCTCTATGGAAAAGCTTTTGTATAATAATTTTTTTCTTGAATTCAGATGAATCTAAAATTCACTCTAAGCGGACACAGTCATCAACACTTTTGATATGATAGCTATATTATATGAGCTTATTCTTGGGTCAGCCTTGGTCCACCTAATGGTAAATTTCAAGGAAACGGGTTCGCAGATGAACCTGAAAACTTTTCCTTGTGAAAACTCTCATCAACACCTTTAATTTGATACGCTTATTGTTAAAATACATTCGGAGTCACCCCTGGTCCACATTTTGGTCAATATCTCAGGATTCCAGAAACTTTTTTAACTTTTTCTCTCTGAAGAACCTTCTCGGGGCACAAACAAATACAATAAAAAAAAATTAGTGAAATCGTCGAGCCGTTCTCAATTGATGAGTTACTATACATTTTTTCCCTCCATTTTTATATATATAGATAAGGCAAACAGCTCTATGAAAAAGCTTTTGTATGATAATATTTTTCTTGAATTCAGATGAATCTAAAATTCACTCTAAGCGGACACAGTCATCAACACTTTTGATATGATAGCTATATTATATGAGCTTATTCTTGGGTCAGCCTTGGTCCACCTAATGGTAAATTTCAAGGAAACGGGTTCGCAGATGAACCTGAAAACTTTTCCTTGTGAAAACTCTCATTTGGTAGATATCTCGGAAAACGGGTCGCATAGGGTCTTGAAAATCACCTCTTTTTTAAATACTCATCAATACCTTTTATTTGATACCCATATTGTAGAAAACCCGTCTGGGGTCACACCTGGTCCATATTTTGGGAAATACCTCGAACACGGCGTCTTATATGGGACTAATAACTACACCATGTTCAAGCGCTCGCAACACCTTTCATTTGATACCCATATCGTACAAACACTTTCTGGAGTCACCCCTGGTCCACATTTTGTGGAATATCTCCAAAACCTTCCCGGTTTCTTATACTTTTTTTGGCCATAAACCATGTCGGGCTCAATCAAAAACTACGCGCAAAATTTCGTTTAATTCGGTCCTGCCGTTCTGGAGTTATAGCGTCAGCAAGGAAAATAGGCTCCATTTTTATATATAGACTAGCAGACCCGGCAGACGTTGTTCTGCCTGACCAGCAAATACATTCAGGGATATAACGAATTGAAATATTACTTAGCTTGTGGTCTTGGAACTGCCCACTTTTCCAAAGAATTTACAAATGTAGCCTATGTATGTCGTACCCAACGAAGATTTTAACTTTGAACTTATTGAAGTACAAACAAAACACAAAAAATGTGGGCGTGGGACCGCCCACTTTTCCCAAATTATATCCATCTTGACTAAAGGACACACATATCCAAAAATCTTTAATTTAGACCCAATATGTTCAGAGTTATGAAGAATTTAAATTTTATATAGCCTGGAGGCGTGGCACTGGCTACTTTTCCAATAATTGATATAGCCTGAATCGTACACAACAATTTTCTTAACCAATCTTGAAAGTTTAAAAGAGATCGACCATAAATTTTGGACATTATTGAAGTACAAACAAAACACAAAAAATGTGGGCGTGGCACCGCCCACTTTTCCAAAATTACATAAATCTTGACCAAAGTACACACATATCCAGAAATCATTAATTTAGACCAAATATGTTCAGAGCTATGAAGAATTTAAATTTTATATAGCCTGGGGGCGTGGCACCGCCTACTTTTCCAAAAATTGATATAGCCTGAATCGTACACAACAACTTTCTTAACCAAGCTTGGAAGTTTAAAAGAGATCGACCATAAACTTTGGACATTATTGAAGTACAAACAAAACACAAAAAATGTTGGCGTTGCACCGCCCACTTTTCCAAAATTATATACATCTTGACTAAAGGACACACATATCCAAAAATCTTTAATTTAGACCCAATATGTTCAGAGTTATGAAGAATTTAAATTTTATATAGCCTGGGGGCGAGGCACTGGCTACTTTTCCAAAAATTTATATAGCCTGAATCGTACACAACAATTTTCTTAACCAATCTTGAAAGTTTAAAAGAGATCGACCATAAACTTTGGACATTATTGAAGTACAAATAAAACACAAAAAATGTGGGCGTGGCACCGCCCACTTTTCCAAAATTACATAAATCTTGACCAAAGTACACACATATCCAGAAATCATTAATTTAGACCAAATATGTTCAGAGCTATGAAGAATTTAAATTTTATATAGCCTGGGGGCGTGGCACCGCCTACTTTTCCAAACATTGATATAGCCTGAATCGTACACAACAATTTTCTTAACCAATCTTGAAAGTTTAAAAGAGATCGACCATAAATTTTGGACATTATTGAAGTACAAACAAAACACAAAAAATGTGGGCGTGGCACCGCCCACTTTTCCAAAATTACATAAATCTTGACCAAAGTACACACATATCCAGAAATCATTAATTTAGACCAAATATGTTCAGAGCTATGAAGAATTTAAATTTTATATAGCCTGGGGGCGTGGCACCGCCTACTTTTCCAAAAATTGATATAGCCTGAATCGTACACAACAATTTTCTTAACCAATCTTGAAGGTTTAAAAGAGATCGACCATAAATTTTGGACATTATTGAAGTACAAACAAAACACAAAAAATGTGGGCGTGGCACCGCCCACTTTTCCAAAATTACATAAATCTTGACCAAAGTACACACATATCCAGAAATCATTAATTTAGACCAAATATGTTCAGAGCTATGAAGAATTTAAATTTGATATAGCCTGGGGGCGTGGCACCGCCTACTTTTCCAAAAATTGATATAGCCTGAATCGTACACAACAACTTTCTTAACCAATCTTTGAAGTTTAAAAGAGATCGACCATAAACTTTGGACATTATTGAAGTACAAACAAAACACAAAAAATGTGGGCGTTGCACCGCAAACTTTTCAAAAATTATATACATCTTGACTAAAGTACACACATATCCAGAAATCATTAATTTAGACCAAATATGTTCATGTCATTCGCATCACCCGAAGATAGCAATAAGCTTCAATCAGACCTAAATACACTAGTTACTTGGTGCGATTTAAATTATATGCCGCTTAATCTAAAGAAATGTAAATACATGCGTTTTTCGAGAGGAATTTCACAGCCAGCTTCCTATACAATTAACAATTATAGTCTTGAGCAAATGTATGATTTTGTTGACCTTGGGGTTACTATGGATTACAAACTCAATTTCAACTGCCACATTAACGTAACAGTCAATAAAGCTAGAGGCGTTCTAGCATTTGTTAAACGATGGTCTAAAGAATTTAGCGACCCTTATGTAACTAAAACTCTCTTTACTACATTAGTCAGACCGATACTTGAATACGGTTCTATTATTTGGAACCCGCGTTACCAGGTCCACGTGGATCGCTTAGAATCAGTTCAAAAACAATTTTTACTATTTGCCTTAAGAGATCTTCACTGGGATCCCTTGTATAATTTGCCATCTTATACGAGTCGCTTAAAACTAATTAATCTTCACAGCCTTTCTAGTCGGAGGGAAATGCTTGGAATTGTCTTCATGATTAAATTACTAAATGGTTCAATCGTAAGCCCGTTTCTTTTGAGCGAAGTGAACTTCAATGTACCTTCTCGTCCATCAAGACATTTTAAACCACTTATCTTGAAACAGTGCCGAACTAATTTTGAATTAAATGAGCCTTTTCGTTGTTTGTGTCAAGATTATAATTCTCATTCTGGTACGTTTGATATCTCAGACTCACTATACAGCATAAAAAAGTCAATTCTTTCTATCCTGAATACATAGCAACAACTTTTTTTTTCATATCCTTTGATTCTTATCTTTATTCTTAACAATAACTTTTCGCTGTCAACTAATTATTTATTAATTGTGGAATCTTTTGTACTTAGCTGATGAGGTTTTCTCTGTAGCTGAGCAGTTTTAGATCTCGACGATTAACAAACCAAAGCCTTTCAAAGACTCGGCACGAAAGAACAATCCGCGCGTCATGCGGATGCGCCCCTCGCGCCGGTCGGGCGGGATATGGTGGGTAATAATCCGTTGGGCACAAAAAAAAAAAAAAAAAAAAAAAAAAAAAAAAGGACACACATATCCAAAAATCTTTAATTTAGACCCAATATGTTCAGAGTTATGAAGAATTTAAATTTTATATAGCCTGGGGGCGAGGCACTGGCTACTTTTCCAAAAATGTATATAGCCTGAATCGTACACACCAATTTTCTTAACCAATCTTGAAAGTTTCAAAGAGAGCGACCATAAATTTTGGACATTATTGAAGTACAAACAAAACACAAAAAATGTGGGCGTGGCACCGCCCACTTTTCCAAAATTACATAAATCTTGACCAAAGTACACACATATCCAGAAATCATTAATTTAGACCCAATATGTTCAGAGCTATGAAGAATTTCAATTTTATATATGTAGCTTGGGGGCGTGGCACTGGCTACTTTTCCAAAAATTGATATAGCCTGAATCGTACACAACAATTTTCTTAACCAATCTTGAAAGTTTAAAAGAGATCGACCATAAATTTTGGACATTATTGAAGTACAAACAAAACACAAAAAATTTGGGCGTGGCACCGCCCACTTTTCCAAAATTATATACATCTTGACTAAAGGACACACATATCCAAAAATCTTTAATTTAGACCCAATATGTTCAGAGTTATGAAGAATTTAAATTTTATATAGCCTGGGGGCGTGGCACTGGCTACTTTTCCAATAATTGATATAGCCTGAATCGTACACAACAATTTTCTTAACCAATCTTGAAAGTTTAAAAGAGATCGACCATAAATTTGGGACATTATTGAAGTACACACAAAACACAAAAAATGGGGGCGTGGCACCGCCCACTTTTCGAAAAATGTATAAATCTTGACCAAAGGACACACATATCTAAAAATCATTAATTTAGACCAAATATGTTCATAGTTAGGACAATTTGAAATTTTATATAGGCTGTGGGCGTGGCACCGCCCACTTTTCCAAAAATGTATACAACCTAAATCCTACACAATAATCTTCTAAATCAAAGTTAAGAGTTTAAAAGAGATCGACCATAAACTTTGGATATTATTGAATTACAAACAAAACACAAAAAATGGGGGCGTGGCACAGCCCACTTTTCGAAAAATGTATAAATCTTGACCAAAGGATACACATATCTAAAAATCATTAATTTAGACCAAATATGTTCATAGTTAGGACGATTTGAAATGTTATATAGCCTGTGGGCGTGGCACCGCCCACTTTTCCAAAAATGTATACAACCTAAATCCTACACAATAATCTTCTAAATCAAAGTGGAGAGTTTAAAAGAGATCGACCATAAACTTTGGATATTATTGAATTACAAACAAAACACAAAAAATGGGGGCGTGGCACAGCCCACTTTTCGAAAAATGTATAAATCTTGACCAAAGGACACACATATCTAAAAATCATTAATTTAGACCAAATATGTTCATAGTTAGGACGATTTGAAATTTTATATAGCCTGTGGGCCGGAGAGTTTAAAAGAGATCGACCATAAACTTTGGATATTATTGAATTACAAACAAAACACAAAAATGGGGGCGTGGAACCGCCCACTTTTCGAAAAATGTATAAATCTTGACCAAAGGACACACATATCTAAAAATCATTAATTTAGACCAAATATGTTCATAGTTAGGACGATTTGAAATTTTATATAGCCTGTGGGCGTGGCACCGCCCACTTTTCCAAAAATGTATACAACCTAAATCCTACACAATAATCTTCTAAATCAAAGTGGAGAGTTTAAAAGAGATCGACCATAAACTTTGGATATTATTGAATTACAAACAAAACACAAAAAATGGGGGCGTGGCACCGCCCACTTTTCGAAAATTGTATAAACCTTGACCAAAGGACACACATATCCAAAAATCATTAATTAAGACCAAATATGTTCATAGTTATGACGATTTGAAATTCATAGCTATGACAATTTGAATTTTTATATAGCCTGAGGGCGTGGCACCGCCCACTTTTCCAAAAATATATATAGCCTATGCTTTAACTCGTGATCCCAAGAATATACTGTGAAAATTTCATAAAAATCGGTTGAGTACTTTGGACGCCTATAAAGGACACACAGACACACAGACACACAGACACACAGACACACAGACACACAGACACACATTCATTTTTATTTATAAGATTATAAGATAAGGCAAACAGCTCTATGGAAAAGCTTTTGTATAATAATTTTTTTCTTGAATTCAGATGAATCACTCTAAGCGGACACAGTCATCAACACTTTTGATATGATAGCTATATTGCTATATTGGTCCACCTAATGGTAAATTTCAAGGAAACGGGTTCGCAGATGAACCTGAAAACTTTTCCTTGTGAAAACTCTCATCAACACCTTTAATTTGATACGCTTATTGTTAAAATACATTCGGAGTCACCCCTGGTCCACATTTTGGTCAATATCTCAGGATTCCAGAAACTTTTTTAACTTTTTCTCTCTGAAGAACCTTCTCGGGGCACAAACAAATACAATTAAGAAAAAATTAGTGAAATCGGTAGAGCCGTTCTCAATTGATGAGTTACTATACATTTTTTCCCTCCATTTTTATATATATAGATTATGTACTGAATAATCAGTCTTTTTGTATTTTCGAAAATATTATATATGTATATAGAAAGTGTCTTTTAACCGATTTTGCCTATTTACAATAGCGCTCCGAGATAAGTGAAATGAAATCTGCATACCAAATTTCATTGAGATATCTCAAGATTTACTCAAGTTAACGTGTTCACAGACGGACGAACGGACGGACGGACAGACATGGCTCAATCAATTTCTCTTTTCCTCCTGAACATTTTGATATATATAAGTCAATATCTATCTCGATTCGTTTGTGCCGTTACATACTACCGTTAGGCGAATGAAGTTAATATACCTTGTGTGCGAAGCACTACTAGGCAGGGCCGTGCGCAGGAATTAGCCTTGGGGGGGGTTTTAATTTAGATTTGCATTCGCATACATTTTTCACTAAGATAAACATATTTGCTAAAACAGATACCTAGACCCATATATCATAAATTCAAAGGTTCTTTAACTTTTCTGAAAATGCATACTCTGATACCTAAAACTATAACAAAGAAAATTTTTTTGGTTGTATAAATTTTTCTGTATTTGATAGAGAATTGGTGATATCCCAGCTAACTAAAAGTGCAAAAAAAGATTCCTTTCGGACACAAAAAACGCTCATTTCTCAGAGGTTTACTCTCCAAAATGAGCTTGTTTCGGAGACCAAATGGAGCGAAAAATCGCTCTACGCGGGCACTCCAACGGAGTCATAAAAAAGAGTCGGAAATGAGTCTGATTTCGATGAATTTGAAGCGTTTTATTACTCTTTTTAAATGAACTGCGGAGCCTTTTATTGCTGCTTTTCTGACACAATTCGGAAAATATGAAATGTGCTATGTTTATTTTCTACAAACTATTGATAAACGTCCATGAAAAATGCGATACATGGCTATAATTAAAGTCGGTTTAATATTGCAACTCTTCGAGGTATGGAAAAGAATTCCGTCAATACTCATGAAAAAAGTAGAAGTCAGCTAGTCACTTGACGCAACTATATACTTCGGGACACTTCACTGTACTCACCTTTGCACTCACTACCGAACTTCCAATAAAAATGTAAAGATTTATGCGTTTTAAAAATTGGTAAATAGATTTATTCGTTTGGCTCCGGCGATATGCGACCGTTTTGCACAGAAATTTACGAATTGTGTTTTTTGTTTACAATGTGTATGTGTTTGGTGTTGACAATTAGTTGGTGCGTGACTGTGTAAGTGTGTGTGTGGAGTGGTGAATGCTGGCGGCAGGGTTGCACCCGCCAGTGTTGTGGCTAATCTAGCTATCCCGGCCCCCCTAGGCGAGTGATCAGCTTAGAAGTCGTTGCAGCTGCTGCAGGGTCTCCACGAAATTGCTGAGCCCGGTTGGGCGACGACGGCCTCGACTTGCTGGCTGTGTCTGGTAAGCCGATGCTGCTGGACGGCGATTACGGGCCGCGCGATGAGTCCATATTCGGGGACGCTGTGGTTGTTCCGGTGGTACGGTGGGCGCTGTTGCGGCCCTTGGAGTGAAAGTGTGCGGTGCTGTAGTGGGCACTGCTCGTGCTCGTGGCACGGTAAACGCAGAGCGGATTTTTGGTGTCGGGGCGACTTGCTCGATTTCCATATTAATGATAATCTGCATAGATAGACATTATGGACTTTAGTGTCTTATTAAGTTTAGGGGTGCTTGAGTTTAGCACTTGATCAACATCTGGTTTCAAATGTGATATGATTATTGTATCTTTTATGCGGGTTTTTATTTGCGGTATAATTTCATGTTTAGATCGAGGAAACGAAAGTCCTTCGAGCTACCTCTTTAGGAGTGAGGTATTTGTTTCAGATAGTAACATCGCTTCGTTGGATGAATTGCTCCGTATTTGATTTTATATTGATTTTAGGTATTTGCGCGATCGGTATTATCGGTATTAGACTCGGTTGGTAGAAAACAAAGTTTTACGAGCGGTCGAGTTAGTTTGCCGTTTTGCGTACGTAGATCAACTACTCGGATGTGACCGTCGGAACCGTAATGTACCTTTTCGATGCGGGCTAGCCGCCATTCGGTAGGAGGTAGACATTCGTCATGAATTAAGACGCATGCTTCAATTTTAGGTGATTCTTGAGTATTTTTCCACCGATATCGTTTGTAAAGGTTTTTCAGGTATTCTTCCTTCCATCGGCGACTAAACTCATGATGGAGGATTTTGATCCGTTCCCAACGATTTATGAGGGAGAGTAAGTCCACGTTTTGTTCTGGTATGGCCAGAAGTGGCGCTCCTCTAAGAAAATGCCCAGGGGTGAGGGCTGTAAAGTCGGAGGGATCTTGCGAGAGTGATGATAGTGGCCGTGAGTTTAAAACGGCTTCAACTCGAATGGGTAACGTAGTGAACTCTTCGAATGTAAATTTGTTATTGCCAGCGGTTTTCTTAAAATGCGATTTAATTCTTTTAACCGCTGATTCCCATAGTCCACCCATATGTAGGGCACTTGGAGGGAAAATTTGCCAATTAATGCCTTAAAGGTTTTACCATTGCCGCTCATGATTTTCGAGGGAAATCCTCGCCGTCCGACAAAGCGTGCAAATGCCGCGAGAAAAGCTGCCGTTGTCAGATCTGAACATAATTCTAAATGTACGGCTTTTGTCGTGAAGCATACAAAAACAGCCACCTAACCTTTCATTGTGGTAGAAGACCTTAACATAGAGGCCTTTATCTGGAAAGTTCCGGCAAAATCTACACCAGTAATGGTGAAAGGCATAGAAAAATTGCAGCGTTCGGGTGGTAGAGCTGCCATGATCTGCGTGCGCATCTTTTGCTTGTGTAGCGTACAGACTTTACACATAAGGATGAATTTTTTGATCAGGGCTTCAATCGAGGAATATAATACTCTTGTCGGATCATTTGTTACATTAGCCTGTGCTCGGCGTGTAGCATTAAGAGGTGGAGATAGTTGAGAAATATTGTGGCAAATACGGATTTTTCCGGTATTATTATAGGGTGCCGCTCATTGTAGCTCAGACTGGAGTTCGGTAGCCTGCCATTGGCACGAAGCAGTCCCTTAGAGTCTACAAAGGGGTTAAGTACTAAGAGTGTGCTCTTTTTGTCAATGGGCTTTGATGCCATTAATAGTGATCGTTCACTACTGTAATAGCGAGTTTGTGTGGACTCGATTAGGGCTATTTTTGCACGTTGCAAGTCTTGATGCGTAAGTGCATAGCTTGCGGTATTGGCTATCCCTTTCACCTTATTCTTTAAGCGATTTACAAATTGAAATATATACGCTATTACTCTTAAGGCTCGGGGGAACGACGAAAATCGCTCTAGGATGTCTGTGTCCTCCAAAGTTGTATGAAAGCCTTCTATTTTTCTACTTCTACGTTCCACCATAGTGTGGTGGTTGTAAGGTGCAGGTTGCATCCTCTTGTTCCCAGATCCGCAGGGTTATCAGCACTGGCTACGTGTCGCCAAGTTGCTGGCCCAACCAAGTCAATGATTTGAGCTGTGCTGTTAGAATTTCTGAATCGGATCATAGATATAGTTTCCGATCGCTCAGGTTTAAATGTACTTGCACGGTCGAGGCTAGTTTTGCGAGCAGGAGTGCGCCGCATAGCTCGAGCCGTGGGAGGCTTACGGTCTTAATAGGTGCGCCCTTGGCCTTTGCCACTAATAAGTGACTTGTTGTTTTGACATCGTGCTGGGTTCGCACATAAATAGCAGCGCAGTATGCTTTCTCAGAAGCATCGCAAAAGCCGTGGATTTCGACTTCATGATCGGGTGAGAAATTCACCCACCGAGGTATTTGTATCTCGGAGATAGTGTGCAAGTTACTTGCAAATTGGGACCATTTCATTAAGCGGAGTGGTTTCACCATTTCGTCCCAATCGGTTCCATCTAGCCATAATTCTTGAATGAGGATTTTTGCTTGTATCATGATTGGTGCAAGCCATACTGCGGAGTCAAAAAGTTTTGCCACAGATGACAAAATTTGTCTTTTCGTTTTTGCGGATTTTGCAGATACAGACTCAAGAGTGTAAGAAAATTGGTCTGATATTGCATTCCATTGTATGCCCAGAGTTTTAGTGGTGCTCTCTTTTTCAAACTTAAAAAAATTAGTATCTAGCAAGTTTTCTTTATTTATATTTGCCAGTATTTCTGGATAGTTGGAAGTTATCTTTTTTAATGGGAACCCTGCTGAATCGAGGGCTTCGATAACTTGCGCTAGTTAGTGACTCGCACGCTAGAGGAAGGCTGTGGCTTCCAGACAGTATACCGTCTACGTATATTTGAGAGCTTAGCACCGGGGCGGCTAGTGGTAGTTTTTCTTTCGTATCTTTTGCCAATTCGTGTAGTGTACGACTGGCTAGGAAAGGGGCGCAGTTTACGCCAAATGTCACCGTTTTTAGCTTGTAGTCGCGGATTGGACTGGTAGGTGAATTGCGGAATATAATGCGCTGGTAGTCTTGGTCGTCGTCATGTACTAGGATTTGTCTGTACATTTTTTCGACGTCACCATTGAATACGTATTTATACATCCGCCACTGTAAGATAAGTAGCATTAAGTCGGGTTGTAATGTTGGACCCGTGTATAAAACGTCATTCAGTGAATTGCCTGAGCTTGTGCATTTAGATGCATTGAACACAACTCTTACTTTTATTGTAAGTTTTTCTGGTTTGATAACCGCGTGGTGTGGTAGATAAAAGGAGGCGTGTTTGTCTTTTGTTATTTTTTCATAGGATTTTACGGCTTCCATATGATCTAATTTTATGTATTCCTCAAGGACGTTGTCGTATGAGGTTTTTAGCTCGCCTGTTTTAGGTAGGTTTCTTTCCATACTTAGAAACTGCTGTAGAGCTGAGGTTCGTGAGTGACCTAAGGCGAGTGTATCAGGAAATTGTTGTTTGAATGGTAGTCGTACGACGTACCGCCCGTTTTCTGATCTCGTAGTTGTGGACTCGTAGAAGCCTTCACAATACTTGTCGTCAGCTGTAGTAACGGGTATTGGGGGTAGTTCTTCTACCTCCCGGAATTTTCTCAATTGTGAGTTAAGATAGTCATTCGAAATATCTTCCACTTGCGTTGTGAAGCTGGAGATTTTCTCTTTGACTTGACCGCTTAAAACCCATCCAAAGATGGTATTTTGGGCTAGTAGGTTGTTGGAGATTTTCTCAACACCTTGAAGTATTATTTGGCGGATTAGATCGCTTCCCAATAATATGTCGATTTGATCGGGTGTATGGCAGTTGGGATCGGCTAGTTTCAGATGTGAAAACTTTTGCCAGTGTTTGCTATTTCTGTCATAGCTTGGTAGCATATTCGTAAGTCGCGGCAGAACAATAGCTTGTGTTTCTATTCTTTGGTCCGCGCTTGTTGAAACCAGGGTCATGAAGCAGATTTTATTTGAGTTTTGAACAACTCTTCCGCCCATTCCTGAAATTTCGAAGTTGGCTGATTTTGTTGGTAAATTTAAACTTTTTTGGACCTTAGATGCTATGAATGATCGCTGTGATCCTTGATCTATTAAGGCCCTTAGTTTAAATAGTTCTCCTCTGTGGTCGATGGAGACTATTGCTGTCGGTAACAGTGTTTTGCTTTCATTTTCTGAATGAAGCGTTTGTATATTGGCTGCTTTTGAGCAGCATGGTTGTTCTTGACAACTTTCGGGATTGTCTCTTTCGGGATTTTCCGATCTAGCAGTTGCAGCTAGTCCCGTGGTTCTTTTGGCATTTGAATGATTTTGGGCATTGCTATAATTATTATTATGGAGCATCGAATGATGTCTCCTACGGCAATATGAGCAAGTGTATTGACTCGCACATGTCTGAGCAGTATGAGTAGGCTATAGGCAATTGTTGCAAAGTTTCTTAGTTCTGACTAAGCTATTTCTTTCGTTTATTGATAAATTTCTAAATTTCTCGCAAGATCTTATTTGATGCCCTCCGCTGCACAGTTCACATGACATATTTCTATATTGTTCAGATGTGAACGATTGAGATTTATTGAAACTCTTGTTATTAGAATTATATTTATTGGCTTGGGGTTTAAAGAAGCTTCTATTATGGTCTTCGTTTATATCTCTCGGCTTTGATGCTTTATTATCTACCCGTTCTGCCAATTCGAACTGGGTGGTGAGGAAATCTTTCATTTGTTGCCACGTTGGGCATTTTTTGCGTAATTTGGCAGCACAGATATTGACCAGAATGGGGTCCCAGTTTTCAGTGTGGACGTTTTGGGTTGCTAGAACCGATAAACAGTTTGTTACTGTCGACTGTAACCTCAGAAATTCCTCACTTCTTTCTTTTTGAATTTTTGGTAAATTCATTAAGGTGGTTATTTGTTTATCGACCAAGACTCTTTCATTTTCATATCTAGCTTTTAACGCTTCCCAAGCCAGATTAAAATTGTCAACGTTAAGTGCGAACTGTTTTACTATTATTCCTGCTTGACCTTTTGTTTTATTTCGCAATTGGTATAATGTTTGCGCTTGTGATAGCTTTGGGTGGTTTATGTACACGGCTGAGAACATGTCTCGGAACGACGGCCATTGCTCATAACCCCCATGAAATACTTCAGTATCACAGGCCGGCACTTTAAGGTATATGCCGGAGCTTGCTTCTTGTGTTTGTCTTTGGGGCAGCTCTACTCGATTGATCGGAGATCATAGCCTTTGTTTCTTCATATTGGTCTAAGCAGTGTTCATATTTTAAATATGCCGAGTTTTTGAAATTTTCGGGCAATTCTGAATCATCTGTTTCGATGATTGCGTCATATGCCGCTTGGAGCCGTGTCCAAAATCTATCAAGTGATTTTTCTTTCACTTCAAGAACCGATTCTGTATTTTCCTCTATAGCAATTGAGGAAAACCTAGTGCAGTATCCAGGCGCGTATTCAGGGGGGGGGGGGGGGGTTCGGGGGTTCAAACCCCCCCCCCCCCCCCCCCCCCCGAAATTGCGGAAAATTAAAAAATATACGTCTGTACTATAATAATTACTCTATTCATTTTTAAAACCCCTGTTAAGAAATTAGCATTAATTGCAAAATAAAAACACGAAAGAATAAAATTAAATAATATTTCACACTGAGAGAAGATATTGGTAGTCGCTAATCAATTACCAGAGCAAGTCTAAGAGGTCGAAACTAAATTCCTGCAACGGTTCACTCATTTGGCGCATTAAGAAACTAGCGCAAAACTATCAGACTTGCTCTGCATAAGATCAACTTAGCATCTCATCTACATAGCATGTTAACAATAGCAAGAGTGATTCGAACTCAAGTCTGTTGAAATTCATATTAACTGCTTTTCGAGTTATTAATACAGCAGGCAAAAATCGTAAGAATGAGTGCCTCTCGTTATTGTAGTCATGGTTGCCATAAGCTTAACCAAACCCATTACCAAGAAGTTAAAAAAAATACCAAAAATTCCCAAGCAGTACACTACGCAGTGGTATTGAATTACCAGAGCAAGTGACAATTAAATTGTACTTATACTTGTCGGGTGATAATAAAAAGTGACGCACACCGCAATAGGTTCAACAAAAATGGGCACAAAAACTGTGAATGAGGTCTTGTCTGGGACCATCCTAGATGTCGAACTACGTTTTCAGTAAAATCAGGACTGCTCGTTTTCTTGAAATATCCCACTTTAACCCTTTAGGACCTTCAAAAATATACATTTGACCAAAAAATCTTCTCAAAACTAGTTTTTGTATGTTTGTTCGTGTAGGTGGTTTCTATTACTCAAATAAATTGCAAAAGTCACGCATTTAAAAAAAATTGCAAAACTACTATTAAATAAAATTAATTATTCGTTTTTAGGGCACTAGTAACAGCACCCTGTTTTTGTAATGCAAAAAAAAAAAAAACAAAAATACTCCTTATGATTTTTTTTTAAGCGGAACACGAATCCGTGGTCCAAAAATTTCCATCATGTCCCGTTTCTGAGAAAAAATGTTTTTAGACCCCAAAATTAGTACAATTTGAACAAGCCCCCTGTGCTCTGGGTGCTCTTATTTATTATTTTATTTTATTATTTTATTTATTCGTCTACAGAACATCTTACAGACTACTAGATTAATTAAATATTTTAAAGAGATTTAATTTAAAGGTATACACACTTAAATTAAAATTAATAGCCTCCGAATATGTATTGCATAACCGAATGCATCTCGATATTGGTTCATTATATCCGTACGCTGACCTGTGCGCAGGAACAGTGAACAGACGAACTTGTCTCAGATCGCGTGATGGATGGTTAAAATTTATTGATTCGTAGATTTGCGTGCAATTAACTCTACCATTGATAGCGTTATATATAAATAATATAGAAAAATAACTTCTTCTGTCTGATAAGCTTGTCAATCCTAACAGTTTGCGCCTGCCCAAATAATTAGGCATGCCTTCAGGCCAGTGAAGTTTGGATAAAGCAAACCTAGTAAAGATTTTCTGTACTCTTTCTATTTTATGCGAGTGAATTTGGAAATAAGGGCTCCAAATAATGCAGCAATAATCTAAAAGACTACGCACCAACGAGGTATAAAGTGATTTTAAAGTCATTGGATCAGAGAAGCCAGTGGAGTTTCGACGTATAAAACCCACCATTGAACAAGATTTAGACACTATGTGATCTATATGCTTCGTAAATGTTAATTTTGAATCAAAAATAAGACCTAAGTCCTTAAACAGTGTATTCCTTCCCAACAAATTATTATTCAATGAGTAGGCGAAGTTAATGGGACTATTTTTTCTCGACTATGAAACAATGCAACACTTTTGAATGTTAAGATGCAGGTTGTTCAAAGAACACCAACCGTGAAGATTATCTAGATCGCATTGAAGATCGAGGCAATCCGAAATATTCCGTATTTTCATAAAGAGCTTCACATCATCAGCAAACATCAAACATTCTGCTTTAGCAAATAGATTTGGCAAATTATTAATAAAAATTAAGAATAAGAGGGGGCCACAATGTGTTCCTTGAGGTATTCCTGACCATGCGTCTACGGCTGTAGATGAGCTAGTGGTGCCCATTTTGACATATAGTCGTCTTCCTCCTAAGAAGCTATGAAAAAATTTTAAAATTTTTTCTTTGAAACCGAAAGCCCAGAGTTTATTAATCAATATTGTTTGATCCACTTGATCAAAGGCTTTCGAAAAGTCAGTATAAATTACATCAAGCTGAGCTTGATCTTCAAAAGCATTAATAATTTTATTTGTTAAAAGCATGAGATTAGTGCAAGTCGATTTCTGTGGCATAAAGCCATGTTGAAATTTCGATATGGCGGGATAGACGTGATCCATTAGTTTTATTCGAAGTACGAAATCAATAAGCTTAGAAATCGTGCTTGGCTTAACAATCGGTCTGTAATTACAAACGTTATTGCGATCACCAGACTTGTAAACAGGGATAATTGAGCCAACTTTCCAGCAATCTAGAAAGGTTGAATTTTCAAGACACATATTAAAAAGATTTGCTATGGGAGTTGATACGAATGCTGAATGCAGCTTAAAGAATATTGGGGCAAACCCCTCGTGGTCCACACATGTACTTTTGTCCAGATTGGAAATTGCAAGCTCTACTTCATCCGAAGAAATCGTAAAGCTATCAACACTATCTAATAGCAAAGATGGGATTGTATGATTGCTAATAGCATAATATTTATGATATACTTTCTGAAAGAAATTTGCAAACAGATTACAGGAATCGACAGAATTCTCAGACACTGAATTTTCAAAGAAAAAGCTAGTCGGATAGCCATTAGTTTTACGCTTAGAGTTAATGTATTGCCAAAACCTTTTAGGCTTATATCTTAACATTGATTCAACTTTTAACAAATGTCGCTTGTATAGAAATTTATGTAGATTGTCAAATTGCTTTCTTAAGCGAGCGAAATTTTGATAATCGGAAACTTGCTTAGATTTCCGATATCTTTTGTACGCTTTAGTTTTAATGTTTTTTAATTGACATAACCTAGCATTAAACCAAGGTGGTTTATTTCTGGGTGACAATTTCCTAATCGGAATGCAACTGGAAATTATATCAGACATTCGCAAACAAAAAGAGTTATACGAGGTTACAGGATTACTCTGGGTGTTTAAGAACGACCAATCTATTTCATCAATACATGCGTTAACTTCATCCACATTGTAATGACAGTAGTCTCGGACATAAGTGCTATTTTTCGACACTTTCTGAAACGTATAAAATTTAAAATCAATTTCGAGAGCGGAATGATGAAGTGTCTTAATCGATATAGGAGAAAGACACTCTTCACAAGATGCATTCAATTCGGCAGAAGAAAATACTAAATCTAATATTCTGTTCGAAACATTCAATACATGATTAATTTGGTTAAAACCATGTGATAAGAGCGAACTCGTTACTAATAGATCTATGTCAGACTTCAAGTTGGATGGTAGTAATACATTATTTTCCGGAACCCATTGTATATTACTCAGATTAAAATCCCCAAGATACATTATTCCATCCAGTTGATTAGCACTATTAGTTATGAATTCTAAATTAAGTAAATGTTTTCCATAAACCTCGATATTACTATTTGGTGGGATGTACGATACTAATATAAATAGTGACTTATAAATTGAAAATTTTATTTTGACGCAGATTTGCTCTAATTGAGTATAGCTTAAGTCTAACGTAACAATACTACTCGAGAGGTCCGCTCGTACTGCAATCAATACTCCACCGCCCCTATCAAGACCTGTTGATGTCGGACAGCGATCTAGGCGGTACACCTGATAGAATTCATTAAAAAACTCCGACGAAGGAAAATCTTCATTTAGCCAAGTTTCAGTAATGGCTATAATATCATATTCATGAAGCGAGATGTCACGATAAACATTCGCTGATTTTGTGCGCATACCACTAACATTTTGATAGTAAATCTTAAAGTTGCCAGAATTATCACGCACTTGCTGAGATATTGGTACATCATTGTTTGTTGGGTTGTGATTCTTTCTTCTTTCGAAAAAAGCGAAACGGACGTACTCTTATACCTGCAGGCCATAACTCTGCATTTAAGAGATTTTTATAAAGCGGCGGTGGGACACCAAGTTTGAAATTAACTCTCTTCGGAGATTCATCATTTTTTGTTAGCTTCATGCACGAGATAACTTTAATGTTGACTTGCATATGGTTAGCAACATAATTAGCTATATCAGCAGCATCAACAGTAGGTTTGAATGAAGAGAGATGAACCCATTTTATTGGCACTGAAACATCCAACTCACCCCCTACATTCGTTCCAACTACAACAGTTGGTTTTTTTCTAAAGTTTGCAAGTGACGATGAGTTGGCAGTAGTCACGGGAGCAGCAACAACAGTAGACAGGGAGATGGGAGCATTCTCAATTTCAATAGCCTGCATATCAACAACGTTGTCTAATTGATTATCAACGTTTGTATCAGCATCAGTTGAGTGCACAGTAGTAGTGTTGTTATTATCAATAACTACCGCAGCAGCATCAAGCGAAAGAGTGCCATTGTCAAGTGCTTTGCCATTATCAGCAGGTAGGTTCGTGGGCTGCGACGAATGAGAGTGGGTGATGATACTCTTAGCAATGACATCGTTATGTTTTGGTGCAGGCGAAGACTGAGACTGGCGTGATGTTTGGGCAATGTCTTGCTCTTTGATTTCTTCGAGGTCAGTGCCCTTGTTGGTCTTCGATCTTGTAACGATGACATTTGTAGTCGCATTGTTGTTAGCCACAGCTAAACCATCAGCTAAGGTAGAATTTAAAAGAGTAAGTGATTGCAAAAAACCACTGAGAGCGTGTATACTCTTCAACACATCAGTAGTATCAGCTTCTCTTAAGTTAGATAAGAAACAATTGCAGTTGTCACAGAAAAATTTAATATTATTGTTAGTGTTAATAAGATTAACACTTTTGACATTTAATTTAGCACATTTAATATGTATTTTTGATCGGCAGAAGCCACAAGTTATATGGTCTGCTTTCAAGCACTTTTTAGCACACTTGTTACAGCTGGACATTATGATTTTCAATAAATCTTACGGAGCTCTTAAAAAACACGTCTGCGCACGGCAATGACTAATACTTATCTTGATTTGAATATCAGCTCATATATAAACCAAGGTTTATGAAACATTATCTAAGATAAGAAAACATTGTGGTATGTCGCAATTATTTTATACAGATTTTCAAAGTTGGCCGAAATTATAAAATCATGTTTTTGGTACATTTTTGAAAAATTATATAAATTTACCCCGATCTGGCACCAATTTTTTACATACCAGAAAATATTGCATGGTTTCTAGTCTGGCAATGGTAAGAAAATCTTTTTATTACCACTTACCATGAAAATAATATCTTCATTTATTACCACCTCGCTTCCGTAAAATATTTATTTTTTCTTTCATCAATTTCTATACAAAATGTATGCTGATACTGAAAATATTACATAGAAATTTTGTATAAAAGTAAAAAGTTAGAAATTTTGATGAAAATTTTTCGAGTTTTCTTAAATTTTCATGAATTTTCCACAAAGTTCTGAGTTGCAGTATTTTTATTGTGTTTTTACACAAACTTTCATACAAAAATAATGAAATTAGTTAAAGTTAATTTTACTGGAAATTCCAAAAACCTTTTGAACGCAGACATACTGGTCAAGGTGTATGACCAAACCAAATTTGGTTTAGAATTAAATTGACGCCGTTTGTCACAGAAATGCGCGTAAATAATGATGAGACGAAAAATTAGCAGAAAGCCGCGATTTGAAATTTAGTTAAGTATATTGTTTCTATACTTTTGTGCGGTACTTAATGTGGAAAAATATTTATGTAAATATGTTTTAATTTATGTATGTAAGTGGGGATCGGAACTTCGATAAATCGGGAAGACTGTATATATAAAATTTTTTGCGGCTTTTTTACCGACTACTGTTTATTCTAAAATATTCCGTTTTTGGTGGAAAATTTTTGTATTAAAATTTGTATGTACATGTGTATGTACAATTTAATATCAGATTGTTGGTTGCTATTGTTTCAGCAAAGGGAAATTCCTTAAATGGTTTTTAAATGGAAAATATTTTTCGCATGTTAGGAATATGCTTGTAAATTTTGATTTTAAATAAATTGTCAAGATACAACTTACTTGGGTACCGCTTCTAAGGGGTTAGGGGTACTTACGCTTTTGTTGTTGTCTTATTTTGGTGCAGTTTAAGTTTTTTATTTATTTGTTAGCGCCCGAATTTGGAAAATTAGTGGACTGTATTTTTTTTTTTTAGTTTTATATGTGGATGTATGTATGTATATTTTTATGTTGAGTGGTTCTTCTTTTTTTCCGTCACCCTAGTGTATGTGCTTGTTTTTTGCACTACTATATTTAATTTAGGGCACTGCACTTAAAATTTTCTTTTTATTATTTATAATTTTTTTTTTTTGGGTAAGGACCTCTTTTAAATTATTTTTTTGGTTTTTTTTTTTCAATATATTTTGTGTTTTTCTTTTCCACTGTCCATAGGTGCCTGTCTTTGAGGCGATGTAGGACCTTATATACTTCGGGACACTTCACTGCACTCACCTTTGCACTCACTAGCGAACTTTCAATAAAAATGTAAATATTTATGCGTTTGGCTCCGGCGATATGCGACCGTTTTACACAGAAATTTACGAATTGTGTTTTTTGTTTACAATGTGTATGTGTTTGGTGTTGACAATTAGTTGGTGCGTGACTGTGTAAGTGTGTGTGTGGAGTGGTGAATGCTGGCATGCTGGTTGCACCCGCCAGTGTTGTGGCTAATCTAGCCAACAATATTAGCATCATTTGGCTACGACATCAATTGTACTTGTACAAATTAGGGACGTGCGATGAACAGATTAAATCATATTTTTAATAGTCATAATTCTGATTCATCAAAACTTAATTAATCAGGTCCTGAATAGTACTGTTTACAGTACTTGTTAACTGAAACTGCTCACTGTTTTCATCAGTAAAATTTTTTAAAACATGCCTATACGCTGCACAACTTTGTAATTTCGGAAAGCACCAATTGCAATTCAAAGAGCTGGACTTATGTATTGGCCAACCTTATTCTTTGCAACTCTCACCAATTTCTTCTTCCCTAAAATTATTTTAACTAATTTGTCAGAAATTATGAGTCAATATTCAATACGTTATTTATAAACTGTATTTTGAAAATTTTTGCAATATCATTGCAACTTAGATTTCGCCATGGGGGGTTTTAACCCCCAAAACCCCCCGTGCGCACGGGCCTGCTACTAGGTATAAAAATGTGGGCGTGGCACCGCTCACTTTTCCCAAATTAGACCCAATATGTTCAATTTTATATAGCCTGGGGCGTGGTACCGCCTACTTTTCCAAAAATTGATATAGCCTGAATCGTACACAACCATTTTCTGAACCAATCTGGAAAGTTTAAAAGAGATCCACCAACAACTATGGACATTATTGAAGTACAAACAAAACACAAATAATGTGGGCGTGGCACCGGCCACTTTTCCAAAATTACATAAATCTTTACCAAAGGACACACATATCCAAAAATCATTAAGATTTAGATTTAGATTTATTTATTAATTTTTTCTTGTAGTATAACAGCAAATAGTTTACATCAGTTAATAAATTATGTATAAGAAACAAGGTAAGGCATTCTGTAAAATGAAATATAATAGTTTCGAATGCTATTTTCAGATTTAAATCAAAAGTTATATAAATGTCTACTTAGTGTAGTGTGTGGGGTGAAAACAGTTCTAAGAAATTACAATTTCAGTAATCAAAGAAAATAACTTTTAGATCTCAGGTTCACTAAATATTAGGTCTCAGCAAAACCCTGATATCAGTATGTGATAACTCTAGGCAGGGCCGTGCGCAGGAATTGACCTTGGGGGGGGGGTTTAATTTAGATTTGCATTCGCATACACAAAACGCTCATTTCTCAGAGCTTTACTCTCCAAAATGAGCCTCTTTCGGAGCCCAAATGCAGCGAAAAATCGCTCTACGCGGGTAGGTACTCCAAATGAGTTCGAAATGAGTCCGATTTCGATGAATTTGAAACGTTTTATGACTCTTTTTAAATGAACTTCGGAGCCTTTTATTCCTCCATTTTGAGGTTTTTGGAGCCTTTTTCTGAACTTTTTTCGGAGCCTTTTATTCCTCCATTCTGAGGGTTTTTGGAGAATTTTCAGACTCCTTTTGGAGCCCTTTAATTGGTGCTTTTCTGTTATTCATCCATTCAGAGGGTTTTCGGACTCTTTTCGGAGCCTTTTATTGGTGTTTTTCTGAAGCTTATTTGGGGTCGTTTTTTATTTCTTTTGGGTCATAATTTCTTTTCGCAATTTTTCATATCTAACTATTCTGCCGTCACCAATTCTGACTTTCTAAATTATCCCTATGAGCTACATGGGAACAATTTAATTAATTGTCCAACTATATGCGCCAATGATGCTCTTATTTATCTGAAAACCTTGAAGGAATCTTTTAAATGCGGTCCTGATAGGATTCCTACATGCTTCTTGAAGAAGTGTGCTAACAATCTCTACCAACCCCTTACCAATTTGTTCAATCTGTCACTAAAGTGTGGTGTTTTTCCAAAAGCATGGAAAGAGTCGTTTCTTCTACCGCTTCATAAAAGCGGAAGCAAGGCTTCTATAGAGAACTATCGTGGCATAGCGAAGCTGTCTGCCATCCCAAAAATGTTTGAAGCTATTGTTACCAATCAGCTTACGAATCCTATCTCTACCTTGATTTCCGACTGTCAACACGGGTTCTGTAAGGGAAAGTCCACCGTTACAAACATACTTGAATTTACTTTGATTTCAGCAAAGCTTTCGATAAAGTGTGTCACTCTTTACTTATTCATAAACTGGATCAGTTGGGTTTCCAGCCGGGGCTCAATCGCTAGATCTCTTCTTACCTTAGCGACAGAGCACAAAAAGTAGTGTTTAAAAATTGTGAATCCGATGTTATTTATGTCTCCTCAGGAGTTCCTCAAGGAAGCCATCTTGGCCCGATTCTGTTCTTGTTGTTTATAAATGATATTTCTAATTTAATGCTCTGTAGCTGAGCAGTTTTAGATATCGACGATTAACAAACTAAAGCCAGACTATTGATAAACGTCCATGAAAAATTCGATCTTTATCTTCTGTTAGGTAAAATAAAAAAAAACCTCAGAAAATGTTTGAAAACATTCAAATAATTGAACGGTGTCGCTCATCTGCTCTCCAACGTTCATTTTCTCACAATTCTCTTTACGCCTACAACAAAAAGGGTCAGAAAATACTCGAAATCTTTCATATAATTGAGCCTTGCAGTTCATTCGCTCTGTTAATTGAAACTGCTCACTGTTTTCATCAGTAAAATTAAAAAAAAAAATGTCCATACGCTACACATCTTTGTAATTTCGGAAAGCTCCAAGTGCAATTCAAAGTGCCGGACTTATGTATTGGCCAACCTTATTCTTTGCAACTTTCACCAATTTCTTCTTCCGTAAAATTATTTTAACTAATTTTGTCAAAAATTAGTAGTCAAGATTCAATACAAGATTTATAAACTGTATTTTGAAAATTGTTTGCAAAATCATTACAACTTAGATTTGGCCATGGGGGGGATGCACCACCCCAACAGCTAATCCCATATTGAAGTTTGGATTCAACTAGCGCGAAGTATAGAGTTCTCAGCGTAGTATTTGAACAAACATTTCTAAGGTTATAAAAGTGCCGAACTGTAGATTGCAGGTAAGTTTTTAAGAGGGTGGTATGAGAAGACCAACATAGATTTTGGTCAAGAGATACACCCAAATATTGAAAGTTTTTCACCTTATCAATGGTGAAGCAGAGATCGCGACAGGGAGCATTGGAGTGGTAGGATCTCAAAGGACAAGTCAAGTCATGTAGGGTGAAACTACTGCAGTTTTTGGAGTGAAACACAACGTCTACATCAGGCACACTTTTCGCTTGTAGATTAAAGAACATCATCTTAGTTTTTTTACTTAGCAGATGCACATCGTGATTGACACCCGCCACTAAATCTAAAAAACTCATGGACCCATACGCAATAGCGATGTCGTCTGCGAAAGCGGTAACCTTCCCAAAAAATGGTAAGGAAAAGATTGAATTTAGGTAAATTAAAAATAACAGTGGACCTAAGACAGACCCCTGTGGAACTCCCAAATTAATTGAAGATGCGCTGCTCATACTTTTACAAACTTTTACCCTCTGTACTCTTCCTGTTAAGTATTACTTAAACCAGTTAAAAAAAAACCACGAAAACCGACGTTATGCAGCTTGGCTAACAAAATTTGATGATCTACCATGTCAAACGCTTTAGTAATGTCTATAAACAGACCAGCGCAGTTCTTTTTATTGTCTAAGTCGCCATAAATATATGTATGAACAAAACTTTATCAAGGCATATTCAGTAGACCGCCCTGACCTAAAACCGAATTACATCGGACTAAAAAAGTTTTAAAAGGTGTATAAGGACGTCAACTACATCAAAAGCTATATTTTTCAAAACATGGTTTGAAATTCCATCATCGCCACAAGATCTTGAATTGTTCAAAGACTTTATAGTTTGCAAAACTTCTAGCCCGGTGAAAGGTTCGAACATAAAACTACTCTCTGCACCTGCTTCTTCAAACTTCAGATAATTGCACGAAGATGATATGTCAGTTAGTCCGACAGTAGAAAAGTACTCATTAAAAAGGTTGGCAATCATCGTAGGATTTGTAATGGTCTCCCCACAACTAGTTAAGGAAATCGATGAGGTTCTTGCCTTGCAATTTCGGTTTACCATACTGTTTAAAACATCCCGAAACCCTAGAGCACTTCTTTCCTAATTTATTCTTTAATTTGATTTTACAAATCAGCGACTTAGTAATCCACGGTTTTAGCTTCAAACTGGATTTACGTAGTATAAACGTGAAGCTTGCAGATTCTATATGCTTTTTTAGAATACTTGAAAAACTGCTGTAAGCCTTTGCTTCAGCAAAGACAAATTTATTTTAACTATATTAGGAGTTAAACTACTAATTGCCTCAGGTTTCACCCATACATTATTAATACATAAACCAGTCATTGTATGATCAGTAATTTTGAGGTCAAAGTTTAGACTATTGAGAGGACTGGTGAAATTGCAATTGAAGCGACAAAATACATAGTCTAGGCAAGTACCAGAGGCATTTCGCGTTGATTCATTTATATATGACGTTAGCCCAAAGCTGGCCATTAATGTTTGGTAATTATCTTCCGCAACACTTTGTTGCAAAATTCTTCCAAAAAGTATTGGACGGAGACTGAATGCAACCTGTAAACACATAGGCAGTAAAGGCTTTGCCAGCTATCTTAATGGAAAGTTTCAATATATCCGCGCTTATCAAGTGATAAGAACAAAAATCACAATCGCACGAGCTGCGCACGAATACTCCTACTCCACCTGCACAGTAACGCTCATTAGTATTCGCAAAAAAGTTTTAATCACGTATTTTGAAATCTTGTGTTTCATGCTCATATATCCATATCTCTGATACAAAGATAATATCAGGATAATTTTTAAATAACTCAAGATCCCAAAAAGCAAGCCAAAATTTTGTCGGAGACTACGAATATTTTGGTGTACAATAACAAAGGGATTGGCAAGCGTTTCACCTTTGCAGCGACCCCCATGCGCTGAACCTATACCAGATACGGTTACGTTCGACGATAATCGTGGCAAACCTAAGCGCTGGACGCATGCCTCTGTTACAAAGGATGCGTGCGATCCAGTATCAAATAAAATACGAGCGGTTTGCCAACAATGTACAATCTAGAACTCTAACTAGCGCGGTAGCCAACAGGACTGTTTTAGGCGGAGTAGGTAGCGGGTAAGTGCTTACGCAGGATGATACGCAAGCTGCAGCATTATTCTTAGCGGTTTCTGACGGTTCGAGGGGTGAAGCTGAAGTATTATGAAGTAGAGTGTGGTGGCGCTGATGGCATACGCGACAGGTTGATGAGCTGTTACAACGATCTTTGTAATGCCCCGTACTTAAACTATTGATGCATACCTTGGAATCTTTAATAAACCAGGACTTGGCTGATGAGTCCAAATTGCGAAACGTTTCGCACGAGTAGATTTTATGGGATGCGTTGCAGTGCGTACAACGCGCATGATGAGGCTCTGAAAGCGTATGAAACGATTTGGCTACTTTGCCGACGGGTTTTGGCTTGACTGCCAAAGATTGCGTTGCGGGTGGGGTGAGCATGGATAGCGAACGACACCTTACTTCTAAAAATTTAGTGAGTTGTTCAAAGGTTGGAGGCTCATCACTGACGAGCGACAACTCCCATTGTTTGCGCGTTTCAAAGGCGAGTTTATTGACAACTTCGAAAACTAGCCAATCATCCCAAAAATCTACTGTGCGCCCTAATGCCTTAAGCCCTCGTATGTGCTGCTGAAATGCGTTGAGAATGTTCTTAATCGAGTCAGCCGTGTCGTTTGTTGCTTTAGGTATTAAAGATATCGCCCTTAAATGTGCGCCGACCATGACTCGCTTAACTTTGTAACGCGACTGAAGAAGCTCCCATGCTTCGGAATAATTGGCATCGCTTATCTTAAACCCGCTTACTATGCTAAGAGCATCCCCCTTTAAACAGGTGCGCAGATAGTGTAGCTTTTGAGCGCCCGACAAGGAAATATTGCTATCAACTAACGTATTGAATGCATTCAGTGGAATCACCCGAGAATGTTGGGAGATCCATTTTTGGTAAACGAATTGATGCTGATACACTGGCCGATGCATTTGTGGATGTGGTTTGATGCGGTGAATTAACTTTGCATTTTTGAGGTCGCTTGAAGTTTGCCAAAGCTGTGGCGTAATAGGTCTCTGCCTGTATGCTTACTTCTTCTACTACTGCGGTGTTTTCGACACCACAACACTTTTCGACTTCATCTTGTGCTAAGTTGAAACGTACCCATTGCTCGTTGAGAATTGTCATATAACTCTCGACGCCATCCACGTCTAACAGAAATGCATCGTCTTTGCTTTTTATCATATATCTTTTGATTGCGTTAAGGGCAGAGTCACGGGGCTTTACGTGTGCAGACATATTGTAGGTTTATTTTTGGAGGTTAGAAAAGGGCGTAATAAATGTATAATTGGATATATTTGTGATTATGTATAGAAAAAAATACAGCGTAAAATTCCAACTGCAAATTTTATTCGATTATTATTAAATATAATTCGTGGAATTAAATAAAAAGTTTAGCAACTATGTTTTTTAATACATACGTATGCGGCGATCATGCGATTTAGCGGTTTTGTAGGTTATTGCTATGAATATGTACTTGCGGCTATATATGTATGAGATGCGGTGTACTCTGTATGAAATGCGGTTTTGATGAATTGCGGTTGTCTAAGCTTTAGAGAAGGCGAGTTGTTTTTGAGTTACTATTATTTGTTATTTTATTTTATTATTTGGCTCAGGTGCTATGTGACCGTTTTGCTCAAATTGTATGTATTCATTTGGCTCAGGTTCTGACGACCATGTTTGCCTAAATGTTCAAAATTGTTCTTTGGAGAACGAGAGGGTGTGTATGTATTATTGGTGGCGAGCACTGTTGGCTCTGAGGCATGGCGCGATTGGCTTCCTCATTTTCGCTTGGAAAAACCACCTTTTGGCTCAGGCCTAGGCGACCGTATTGCTCAAAAGGTATTTATTAAATCATTTGGCTCAGGTTCTGATGACCGTGTTGCGCAAATGTTAAAAACATTTTATTCTTTAGAGAACGGGAGGTGCGGGACTCCTGTGACACCCTGTATGTATTTATTGGTGACGAGCACTGTTGGCTCTGAGGCATGGCGCGATTGGCTTCCTCATTTTCGTTGTGAAAAACCAGCTTCTGGCTCAGGCCTAGGCGACCGTATTGCTCAAAAGGTATTTATTAAATCATTTGGCTCAGGTTCTGATGACCGTGTTGCGCAAATGTTAAAAACATTTTGTTCTTTAGAGAACGGGAGGTGCGAAACACCTGTGACACCCTACATGGATTTATTGGTGGCGAGCACTGTTGGCTCTGAGGCATGGCGCAATTGGCGTCCTCATTTTCGCTTGGAAAAACCACACTTTGGCTTTCCAAAACATAAACTATATCTTCGAAATATTTTATAAGCTGATTGCGAATTACAATAGCATGCAATGCAAATAAAATAAACGAATGAAATAACCGTAGCTTATGTATGTATGTCGCTTAAACAGCGGTGTATTGCGGTTTCAAGCTATGCGGCTCGTAAGGACCAAGAATATGATGATGCGGGATATGCTTTTCCAACAGAAAATAAAAGGCGGGTTTTTCCAAGTATCAAATATAATAATTTCCTTTAATTTCCAAATTGAGTTCTTGTACAAGCAAAGGTTCTCTAGCGAGCGGCAAAATGAATTGTCAGAGCAAAAAAGGCATGTAATAGCAACGAGTAATGTAAGACGAACTGTCACTTTAAGCGAGTGATTGATAGTTTTCATTCAAGCTACGTTAACCCCTGTGCTAATTCATCAAGTCAAAAATAACTTTTAAAATTTTACTTTAATAATAAAAGTTAAAAACTAAAGTCAAAGCAACGTTTTTTAATTTTTTTGCATTGAGCTTTAACTTGAAAAGAAACATCATTAAAATTCAGCGCGAATCGCAGGACTTATTTGTTCCCATATGAAATTAGGAAACCTGTAAAATTATGTATTTCCAGCTAGCTATGTTGAGTTTTTATGCCGGAAAAAACGTCTATCGTCACCAGTGGTAATATGGGCATAATTTAATATGTTCTTTAGGTATGAACAATTTTTATGGAAAAAAAAAATCTAATAATTTTTTGATTTTTATAATAAAATTTAAATTTTAACTGTTATTTATGACTTTTATAATAAAAGTCTTTTTAACAGTTATTTTTCGATTTTTTTCTTAGAAATCGTAAAATAAAGGCAATTTGAGATAAATATTCCCTGCGTCGCAGACATACACAACTTTGGTACATTCAAATGTAAAATAGACACAATATTTCTATCTGACTTATTGAAGTGAAATTTTTAAAGATAACGGTTAAAATCGATACCTGGTTGTAGGCTATATGATATTGGTCTACTGCTACAGATTTTTAGTAACCATTTTACTTCTTCCTAGCTATTAAGTACAAGAGCTATAACACAAAACGTAGCTATACCTTGTTATAGTCCGATATTGTTGGTTTTATTGTATTTAAATATGGCGGCTCTACAACACATTTCAGACAGATATCTCAAAAACTGCCGGACTATTTTGAATTTCAACAAACAGCGGACTCAAATTACAATAAAATTTGATGCTCATGAAAGGCATAAATCGTTCGGCAAAGTCGAAGACAGAGCGCTCCCTTTTTGCTTTTATATATGTAATAGCGGACTAGATAACCAAGTAAGAGACTTTATTCAAACATATATATGTATATGTAGGTGGCAACTTTCTTTTTAGTTTCATATTAGTAGATAAATTTTATTATATAAAAAGGTGGCAAATTGGCTTGAATACTTTTGTTTGAAAGTTGTTTCAATCCTCTGTCATACCATACCAAATTTTTTAAATTAAATAAGTCGTTGGTTGGTTATTGGCATATCTAATGGGAGTAGTGGACTTCGTTCATAATAACATAAAAGATATTGGACAAAAATGGCATTTATGAGCTTGGTAATAGGAAGAAGCGGCTAGTGGTAGATTTTCGTAAGATGAACGAAAATACCATTGACGACAAATACAAACTGTAGTGTCGACTAGCACAATATTTCACAACCCTTGATTTGAAGTCAGGGTTTCACCAAATCGAGCTCGCTGAGCTAGACAGAGAAAAAACAAACTTTTCTGTAAGCAACGGGAAGTATGCATTTTATAGTCTACCCTTAGGATTATCCTACGGGAACAGATATGCAAAACCTGTTTTGTTTACTTGGATGATGTTATAATCTATTCAAAACTAAAGAGTAACATGTCAAAGAGAGAGACTGGGTCTTGAAGACGCTAATATGAGGGTATCCGTAGAAAAATCAAAACTTTTTAAAACTAAAACTGAGTGTCTGGGATTTGTAGTATCTAGGAGGGCATTAATACATGCCCAGATAAAGGCAAAACAGTGCCAAACTTCATACCTCACAAAGCATTGTAAGTTCTCAGGTTCTTTTTAGGAGTAACAAACTATTATAGGTGCTTCGTGAAAGACTTCGCCTGTATATCCAAACTGTTGACCGATATTTAAAAAGAAAATTGAAGTGTCAGTGCTCATAAATCCAAAAAAGCTGAAATACTTTTAAATTCAAAGCAATTGAGTAAAGCCATGTGAAGTGATCAAAAAAAATGTCGACAAATCTCCGATTTTGAAAAAGTTATATTATTATGAAGTAAAATGCATGTTTAAATTGTCATATAAATATTTTAGTCAATAGTCAAATTTAGTAAGAGTTATTAAACTTTTTAGCATGATCAAAACATGAATCTATTTAAAAATTGATAGCGCCTAAACTACAAAAGGTAATTGAATGAAGTTTTGCACACTAATTAAAAAGGGCCCAGGCTACGTTTTAAGTACAAATTTAAAAATAAAAACACGAAAAATGCATTTTTCACACATTTTTTTTAAGCCTTTCTTGCCAGCAGAACCGGGTGCAGAGTGCATATTGAGTAATGTAAATTTTAATAACTCAGAAACGATGCAAAAGTTTGCAAACATTTTTGCATGTTATGAAAGATGAATCGTTAGCGCATAATTCGACGTACGCTTTATTTTTTTTTAGGATGCAGAACGCAAAAAAAATGCAAGTGCATAAAACATAGTGTGGAAAATGCATTTTTCGTGTTTTTTTTTTAATTTATACTTAAAACGTAGCCTGGACCTTTTTTAATTAGTATGCCAAATTTCATTCAATTATCTTTTGTAGTTTAGGGGCTATCAATTTTTAAACATAAGCATGTTTGATCATGCTAAAAAGTTTAATTATTAAAAATTCTTACTTAAATTAACTATTTACTAAAATATTAATATGACAGTCAAAACATGTATTTTACTTCATAATAAAATAGCTTTTTTCAAAATCCGAGATTTTTCGCAATGCAAAAATAAAGCGTTGGAAAGCATTTATCGAAGAACACAATGCGAAGCTACATTATAAGCCCGTTACGTTACCGTCGTAAAGTAAATTTTGAAGGCTTACTTCTTCCCAAAAATGGAAAAGAAAGTCAAAGCGGCTATAGTAAACTTCCGAATCTGCTCTAAATCAAAGTACTGTAGGCAGCATCGGCGGCATAAAATAGCAGATACACCAATTCTACCATATTCAGGAGAGATCCTCCATATTGATATTTTTTCTACCGACTCAAAATACTTTTTAGTCTGTGTAGACAAGTTCTCGAAATTCGCTATCGTTCAAACCATAGCGTCCCGAACAATTCTGGACATTAAGGAGGAATTTACTGTCACAACGAAAAATCGCTAAATTCAACAATTTTGGTATTAATATCGTTAATGCTCCACCTCTACATACATGGTCAAGTTGAGAGATTTCATAGCACTTTAAATGTAATTGCTAGATAACTGAAGTTTGCCAGAATTGAATCTAATTAAACAATACATTCTGTTACCAAAATGAGGACAGTGGATGTATTTAGGTCGACCACTGATGATACCAATAATAAGGTATAATAAAAATAATAATAATAACACAAGTTTACAAATTCAGGTCAACTTTTGGATCTGAGCAGATAAGAGCGATTCTTAACTATATTTGATATGCTCAATTCGAATCTGCATTCAGTTTTTCAAGATTGATTCTAGTTTCCGAGATCTCGCATGATAGCAACATTGTGCTGTTATAGCAGCTTTTAAATCGTGGCACTGCTTGATAAGTCAGTAAAAATGGCAAAATGTTCATAAAAGTATGAACATATAACTACGCCGCTCTAAAATAAGTAAATTTATACAGTCCACTAAAATTTTGTGAAAAAATGGGTCTAAAATAAAAGGTCTTGATGCGATTTTTAAAATGGAGTCATTTTAAATCCTTTTGGGATTGGGATTGAGAAAGGGATAGGTATATGGATGACAGTTAAAAAGCAATATGAAAAGACAAAAGCATATGAAGAGGATGGACGGAGAGAAGGATGTGGAGCTGAAATTAGGAGGGCGAATCACATACATATTTTAAATGCAAACAAGTTAGTGTTTGGGCAGGACAACGTCTGCCGGGTCTGCTAGTAAAATATATAATAAGTAGGGTGTTAACTACTTGTCCGTATATTTTGCGTGTTTGCTATCGGATTTGCGTAATTTTAGGCAGGAGTATACTATATACTATTGGGAAGCATCTCACTAACTTTCATGGAAATACCTTCTTGAAATTTCAAGCAATAGTTTTTGAAAATAGCTCACCTTTTTTGCTGAAAAGTGCAAACGTCCTGGAAACTTTAACTCCATCACCCCCGAGCAGTGCAAGCGACTTTGTAATGGAAGGACCACATTTAATTTCGCAAGATGAACTAAGCGATTTGATTCGTGACTTGAGTTTGTCCAAACAAAAAGCAGAGTTGCTAGCATCACGGCTGCAGCAATGTAAAAATCTAGACTCTCGAACACAAGTTACTGTATACAGAAACAGAAATGAGGCACTTCGACCGTTCTTCAAAAAAGAAGACTACATAAGTTTCTGTACCGATATTAATGATTCATTTAATGAAATGAATGTACCCTACGATCGAATATTTGTGGGACCTGATATTAGAAAACTAATGGCTGATAAAGACTTTACAAAATGTTTAACGCCCGATGAAGCAGCCGCGTGGGCATCTTTTCAAAATATCGTTCACCACTTTCTTGGTAATCACAAATCCCCTAATATGTTGGAAAATTATCGAAAGATTGGAGCTCAGATGTCTCTAAAGATGCATTTTCTGCATTCCCATCTCGATTTCTTTCCCGAAAACTTGGGTGATACGAGCTACGAACAGGGAGAGCGGTTACATCAAGATCTAGCCAAAATTGAAAGACGATACCAAGGATTTTGGGATGAAGGCATGATGAGCGACTATTGTTGGACTCCAATACGCGAAACAGATACTAAACAATACAAAAGGCAAAGTTCCACCAATCTTCATTTCTGATTTGTTACTTTAAAGTTAATAAAATGAATATTATTTGACAAAAATCTTAAAAAATAAATTTGAATTTTGTTGAAAGTTACAAAAAAAATAGGAGTGCTCTCACCTCTGCTATGGCTCCTCACTATGAACGATATACTGATACAACTCACCACAAGTGGGGCAAAAATCGTGGCGTATGCCGACGACGTGGCTATCCTAGTCTCGGGTCCCTTCCCTTCCGTGATGAGCGAGATCATGGAAAGAACGTTGGCAAGGCTAAGTAGGTGGGCACAGGATTGTGGCCTCAGGCTGAATCCGGAGAAGACGGATTTACTACTCTTCACGAGGAAGTACAAGCCGCCTACTTTCGAATTACCAAAATTAAATGGCCAACGGCTATCCCTATCTGCTAGCACTAAATATCTGGGGCTCATAATTGACTGTAAGCTGAACTGGAAGGCATGCATTGAGGAGCGGGTGCGGAAGGCCTGTGTCGCTTTCTATGCCTGCAAATCAATGTTTGGTAAAAAATGGGGCCTGCGGCCACGGATGGTGCTTTGGTTGTACGAGGCGGTGGTGCGGCCAGTGCTGACCTATGGATCTGTAGTATGGTGGGAAGCTCTTCGAAAGAACTACAACGTCATCAGCCTACAAAAGGTCCAGCGGGCGGCATGTGTTAGTGCCACCGGAGCCTTGCGTACTTGTCCCACCGCGGCCTTAGATCCGATTTTGAACCTTCTTCCAATAGACTTACACATACTGTGTACATCGGCGCAAACCGCACTCAGACTCAGGGAGTCTGGGTGCTGGAAGGATAGTCAGCAGGGTCACAGTAGCATTCTTAACCATCTTCCAGCTGGCACTATTAATGCCAGAACCGACTTCTATCCTCACAGACTGGCGTTTGAGAGCAGGAATATTACCTCAATTCCAAGTAGGAATGACTGGAAAAGGGGCAGGGTCGAAGTTGATAGCGGCATCCAAATCTACACCGACGGGTCCAAGATGGATTCGGGTGTGGGGGCCGGCGTCTTCTCGGAGTCCCTAGACATTGCCGTATCATTCAGTTTCCCATCGCATTGCAGTGTGTTTCAAGCGGAGGTTCTTGCGATCTTGCAGGCCGTCAGATCACTCAGGGACCGGAACACAACTGGGAAAGTCACTATCTTTACAGACAGTCAAGCAGCAATAAAGGCAATAGCAGCACCACACACAAGTTCGAACGAGGTGCATGCATGTAAGCAAATCTTGGCTACACTAACTAACCTTGAGCTATCCATTACCTGGGTTCCGGGTCATAGAGGTATCGAAGGTAATGAGAAAGCCGATGAGCTGGCGCGCAGTGGCTCATCGGACCAAAATGAATCAGCTATTGATATAGATATAGGGGACCCTTAGCAGTAGCCAAGGGAAACATCCAAAAATATTACCGGAACAAAGCACAATTGAGATGGAGAAACACCACTAGTTGCGCAATATCAAGATCCACCTGGCCAGACTATAGCGAAAAGAGGACAAGGAGTCTTCTAAGCAGGTCAAGAGTTAGCACCCACAAACTCATAGCAGTATTCACAGGTCACTGGGCGATAGGCACGCACGCGGAAAAAATGGGGATTCCGCACCATGATTACTGCAGGAGCTGCGAAGACAGCGATACCAAAGAGACCGTTGAGCATTTCCTGTGTAGGTGCCCGGCTCTAGCCGGTAGGCGAATGAAATCCTTTGGGAGCCCCTTCTTGGGGAACTTGGATCGTATATCCGAGATAGGAATTTCAAACATCCTCGAGTTTATCAACAACTCTGGTTGGTTGTAACAGATATCCATATTATATAAGTAGGTTTAAACGAGTTTTTTATGGCATTAAAACGGCTTCTATAAGCTACTTGGGCGACCTGCGTCGCAGCCATTCTACCTACCTACAAAAAAAATCCCCAAAAATAGAGTTTTTGCCGGATCTGCCTAATATTTTGCTAAAAGTGTTTGCTATTAAACACACTAATTTTAGGGAAAAAAAATTATCCTGATACAAAAAAAAACCATTTTTAAAATCAAAATTTTTTCAAAAATCGTATGAATGAAGTGATACCTAAAAAAACACAAAATTACCGATATCTCGAAATCGTAAATCAATCTTATAAAACGGAATGCAAATTCGGATTCAGCGTCATAAATTGACTTAAAAAATACTTTTAGTTGTCCAGATCCAAAACCGTGTATACTTGTGTAATAATTCCCAACGGATAACCCACCATTCCCGCCCAACCGACACGAGCGGCGCATCCGCATAACGCACGGCTTTTTTTAATTTTTTTTCAAATATATTGCCGAGTCGTTGATAGGCAATGGTTTGTTAAGTGTCGCGATCTAAAAATGCTCAGCTACAGAGAGAAACTCATCAGCTAAGTAACTATTGTAAGTTATTATTGATTAAGTGAGGAAAGTATTGATATTTTAATGCTGAAAAGCGAGTCAGAAATATCAAATGTGCTGGAATGAGAGTTATAGTTATGACATAAACATCGGAAAGGCTCATTCAATTCAAAATTAGTTTTACATTGTCTCAGGAAAAGAGGTTTAAAATGTCTTGATGGCCGAAAGGGCACGTTAAATATCACTTCACTCAGAAGAAATGGACTGGAGACCAACCCGTTAAATAATTTAATGATAAAAATGATTCCGAGCATTTCCCTACTACTGGAGAGTTTCGGAAGGTTTATAAGTCTCAAGCGATCTGTATAGGGTGGGAGGTTGTATGAGGAATCCCATGGCAGATCTCTTAACGTAAAAAGTAAGAACTGTTTTTGAACTTGGTACCGAGGGTTCCAAATAATTGAGCCATACTCTAATATCAGTCTTACTAGTTTTGTAAAAAGGGCTTTAGTTACATACGGGTCATTAAATTCTTTCGACCATCGCATAACAAATGACAAAACGCCTCTATATTTATTGACAGTTGCATCAATATATAGATTTAAAGTATTCAATATAATTAAGAAATGTATAATATGAAGTCTATTTGAGGAATGAATCGAGCTTTGATTTGTTAAAGATTGTGCGCAAATTTGATTTTGGTGGCGTTTAATTCGTTTTCCCAGTGCAGTTTCTATAAGATACATCATTCTTCCAATTACTTTTACAATAACACCTTCATTCCATGACTTCGTTCCCCTGGAATAATCAAGAAAATATATCTTTTGATTAACTAAAAATTTTGATTTCTTTTCCGATGTGCTATGATTTTTGACTTTAGAGGAATGTAAAAAGGATAACATAGTCCTAGGTTGACGATTATGCAATAACTCCGAAGGTGATTTTCCATTAAGAATAGGTGTCATTCTATACGTTGTTAAATATGTTAAAAGAGCGTCGTTAATATTTTTACCATCAGCCAGTTGTTTTTTAATAGCTGTTTTGAATGTCCTTACAAATCTTTCCGCTTGGCCATTTGAGGCTGGATGAAAAACAGAAGATGTTAAATGTTGAATACTGTGAACATTGCAGAAATTTGTGAATTCCTGAGAAGTGAATTGAGTTCCGTTATCTGTAACAATTGTTTGTGGTAAACCTTCAATAGAAAAAATAGTTTGTAAAGATTTTATAGTTGAAATTGCTGAAGTATTCTGCATTTTAATAACAAACGGAAAATGAGAGAAAGGATCAATACATATTAACCACATATGGCTTTCGAAAGGACCTGCAAAATCTAAATGTCGAGAATTCCTTAGGTGGAGCTGATTTATACTTGTTGCACGATAAACACGTAGATACCACTTCTTCTATATCTTTATCGATCTTAGGCCACCAGCAATAACGGCGAGAAATTTGCTTTGTGCGAACAATACCCCAATGCCCTTCATGAAGAAGTTTTAAAACCTTTACCCGGAGTTGCTTTGAAATTACAACTCTATTGAAATCAGTTTGAAGAACCACAACATCTTTAATAGTAGTAAAATCAAACCTATGATGAAAATACGGTAAAATTTCCTTATCATTTATCATATCAGGCCAACCGTTTTGAACTTAATAATAAATTTTGCTTAAGATTGCATCCTTCCTGGTCTGTTCTGCAATTAGAGTAGCATCAATTGGAAAATTGTCTGTGTCCTCTATAAAATTGATTTCGTGTATTTCTTCATGTTGAGCAAAATCTGAGCTATCTTTGCAGGGAAGACGTGACAGTGCGTCGGCATTTCCGTGTAGTTTTGTACTTTTATATAAAATAGAATAATTATATCCTGATAAGATTAAAGCCCACCTCTGCAATATATGAGCCGTTGAACTTGGTATACCCTACTTTGGATTGAAAATAGATACCAAAGGCTTATGATCAGTTACCAGAGTAGACTTCCGACCATATAAATAATCGTGAAATTTATGAACTCCAAAAATAATTGAAAGTGCTTCCTTCTCAATCTGACTGTAATGAGCCTGATGTTTATTCAATGTTTTTGATGCATGAGCTATTGGACGTTCAGAACCATCAGGAAACACATGCGATAAAACTGCTCCAATGCCATAAGAAGACGCATCTGTTGCTAAAATGATAGGTAAAGAATCATCGAAATGAACTAACTCAGTCATTTCAATTAATCGACGTTTTAACTCATTGAATGAATTTTCTTGATGTTTGCCCCACAAAAACTTGAAATTTTTCTTTCGAAGTGCATTCAATGGACCGGCAATTTGAGAATAATTCCTAATAAATGAACAATAGTAATTAACTTTACCAAGGAATGACTGTAATTCTTCAATATTTTTCGGATATGGTATTTTCCTTATGGCTTCTGTTCTATCCTTTGACTGTTGAATTCCAGACGCACTTATTATGTGACCCAAATATTCAATTTTGTTTTGCATAAAAGTACATTTATCAAGATTAAAAGCAAATCCACTTTCATGTAATCTCTGAAATAAAAATCTTAGATTCTTTAAATGTTCCTCGTCAGAATCGCCTGTGCAAATGATGTCGTCTAAATAATTAACACAACCAGTAGCGCGATTCACTAACTTTTAACAATTTCGCAATAGAGATATTTATCATTAACGTATACTGTTTAATTTAACAATTGTGCGATTCACTAACTCGGATTTAACAATAACGTTTAAATAATTGTTTAAAATGATGACATGTGGCATCTCAGTCGAAATTGACTAGAACGATGCTTGAATGTTAAGTGCAGCATTTGCCAGCGCCGCCGTTGGTATCGCAGTAGCGCAGCTGACAAGCGTCTGGATAACAAAATAGACGTCGCAAGTTCGATACCAATAACTAGGAGACATTCTTTCTAAAATATATTTTTTTTTAAATAAATACTTTTTATTTTAAATATAGAAATACTTCTTGCTCAAAAAATTTTTTTTTAATTTATTTTTATTTTAACCAATATTTCAACGACACCAACGGATAACGTGATAAAATATGAATTTACAAATCGACTACGATAAATTAACGATTGAAGAGTTGACAAAAAGTTAGTGAATAGCATAGATATGTAGTTAAAATTATTGTTACGTTAATTTATCGTGGACAAATTGTGTTAAAACAGTTAGTGAATCACAAAATTGTTTAAATTATTGTTAAGATAATTTATCGTTTACAAATTACGTTAAAAAAGTTAGTGAATCGCGCTACAGGAATACCATTAATGGTTTGTCCAATTAAACGTTGAAAAATGGCGGGTGCACTGGCTACACCGAAAGGTAAGCGCTGATATTGAAATAGACCTAAGGGTGTATTTACTACAAGTAATTGTTTGGAATCATCATCAACCTCGATCTGCAAATAAGCATCTGACAAATCTACTTTACTAAAAAGTTTTCCTTTAGGCAATTTATTAAAAATGTCTCTAATTCGAGGAATAGGATACTGCTCCACATCCATTTCTGAATTAATTGTAACTTTAAAGTCACCGCAAACCCTAATCTTTCCATTAGGCTTGGGTACAATGACAAGTGGGGAAGCCCACTGACTGAACTTGATAGGTTTCCAAATTCCGAGATCGGTTAGTCGCTTAGCCTCTTCTTCAAATAATTTATTAAATGACCAAGCTTTTTGCTAAAAAGTAACTTGAACTCTTCACATAAGGACTGTATATCCGGATTATCTACAACTCGAAAAATTTACACTGCCTTATATTCATCGTACCAATTCAATCCAAAAATATTGGCACATTTTGATGAATTTGCAACTATTAATTCCAGATTCTTAACTTCATTATTTAAATTAACTTTAACCTGAATCGCACCAAGTACGGGTATCTCTACATTTCCATAACCATATAATTTGATAGGTGTTGGATATAGTTGTGGGTGGTTCAAATAATTATATGTTTCTAAACCTATTATAGAACGAACAGCTCCTGTATCGAACTGAAACTCTACAGGTAAATTATTTACGGTTAAAGTGATCAGCATTTTGTTTGCTGATCTGATTACGGGATTATCAATTGTATTACAATTGCCAAATTCTACATTATCTTCCTCAATTGACGAAATTTGTGCTTTAAAACCAGACTTACATACAGTAGAAATGTGGCCAATCCGTTTGCATTTGTGACACTTAAGTTTTCTGTACTAACAGTTGATCTTTTCATGTTTCTTAAAACATCCTGGACAACATGGAAACTCATACTTCTTTGATTAACTGGACTCTTGGATTTGTGTTTCTTCGAATAATGCCCCTGTTTACGATATTTAACTGCGTTAACTTCCGCTTCATCGCATTTATTTGCGATACATTTAATTGTGCTTGGAGTTGCTTCATATGTTTCCGCTATCTGTAAAACCTCCTTCAATGTTGGTTCATCATGGTTATGTAAAGCTGCTGTCCGCACGGACTCATCAGGAGTATATAAAACAATTATGTCACGTATTAGTTCATCAGAAAAGTTTTTATTGCAATTTTCATTTTTGCATATAAAATTACAATCCCTAGCCATACCTTTTAATTCAGCTACCCACTGATTATAGGATTCGGAATCTCTTTTGTTCCTCTTATAAAAATCATACCGTGATTGATTACGTGTGTTTTTGCTTTAAAATGTTCCTGCAACTTGCTAACCAAATCGTTATAAGACAATAGATCAATATTTAGTTTTCCAACTAGTTTCTGTATTAAACGAAACGTTGTATCACCAATCCATGCTAGAAAAAACGATTTCTTTCTCTCTACACAGAGCGAAAACCACCTAATAAAATAGAACAAAAGTAAGAAGATATCTCTATAGTTTTTCTTTAAGAAGAATCCCTACTAACTTTAGGTTGGATAGTCTTTTTAATAAAATCAAGAAGAAATCTTCGAATATATATGTGGAACTCACCTTGAATTAATAAAGAAGGCGTTCTTCTTATTTTAATAAGGTTATCTCCTTGAAGGTATTAAAAAGATAATCTTCTTATTTTTATTAAGTTTTCTTATTGAGTTTACTAAAAAGATCATCTCCTTATTTTTATTGGTTATCTCATTGAATTAACTGAAAAGATAACCTCCTTATTAATGTAAGGTAATCTTCTTGAATTTATTAAAACTCGTGTTTGATTATAAACAAATATTCTTTATTCGACTTCAAATAAAAACACATTTATTCCTTATATGTAAGTACAAAGGCAATGTTAAAAAATAAACTTAAATAAATGTATTAGAATTCTTTCTATACATTCAAAATTACATATTAAATTTTACTCAGAATTTAAAAAAAAATTTAATACCCAATACCTTTTTTTCCTTAAAACTTTGAGACCATTATTAAGGCAATAAAAGTGAAGTGGGGTCGTCTAATGTTTTGAAATTTATGATATCATATATTTCAGAGACAGATCCTATAAGATATGATTGAAACCTTTCTGAAAAACTTATATATTTCTCAATAATGCATTGGCACAAAGTGTTTTGGTGTTTGGCTTCCAGCATCGCATTTTCTTCCTGATACTGGAGTATAAGCTGGCCTTTTACGGTACTTTTTAAAAGTTCAATTAAGCTCCAATGCAACCACATGACGACTGAGGTAATGGCGAAGACTCTCTCGAATTTTTAGCAGCATTCAAGTCGTTCGAAATTTTTTCTAACAATTCCAAAATTTTACTGCTCTCATCACGCTCAAACGGCACATTCTAAAAATTGTATGCGTTAAGATACATACACCATTTTTATATTATGATGCACTTACCATGTTCTTTCGCCATTCTTTTAAGCCTGCTTTAAATTTGATCTTTTCACCAAAAAATCTTGGAGGAAGTTTATCGAACAAATCGGTGATATCTTTAAACTCAAACTTTATTAAAATAAGCGTGGATGTGAGGCCATAGTCCATGAGAATCGGTAAAATTTCCTCACTTAGCTCCCACGATTTAAAAATGGTCAAGGCTTCGATTTGAAGAACATCGCAATTTTCTTCAAAATTTAAAATATCCATTTCCAAAAATATATTAAATATACACGCTCCGGTCAACACTCACTTTACAACTGAATAAATGCATTATACCTACTCAACATTCAAAAATGTTAAACGAAAAATACAGTTAGAATTGGCGACGTCGACATGCTTATGCATGTGCATACATATGTATATTTATTCATATGTGTATACTTTTAAATAATATTAAAAAGATTTACCTCCCGAATATAAGAATAAATCTCTATGGAAATATCTTCGTCTCTGACTTCTGTCCTCTTTTTAAGCCACGAAGCTGTTCAAAGAGACAATCTTCTTATTTTTATGAGGATTATTTGGCTCTGTGTAGTTTCTTAATATATTAAAACTAATAGTATCGCCCGTGGTCGAAATTCGACCAATTTAAATTTTCTTCAGCTCCTCTAAAAATAAAACTTTGAAATAAAATACTTATTTTCCTGGCCACAATCTTTTCTTTAACATACATATCTGCCGTGACAAATGCAATACCAAGTAAGTAGGTGGAAAAATAACTAAGAATTACTCCGTTTTGCATAAGTCGCGGGAGAGCTACTTATTTGGCTTTGTTTTGTCACAGGAGATATAGCATGTCATAGACTTCTTCGTGAACTTAAACAACTTTTCTTCGTATAACTGGTTTATATCAGTCGCTTTTTCCAAAAATTTGGTGAATATAAAAAAAAAGTTGAAAAGTTTGACGCCTAGTCGTGAAAACGGCCCTAAAGGTCGCAAATATGCTTATTTTATCATCTCGCTTTTAAATTGTTTTAAATTTTATGGAAAATAAGAGCTCAATTGATAAATGTCCGTGAACGCCTTTTCATACGTTATAGAAGGCTCCACTCACTCACGCTCACGTGCGTTAATTTGATCCACAAAGGCTCTAACCAACAAACGAAACATTTGCCAGAAGAAGCAAATTGGTGAGTTGGTACTAAAGTAAAGGTCTTGCCATTTCCACACCACCCATGAGGTAGGCAATTGAAGCATCCTCGGGAATAACTTTCTAAGTGACAGAATTATAATTTTTTAAATTTTTTAATTTATGTACTTCTTTCAACTGTTTCTTTAACTTTTACTTTTACATACTTCATATTATCAGTTGTACACCAACATAATGTATGTCAATTTACATTACCCTACTATTTCTAGGTGTTTTTGGAGTTATGGCGCGCAAAAATTTTAGAACATTTTTTCTGTACAATGCAGGAGAGCAATACAAAAGGTTGTATTCAGCAAAATCGGTTTAAAAAAATTACATTTAGAACGTCATTCCCGAATATATGTACTTCAATTGGCGCGTTACCGAAGTTAGTTTTGGGTGTTCGGTTCCCCAGTAGGCCTATATCACCCATATACATCAATATATAAATAAATAATAATAAACACGTGTATTTGGGTTTAGTAATTCAAAATACACTTTCAATTCAATTCAATTTTTACTTACACCTAAATATGTCCATACATTATATCAAAACTTAAAGGTTAAAAGCAAACAAAACAAATAAGAAAAATTCAGGGTTATTCTTAATACTAATGTGTTTGTCGAGCTGACCGACTTATTCTAGGCCTTAGTTGTGCCCGAATGTACCCAACCAAAGATGGTACTCTGGGCTAACAAAGGGCCAAAACTATTGGGCAATATTCCCGGCAAAATAATATCTCCATATACGTCCGTGCCAAGGATAAGCCAAACCGGATATGCGGTAAAAAAATTGGGATCAGCTAACTTTATATGGACATAGGGTGTCGCGATAGCGCTGTCCACGCTATCTACCACGGTCGCCTGAGTTGTAATTTCTTTGTTTTGTCCGTGTTTGCCCCGGATGCGAAGCAAACAGCCCACATGTCCGCCGATGATGACCGTTTGCATTTGCAGTTTTCGTGCTAGATCCGCTTCGATGAGGGTAGTCGGGGCACAGCCGTCTATGAGAGCGCGTACATAACGACGTTTTCCTACCGTTTGTAATCTGACGACCGAGGTTGGCGGAATCGCCACGCTGAGTAGAGCAGTTTCGCTTGCTAACATTGCCGTGAGTCCAGCTCCATGTGTGGGTCGGTGCTGATACCTAGATATAAGGCGCTGCTCGCCTGAAATATGGCGTCTAGTCTCCGCTCTGCGATCGCGTGAGTGATATCGGGATTTTCCTGAGGGAGCATTGTTGTTATTGGTACAGGCGAAGAGGTCGTGTCTCGGTTCTGTGTTCGTTGCGCTGTGATGTTTTCTCTCGTGATGCAGGAGTGGTCGGAAGAATTGTGGTTTTTTGTGAGTGGCTGCCGGGCGAAGAGACCTGGTCTCCGCTCTGTGTGCGTTTCGTTGCGTTGTGATGCTATTTGGGATCGCTCTAGCCGTTTCCTCTCGTGATGCAGGAGTGGTCGGAAGAATTGTGGTTTTTTGTGAGTGGCTGCCGGGCGAAGAGACCTAGTCTCCGCTCTGTGTGCGTTGGGTTGTGCTGGTATTTGGGATCGCTCTAGCCGTTTCCCCTCGTGATGCAGGAGTGGTCGGAAGAATTTTGGTTTTTTGTGAGCTGCTGCCGGGCGAAGAGACCTAGTCTCCGCTCTGTGTGTGTTGCGTTGTGCTGGTATTTGGGAACGCTCTAGCCGTTTCCTCGCGTGATGCAGGAGTGGTCGGAAGAGTTGTGGTTTTTTGTGAGTGGCTGCCGGGCGAAGAGACCTAGTCTCCGCTCTGTGTGCGTTGCGTTGCGTTGTGATGCTATTTGGGATCGCTCTAGCCGTTTTCTCTCGTGATGTAGGAGTGGTCGGAAGAATTTTGGTTTTTTGTGAGTGGCTGCCGGGCGAAGAGACCTGGTCTCCGCTCTGTGTGCGTTTCGTTGCGTTGTGATACTATTTGGGATCGCTCTAGCCGTTTTCTCTCGTGATGTAGGAGTGGTCGGAAGAATTTTGGTTTTTTGTGAGTGGCTGCCGGGCGAAGAGACCTGGTCTCCGCTCTGTGTGCGTTGCGTTGTGATACTATTTGGGATCGCTCTAGCCGTTTTCTCTCGTGATGTAGGAGTGGTCGGAAGAATTTTGGTTTTTTGTGAGTGGCTGCCGGGCGAAGAGACCTGTTCTCCGCTCTGTGTGCGTTGCGTTGTGCTGGTATTTGGGTTCGCTCTAGCCAATGCCTCTCGTGATGCAGGAGTAGTCGGAAGAATTGTGGTTTTTTGTGAGTGGCTGCCGGGCGAAGAGACCTGTTCTCCGCTCTGTGTGCGTTGCGTTGTGCTGGTATTTGGGATCGCTCTAGCCGTTTCCTCTCGTGATGCAGGAGTAGTCGGAAGAATTGTGGTTTTTTGTGAGTGGCTCCCGGGCGAAGAAACCTGGTCTCCGCTCTGTGTGCGTTGCGTTGTGCTGGTATTTGGGAACGCTCTAGCCGTTTCCTCTCGTGATGCAGGAGTGGTCGGAAGAATTTTGGTTTTTTGTGAGTGGCTCCCGGGCGAAGAAACCTGGTCTCCGCTCTGTGTGCGTGCGTTGCGTTGTGCTGGTAATTGGGATCGCTCTAGCCGTTTCCTCTCGTGATGTAGGAGTGGTCGGAAGAATTGTGGTTTTTTGTGAGTGGCTGCCGGCCGAAGAGACCTAGTCTCCGATCTGCGTGCGTTGCGTTGTGATACTATTTGGGATCGCTCTAGCCGTTTTCTCTCGTGATGTAGGAGTGGTCGGAAGAATTTTGGTTTTTTGTGAGTGGCTGCCGGGCGAAGAGACCTGTTCTCCGCTCTGTGTGCGTTGCGTTGTGATGCTATTTGGGAACGCTCTAGCCGTTTCCTCTCGTGATGTAGGAGTGGTCGGAAGAATTGTGGTTTTTTGTGAGTGGCTGCCGGCCGAAGAGACCTAGTCTCCGATCTGCGTGCGTTGCGTTGTGATACTATTTGGGATCGCTCTAGCCGTTTCCTCTCGTGATGTAGGAGTGGTCGGAAGAATTTTGGTTTTTTGTGAGTGGCTGCCGGGCGAAGAGACCTGGTCTCCGCTCTGTGTGCGTTGCGTTGTGCTGGTATTTGGGATCGCTCTAGCCGTTTCCTCTCGTGATGCAGGAGTGGTCGGAAGAATTTTGGTTTTTTGTGAGTGGCTGCCGGGCGAAGAGACCTGGTCTCCGCTCTGTGTGCGTTGCGTTGCGTTGTGATGCTATTTGGGATCGCTCTAGCCGTTTCCTCTCGTGATGCAGGAGTTATCGGAAGAATTGTGGTTTTTTCTGTGTGGCTGGCGTGCGAAGAGACCTGGTCTCCGCTCTGTGTGCGTTGCGTTGTGCTGGTATTTGGGGTCGCTCTAGCCAATGCCTCTCGTGATGCAGGAGTAGTCGGAAGAATTGTGGTTTTTTGTGAGTGGCTGCCGGCCGAAGAGACCTAGTCTCCGATCTGCGTGCGTTGCGTTGTGATGCTATTTGGGAACGCTCTAGCCGTTTCCTCTCGTGATGCAGGAGTAGTCGGAAGAATTGTGGTTTTTTGTGAGTGGCTGCCGGCCGAAGAGACCTAGTCTCCGATCTGCGTGCGTTGCGTTGTGATACTATTTGGGATCGCTCTAGCCGTTTCCTCTCGTGATGTAGGAGTGGTCGGAAGAATTTTGGTTTTTTGTGAGTGGCTGCCGGGCGAAGAGACCTGGTCTCCGCTCTGTGTGCGTTGCGTTGCGTTGTGATGCTATTTGGGATCGCTCTAGCCGTTTCCTCTCGTGATGCAGGAGTTATCGGAAGAATTGTGGTTTTTTCTGTGTGGCTGGCGTGCGAAGAGACCTGGTCTCCGCTCTGTGTGCGTTGCGTTGTGCTGGTATTTGGGGTCGCTCTAGCCAATGCCTCTCGTGATGCAGGAGTAGTCGGAAGAATTGTGGTTTTTTGTGAGTGGCTGCCGGCCGAAGAGACCTAGTCTCCGATCTGTGTGCGTTGCGTTGTGCTGGTATTTGGGAACGCTCTAGCCGTTTCCTCTCGTGATGCAGGAGTGGTCGGAAGAGTTGTGGTTTTTTGTGAGTGGCTCCCGGGCGAAGAAACCTGGTCTCCGCTCTGTGTGCGTGCGTTGCGTTGTGCTGGTAATTGGGATCGCTCTAGCCGTTTCCTCTCGTGATGTAGGAGTGGTCGGAAGAATTTTGGTTTTTTGTGAGTGGCTGCCGGGCGAAGAGACCTGGTCTCCGCTCTGTGTGCGTTGCGTTGTGCTGGTAATTGGGATCGCTCTAGCCGTTTCCTCTCGTGATGCAGGAGTGGTCGGAAGAATTTTGGTTTTTTGTGAGTGGCTGCCGGGCGAAGAAACCTGGTCTCCGCTCTGTGTGCGTTGCGTTGTGCTGGTAATTGGGATCGCTCTAGCCGTTTTCTCTCGTGATGTAGGAGTGGTCGGAAGAATTTTAGTTTTTTGTGAGTGGCTGCCGGCCGAAGAGACCTAGTCTCCGATCTGCGTGCGTTGCGTTGTGCTGGTATTTGGGAACGCTCTAGCCGTTTCCTCTCGTGATGCAGGAGTGGTCGGAAGAATTTTGGTTTTTTGTGAGTGGCTCCCGGGCGAAGTGATCTAGTCTCCGCTCTGTGTGCGTTGCATTGTGATGCTATTTGGGATCGCTCTAGCCGTTTCCTATCGTGATGTAGGAGTGGTCGGAAGAATTTTAGTTTTTTGTGAGTGGCTGCCGGGCGAAGAGACCTGGTCTCCGCTCTGTGTGCGTTGCGTTGTGCTGGTATTTGGGAACGCTCTAGCCGTTTCCTCTCGTGATGCAGGAGTGGTCGGAAGAGTTGTGGTTTTTTGTGAGTGGCTCCCGGGCGAAGAAACCTGGTCTCCGCTCTGTGTGCGTGCGTTGCGTTGTGCTGGTAATTGGGATCGCTCTAGCCATTTCCTCTCGTGATGTAGGAGTGGTCGGAAGAATTTTGGTTTTTTGTGAGTGGCTGCCGGGCGAAGAGACCTAGTCTCCGCTCTGTGTGCGTTGCGTTGTGCTGGTATTTGGGATCGCTCTAGCCGTTTCCTCTAGTGATGCAGGAGTAGTCGGAAGAATTGTGGTTTTTTGTGAGTGGCTGCCGGGCGAAGAGACCTAGTCTCCGCTCTGCGTGCGTTGCGTTGTGCTGGTATTTGGGAACGCTCTAGCCGTTTCCTCTCGTGATGCAGGAGTGGTCGGAAGAGTTGTGGTTTTTTGTGAGTGGCTGCCGGGCGAAGAGACCTAGTCTCCGCTCTGTGTGCGTTGCGTTGTGCTGGTATTTGGGATCGCTCTAGCCGTTTCCTCTCGTGATGCATTAGTGGTCGGAAGAATCTTTTTTTTTTGTGAGTGGCTGCCGGGCGAAGAGACCTGGTCTCCGCTCTGTGTGCGTTGCGTTGTGCTGGTATTTGGGATCGCTCTAGCCGTTTCCTCTCGTGATGCATTAGTGGTCGGAAGAATTTTTGTTTTTTGTGAGTGGCTGCCGGGCGAAGAGACCTGGTCTCCGCTCTGTGTGCGTTGCGTTGTGCTGGTATTTGGGATCGCTCTAGCCGTTTCCTCTAGTGATGCAGGAGTAGTCGGAAGAATTGTGGTTTTTTGTGAGTGGCTGCCGGGCGAAGAGACCTAGTCTCCGCTCTGTGTGCGTTGCGTTGTGCTGGTATTTGGGATCGCTCTAGCCGTTTCCCCTCGTGATGCAGGAGTAGTCGTAAGAATTGTGGTTTTTTGTGAGTGGCTGCCGGCCGAAGTGATCTAGTCTCCGCTCTGTGTGCGTTGCATTGTGATACTATTTGGGATCGCTCTAGCCATTTCCTCTCGTGATGTAGGAGTGGTCGGAAGAATTTTGGTTTTTTGTGAGTGGCTGCCGGGCGAAGAGACCTAGTCTCCGCTCTGTGTGCGTTGCGTTGTGATACTATTTGGGATCGCTCTAGCCATTTCCTCTCGTGATGTAGGAGTGGTCGGAAGAATTTTGGTTTTTTGTGAGTGCCTGCCGGGCGAAGAGACCTAGTCTCCGCTCTGTGTGCGTTGCGTTGTGATACTATTTGGGATCGCCCTAGCCATTTCCTCTCGTGATGTAGGAGTGGTCGGAAGAATTTTGGTTTTTTGTGAGTGGCTGCCGGGCGAAGAGACCTAGTCTCCGCTCTGTGTGCGTTGCGTTGTGCTGGTATTTGGGATCGCTCTAGCCGTTTCCTCTAGTGATGCAGGAGTAGTCGGAAGAATTGTGGTTTTTTGTGAGTGGCTGCCGGGCGAAGAGACCTAGTCTCCGCTCTGCGTGCGTTGCGTTGTGCTGGTATTTGGGAACGCTCTAGCCGTTTCCTCTCGTGATGCAGGAGTGGTCGGAAGAGTTGTGGTTTTTTGTGAGTGGCTGCCGGGCGAAGTGATCTAGTCTCCGCTCTGTGTGCGTTGCATTGTGATGCTATTTGGGAACGCTCTAGCCGTTTCCTCTCGTGATGCAGGAGTGGTCGGAAGAACTGTGGTTTTTTGTGAGTGGCCGCCGGGCGAAGAGACCTAGTCTCCGCTCTGTGTGCGTTGCGTTGTGATACTATTTGGGATCGTTCTAGCCGTTTCCTGTCGTGATGCAGGAGTGGTCGGAAGAGTTGTGGTTTTTTGTGAGTGGCTGCCGGGCGAAGATATCTAGTCTCCGCTCTGTGTGCGTTGCGTTGCGTTGTGCTGGTATTTGGGAACGCTCTAGACGTTTCCTCTCGTGATGCAGGAGTGGTCGGAAGAATTTTGGTTTTTTGTGAGTGGCTGCCGGGCGAAGAGACCTGGTCTCCGCACTGTGTGCGTTGCGTTGCGTTGTGATGCTATTTGGGATCGCTCTAGCCGTTTTCTCTCGTGATGCAGGAGTGGTCGGAAGAACTGTGGTTTTTTGTGAGTGGCTGCCGGGCGAAGAGACCTAGTCTCCGCTCTGTGTGCGTTGCGTTGTGATACTATTTCGGATCGCTCTAGCCGTTTCCTCTCGTGATGTATGAGTGGTCGGAAGAATTTTAGTTTTTTGTGAGTGGCTGCCGGGCGAAGAGACCTGGTCTCCGCTCTGTGTGCGTTGCGTTGTGCTGGTATTTGGGATCGCTCTAGCCGTTTCCTCTCGTGATGCAGGAGTGGTCGGAAGAGTTGTGGTTTTTTGTGAGTGGCTGCCGGGCGAAGAGACCTAGTCTCCGCTCTGTGTGCGTTGCGTTGTGATACTATTTGGGATCGCTGTGGCATTACATAAACACATTGCCCTTTTACTTTAATTGTCATGTGCACATAAAAAATGTATAAACAAATATGAAAGTATATAAACAACATTCTGCCCAAATTAGTTACATTGAACTCAGCGGGCGTTTATACAAATAGTGCACATGCCGCTCATAACGAGGATCTTGTTACACTTGTGTGGACGGTCAAAGACACCGCCACAGACAGTCGCAATGACCAACTGAACACAACGTCAGTTTGTCAATGCGACTGACATATTTATATATTTATTGCACTCATATGTTGACGTAGCATATTTTAGAATTATGCATTTTAGTTTGTACGTATTAGTAAGCTACCCATTTGTATATGTTTTAGTTTGTAAATAATTTGTATGTATTAGTGTAAGATTTTGTATAAAAGAAGGAACATTTTCAATAAACATTCAATTGAATCTATACACTGATCAACGGCTGTTTTATTTAGCCTTAGTTATAGAGTTCAATGTTACATGGCGATCCAGACCAGGCTTAATATGAGCCAGTCATAATCCCACCAGGACAGCAAACATATAATTTGAAACGAATAGATCCTGCCACATTAAGCAAAAATTTGCTCAAAAAAGCAAAATGCTTAAGCAAACATATAATTTGAAACGAATAAATCCTGTCACATTAAGCAAAAATGCTTAAGGCAAACATATAATTTGAAACGGATAAATAAATGGCAAAACACAAACTGAAATCTTCTGATCCAATACTTGGCAGCAAATCTTCTGATCCATTACTTGGCAGCAAATCTTCTGATCCATTACTTGGCAGCAAACTTAACCATTACATACCTGCATGGGCATAAAGGGAGTGGAATAGTAAATAAAAAAAAAAACGCCCTGACTGGCAGCAAAAATAAGCGTACTACATGGCAAAAGCATAAATAGAGTGGAATACCTTATAGTTTGAAGTGGTGACTGGCAGCAAATTTCAACCCGTCTGGCGGCAAAAAAGCATAAACAGGGTGGAATACCGATCATCTGGAGAATGGACATTAGCAGACACTGTTTTATGTATATATTAGAAATTTGGTAGGCACGCCTTTATGGCCGCTAAGCCAAGAGCAATTTAATTTGCTTAGGAATTTTTTTTTAAAAGCACATGTTGCTTATAGGTTAACGTTAAAAATAACATGCAAGATATAACAACTAAAGAAGAATTTGATAGAATTTTTAACAAGTGTCACGATACTATCAAAGAGCTAATTGCCATTTCTGAAAAAATTTTAAAAGATCGTGACACCGAAAAGCAAGGGCCTACACCGATCACCATAGAGGAGTATCGGCGCAGGAATAAGCTTGTTAAAAAGGAGGAAACTCCCAAAAGTCCTACACCCGTAATAATCCATAAAAGGAAACGAGGTGGTAGACAGGTTAGGAAGCGAAAAGAAATCGCTGAAGCTTTTAGGCTACTTAATTTAACCGTAGACATTAACGATAGGCAGAAATTAAAAGATAAAATAAAAATGTTAAGAAATAACTTGTAAATAAAATATTTTTTTTTAAATAAAAAACAAACAAGCTGAGTAAATTGGAGTGGTAAAGTAAAGCAAAATATTATTAAATTTTATTATGGATAGTGCTTTGCCCGACTATCTTGACTACGACAAAATAAACTATATCGTTGATTACTTAGAACGCGAAGACGCAAACGAAGTACGTAGGTCAAGATCTCGTAGCAAGGGAAGTAATAAAAATAATCTAAACTGGTTAAAACAATTTTGGCTTCAAATAGGAATGGGTAGAAAACCCACAATGAAAGATGTATTATACCCTACACCCTATACATTAGCAGAAGAACAAATAAGAATGCTCAATCTAGCAGAGCGAAACTAAGAAAATAAAGTATAAAAAAAAAAAAAAAAAAAAAAAAACTATTTATTAATAGAAAATGGCATGGTGGAAAGTTGCACTTAACGGTATACTGATAGGAATAGCAGGGTACGAGGTAAGTAAAGAAAGTTCAGCCGATCAAAAACCTGAAAATCGATTAGTCAAATACGAACCACATCCTATTATTGAACAGAAAGAAGAGATCACCGATAAATGGTTGACAATTTTTGCTTGTTTAGCTACATTTTTAATTGTCGCAATTGCAATTTTAATCAAAAATTATATAAAAAATAAATTGAGACGATTGAACAATGTACAACAACGCGTTTAAGCGCAAAAATTGTAAACTAAGATATGAATAAATGGCAAGAAATATATGATACCCTATATAAAGAAAAACTAAAAGCTGATAAATCTTACAAATGCATAAATAAAAATATTAATATAAAAACAGAAACTATCGTAAAGCATTTTAAGGTAATTTTAGAAGCTCTAAATAGCATATGACAGGTGATCAAAGCAGAAAATAACATACTTACCAAGGAACACCAAGAAGAGTCTTACCAATTTTTCTCTGCCGTAAGGGACAAACTAGTATCTTCCTTAGCAAGATACAATATAGAAGTCAATGTACCAACCACAGTAGAGGAAGACCTACAAATAGATTTCAATTCGCTTTTGGCAGAACGTGCTCAGAGTCCATTGGTAGAAGAAAATATACCAAACCTTCAACCAATAGCTATACCAGATATAAACGTCACAATGGTGCAAACGGTAGTTAAGTTCATTAAAACTGCTTCGTCAGTATTATCACAGTTCGATGGTAAACCGGAAAACCTAAACAGCTTCCTAGATGCACTCGATATACTTGAACAAATCAAGGATACACACGAGGCATTGGCCATTACCATGATTAAGACCAAGCTAAAAGGCACAGCAAGAAATTTCATAAGCAATGAAAGCACAATAGAGCACATTAAAACAAAACTCAAAACCGCGATTAAGGGTGAATCAGTAGAAGTTTTAACAGCTAAACTCCTGAACATCCAGCAGCGTAGCAAAACTGCTAACCAGTACACTGCGGAAGTAGAAAAAATAACAAGGTCATTGGAAGGAGCGTATATCTCAGATGGATTAAATCCAGACTTAGCCACGAGATATGCAACACAGGCAGCAGTCAAAGCCATGTGCAAAAACAGCTCCAATGACAAAGTCAAAATGATTATGCAAGCTGGAACGTTCACCACAATGAACGATGCAATATCCAAATTCACGAACAGCTGCACAGAAATAACAGGAAGCGCAAACACGATCTTAAATGTACAACAGCAAAGTCAGTATAGGAGTAATTTCCGTGGAGGTTACCGTAGTAACAAATATGGAAATTACCAAAATAGAAGATACAGACCACAGTCAGGCTACAACAATAATTTTAGATCAAACAATAATTACAACTAGTATCGCCCGTGGTCGAAATTCGACCAATTTTAATTTTCTTCAGCTCCTCTAAAAATAAAACTTTGAAATAAAATACTTATTTTCGAAAAAATCTACCGAAATAGTCGGGAACTCTTTAGCTTTGGGGTCAAAGGGTAGAAGTTATGAAAAATGTTGAGTGCTACATCAAAGCATGCGGTTCGGTGTCCCTGATAATAATATGCAGGCGGAAGGTCAATACTATAAGCCAGTCAAAATTTATCAACAAAAAACCTTAAGTACATTTCTTACTTGGCCTTATGTTATTGATTTTGTTAGAAGAACTTCAGAAATTTTAAGTAAAGGACCAGCCCCCATGCACTCAACAACGGTTTTTATAGTGCTTTTGATCCTATCAATCCATATTTACCAATAAATTCAATATTTCATTATCAACTCATGGCAGTGTTATATGATGCATTTAAACTTCATTTGTACATATATTCTTGTTTATTTATGCCTGCAGATACGTTAATTTGTCATATTTTTTATAATATAAGTTTCGAAAAATTTATTTACCCCTTCAAAAGTCCAATTAAAAGCAAAACCTTTAAAATTCCCAAAATATATGATGAAAATACCATTACTCAGTTTTACTCCACTTTCACGGAGTGGCACCAATGACAAATGTTATAAAAAATGTGCATTTTGACAGCGCTCTCTCGAAACGAAGAGTCTCAAATCTATTTATCTATGGTTAGTAAAAGGAACGAGGCCAAAAAATTTGAAAATTTGAGCAAGTGTTTCACGCACCGAGTAGAAGAAACCAAATGCGCAGAAATTTTCGGAGAATGACGATTTCTCAATTTTTCGGTAACGTTTATAATCGCATGGCTTCCCCTCATCAGTATGTACATATATGAATGTATGTATGTTTTAAAATCTTTGAGCTTACAGGATTGCCCATATGCGTGAGCGTTAATAATTGTACAATTTTTATACCAAAACTAGCAGACCCGGCAGACGTTGTTCTGCCTGACCAGTGACTCCCCTAGAAATACATTTTCAAATATTTTTCTTTAACTTTTAACATTCCATTTATTGCAGTGCTTTAGGATATACAATGTTTGTGGCTTTAAAGTCTTTGGTATAAACAAATAAATTTTTTGGATGTCCAACTCAAAAAACGGATCTTTTGAACTCAATGGGTATGACAAAAACCATTATGCGCTGCTGAGCAGATGTATAGTTAGTACTTATTTAATTATATCCAATATCTACCTATAATACTCTGGATATGTATGAACGGCAATAATAAACAAAAAAAATTAAGTGCTTTGATTAAGATTTAAGAACGTTAAAATGTCACTAAAGCAAATACATTCAGGGATATAACGAATTGAAATATTACTTAGCTTGTGGTCTTGGAACTGCCCACTTTTCCAAAGAATTTACAAATGTAGCCTATGTACATATGTCGTACCCAACGAAGATTTTAACGTATTGGAAAAGTTTAAAACAGATCAACAGGTGCCACGCCCACATTTCCCAAATTGTATAATTCTTGACCAAGGGACACACATATCCAAAAATCATTAGTTTAGACCAAAAATATTCAAAGTTATAATGATTTAAATTTTATATAGCCTGGGGGCGTGGCACAACAATCTTCTGAACCAATCTGGAAATTTAGAGAAGATCGACCATAAACTTTGAACTTATTGAAGTACAAACAAAACACAAAACATGTGGGCGTGGCACCGCCCACTTTTCCAAAATAATATACATCTTGACTCAAGGATACACATATCCAAAAATCTTTAATTTAGACCCAATATGTTCAGAGTTATGAAGAATTTAAATTTTATATAGCCTGGGAGCGTGGCACCGCCTACTTTTCCAAAAATTGATATAGCCTGAATCGTACACAACAATCTTCTGAACCAATCTTGAAAGTTTAAAAGAGATCGACCATAAACTTTAATTTAGACCAAATATGTTCAGAGTTATGAAGAATTTAAATTTTATATAGCCTGGGAGCGTGGCACTGCCTACTTTTCCAAAAATTGATATAGCCTGAATCGTACAAAACAATTTTCTTAACCAATCTTGAAAGTTTAAAAGAGATCGACCATAGACTTTGGACATTATTGAAGTACAGACAAAACACAAAAAATGTGGGCGTGGCACCGCCCACTTTTCCAAAATTACATAAATCTTGACCAAAGGACACACATATCCAGAAATCATTAATTTAGACCAAATATGTTCAGAGCTATGAAGAATTTAAATTTTATATAGCCTGGGGGCGTGGCACCGCCTACTTTTCCAAAAATTGATATAGCCTAAATCGTACACAACAATTTTCTTAACCAATCTTGAAAGTTTAAAAGAGATCGACCATAAACTTTGGACATTATTGAAGTACAAACAAAACACAAAAAATGTGGGCGTGTCACCGCCCACTTTTCCAAAATTACACAAATCTTGACTACAGGACACACATATCCAGAAATCATTAATTTAGACCAAATATGTTCAGAGCTATGAAGAATTTAAATTTTATATAGCCTGGGGGCGTGGCACCGCCTACTTTTCCAAAAATTGATATAGCCTAAATCGTACACAACAATCTTCTGAACCAATCTTGAAAGTTTAAAAGAGATCGACCATAAACTTTGGACATTATTGAAGTACAAACAAAACACAAAAAATGTGGGCGTGGCACCGCCCACTTTTCCAAAATTACATAAATCTTGACCAAAGGACACACATATCCAGAAATCATTAATTTAGACCAAATATGTTCAGAGTTATGAAGAGTTGTAATTTTATATAGCCTGGGGGCGTGGCACCGCCCACTTTTCCAAAAATTAATATAGCCTATGCTTTAACCCATGATCCCAAGAATATACTGTGAAAATTTCATAAAAATCGGTTGAGTACTTTGGACGCCCATAAAGGACACACAGACACACAGACACACAGACACACAGACACACAGACACGCAGACACACAGACACACATTCATTTTTATTTATAAGATGGGTATAAATGTATACTACTTGCAGGACACCTGACTTCGATTCTCGGGATTCTCGGTGAATCGGGATTCTCGGTGAAGACAAATAGGGAATTGTTTTTTTTTTAATGCTTTTAAAGCAAGGAAAATTATTTAAAATGACGCCAGCAACTACTTATACTTTCCAGCGTCTACTTACAGCTTTGCTCTAAATGAGACAATTGGTAATATTTTTCTGGCCAATCTTCAATAAATTAATTTAATTTATAAAAAAAAAAACTTAACCTTCCCCGAACCCGTGCTCTTGAACCTGTAAACGCACGCATCAGAGCCGGCACCCTTTCCACCTGCGCCACTGCTGTATCATGTATATCATTTCTGTTGTGAATCAGAGACTTTATCTACTGGGTCGTAGATGTCGCTGAGGGTAATGGTGAAATTTTTGCGCAAGGCGCGCTCTGGTCCATCTAGCGTACAATGAAACAGTCAAATACTGTAGTTTTGGCTTTTGGTTAAAGCTTTTATATATGTTGTGCTGTTGGAGATTACAAAATAGCTGGAGAGTTTTGGAAAGTTTGTAGGCTTCTTTTTTGTTTAATAACAGATAAACAAAGCATAATTCTCAAATTTTTTTTTCGCGACTAGTAGAAATAGTGCATACCAAGATGGCAATATAACTTTTATAGGGATCTATCTATAAATACTGTATGAAGTTAGGTTGCGAAAATTACTATGGGGAGAGTGTTAGCCTATTAATATATAGATACTGTTGAAATTTTTCATAAGGTAATGAAAACATGCACCAACTGAAGTGATTAGATTTCGGCTTGTAGTAAGGCTACAGATTATTTTCAACAACATTTGAAAGGTAATAACTCCTGCTTTACATTTCTTTGCATGGATTGACATTTTTCTTTTTTCTCTTCTATTTTTGAAAATTCCTCTTCTGGTGTTGCTATCAAAATATTTTATTCTATATAACTAACTTCATTCTTAGTATGAAAAATACATTTTCTGCTTAGAAAATATACTTTTCCAATATTTTATTGTATACCTATGAAGGCACTAATTGTACCCTTTTTATACCAAAATGGGTATAAATGTATACTAATTGCAGGACACCTAACTTTGATTCTCGGTGAAGACAAAAATGGAAATTGTTTTTTTTTTTAGTTCTTGTAAAGCAAGGAAAATTATTTAAAATGACGCCAGCAACTACTTATACTTTCCAGCGTCTATTTACAGCTTTGCTCTAAATGAGACAATTGGTAATATTTTTCTGGCCAATCTTCAATAAATTAAAAAAAAAAATATTATGATAAAAGGTTTTCATATGTTACTATATGTAAAATCTTAACCTGCCCCGAACCAGTGTTTTTGAACCTGTAAAGCACGCATCAGAGCCGGCACCTTTACCATTGCTGTATCATGTATAACATTTCTGTTGTGAATCAGACACTTTATTTACTGGGTTGTAGATGTCGCTAAGGGTAGTGGTGAAATTCTTTACGCAAGGCGCGCACGGGTCCATCTATCGTTCATCGAAACAGTTATATACATACTGTAGTTCTGGCTTTTGGTAAAAGCTTTTATATATGTTGTGCTGTTGGAGATTACAAAATAGTTGGAGAGTTCCGGAAAGTTTGTAGGCTTCTTTTTTCTTTAATAACAAATAAACAAAGCATAATTTTCCAAATTTTTTTAATAATGCAATATAACTTTTATATGCTCTAAATGAGATAATTGGTAATATTTTTCTGGCCAATCTTCAATAAATTAAAAAAAAAAAATATTATGATAAAAGGTTTTCATATGTTACTATATGTTTCAAGGCAAATATAATTTATAAAAAAAAAAACCTTAACCTGCCCCGAACCCGTGCTTTTGAACCGGTAAGCGCACGCATCAGAGCCGGCACCTTTACCACTGCTGTATCATGTATAACATTTCTGTTGTGAATCAGAGACTTTATTTACTGGGTTGAGATGTCGCTAAGGGTAGTGGTGAAATTCTTTACGCAAGGCGCGCACGGGTCCATCTATCGTACATCGAAACAGTTACATATTGTAGTTTTGGCTTTTGGTAAAAGCTTTTATATATGTTGTGCTGTTGGAGATTACAAAATAGTTGGAGAGTTCCGGAAAGTTTGTAGGCTTCTTTTTTGTTTAATAACAAATAAACAAAGCATAATTTTCAAAACTTTTTTTCGCGTGACAGTAGAAATAGTCCATACCAAGATGGCAATATAACTTTTATAGGGATCTATCTATAAATACTATATGAAGTTGGGTTGCGAAAATTACTATGGGGAGAGTGTTAGCCTATTAATATATAGATAGTAACAATAATAGAGGATCACAATCCCGAAATACAAACAGACCATACACACAAACCCGTAACGTGCGCAGTTGTACCGAAACGGAAAACCAAGAAACTCCACTTCAAAATTAACAAAAAGAAAAATATGCGTACTTAATCTAAACTTAAACAGTTACATATCTACAAGGACATCTTTAAACAATTCATACTCAAATTTTTTAATTGATACTGGAGCCGATATCTCCATAATTAAAAAACAGCAAATAGATAATAAAGGAAAAATAAATACTGAACAAATCACAGATTTGAAAGGCATTGGTCAGGGAATAACTAGCACTTCAGGCACAATCAAAGCAGATCTAAAAGGCGATGACCTTCTAATTTATCATAAATTTCATGTTGTAGAAGACAACTTTCCAATTCCATGTGATGGAATAATAGGCCTAGATTTCATAAAGAAATACAATTGTATTCTAGATTACGGAAAAACAGAGGACAAACTAATTTTAAGACCATATGATTTCCCTCAAACAATAACAATGCATCTAACAAACTGTCTGTTCGTCAACACAATCACAATTCCAGCTAGATCGGAAGTTATTAGACAAATTAAAATAAATACAAACAACAAAAACATTTTCATACCACACCAACAACTATCCGATGGCATTTATATTGCAAATACCATTACAAATAACGAGCAAACTTTCGTTAGAATTATTAACACAACACATAACAACACAACTATTCAAAATTATAAAATTAATACTGAAAATTTAGACGATTATACACTAATTAAAGCAACCCCACACAATAAAAGTTGCATAGACACAGAAAAATTAAAAAGACTAACTGAAAATTTTCCAAATTTTGTTAAAGCTCAATTAACATCACTTTGCACAGAATTCATAGATATATTTGCACTAGAAACAGAACCAATTACTTTTAATAATTTTTATAAACAAAAACTATATATGAAGGATGACAACCCAGTTTACATTAAAAATTATAGATTACCCCAAACACAAAAAGGGGAAATAACCAAACAAGTAAATAAGCTAATAAAAGATGATATAATAGAACCTTCAATTTCAGAATATAATAGTCCAATTTTATTAGTTCCTAAAAAACCACTTCCAGGGAAAACAGAAAAAAGGTGGAGATTGGTTGTCGATTACAGACAAGTAAACAAAAAGCTTGCAGCAGACAAATTCCCACTTCCAAGAATTGATGACATTTTAGACCAACTTGGAAGAGCAAAATATTTTTCATGCCTAGACCTTATGTCAGGTTTTCACCAAATTGAACTACACCCAGATTCAAGGGATATAACTTCATTTACAGCCGAAAATGGCACATATAGATTCAAAAGACTACCTTATGGATTAAAAGTAGCACCAAATTCATTCCAAAGAATGATGACCCTAGCATTCGCAGGTCTCAAACCATCCCAAGCATTTCTCTACATGGATGACTTAGTTGTATTAGGTTGTTCCGAAAATCACATGCTAAAAAATTTAAGAGACGTATTTTCCACTTGTCGAAAATACAACCTAAAACTACATCCAGATAAATGTTTATTTTTCAGTCAAGAAGTAACTTATTTAGGACATAAATGTACAAACAAGGGAATATTACCTGATCCAAGCAAATTTGAAACCGTTCAAAACTATCCAACGCCAAAAACAGCAGATGAAGTTAAAAGATTCGTAGCCTTCTGCAATTATTACAGAAGATTTGTTCCGAATTTTGCAGAACATTCTAGAAAATTAACTAGGCTTTGCAGAAAGAATGTTTACTTCGAATGGACAGAAGAATGTCAAAAAGCTTTTGAGCATTGATTAGTCCAAAACTCTTGCAATACCCAGATTTTGAGAAAGAATTTTGCATAACAACAGACGCTAGTGGATACGCTTGTGGAGCAGTCCTTAGCCAAGAACATGACGGCAAACAGTTACCAATTGCTTACGCTTCAAGGTCCTTTACAAAAGGCGAAACTAACAAAGCTACAATAGAAAAAGAATTGGCCGCGATTCATTGGGCCATAACCTTCTTCAGACCATACGTATATGGCAGAAAATTCCTAGTTAAAACCGACCATCGCCCATTAACATACTTATTTTCAATGAAAAGTCCTTCCTCAAAGCTGACACGAGTAAGACTAGATTTAGAAGAGTACGATTTTGAAGTGGAGTACATAGCTGGTAAAGAAAACCACATAGCGGATGCATTATCCCGCATAACTATAACAAATTTGAAAGACTTGTCAGTGGAAGCAAGCAAAATATTAAAAATAACTACCAGATCAGCAGCTAAAAAGAATAGCAAGAATATTGAGAATAAATAAAGTCATACAGAGAACCAGAAAATATATGAAGCGCTAAATAAATTTGAAGTAAAAAGACATGTCGAGCTCGTTTTCAATCCTCCGAAATTGTATTTCAAAAAAGGAAAGAAAATTTGTAGCAATTTTGATACAAGCAACCTAATTGTTGAGGATAAGATTGACTTAGGACAATTCTTCACCAGGCTTGAAAAAGAAGCCGGCAATTTAGGACTTGTACAAGTACAGTTGTCCTTAGGGGACAAATTGTGACCAACTGAACACAACGTCAGTTTGTCAATGCGACTGACATATTTATATATTTATTGCAGTCATATGTTGACTTAGCATATTTTAGAATTATGCATTTTAGTTTGTACGTATTAGTAAGCTACCCATTTGTATATGTTTTAGTTTGTAAAAAATTTGTATGTATTAGTGTAAGATTTTGTATAAAAGAAGGAACATTTTCAATAAACATTCAATTGAATCTATACACTGATCAACGGCTGTTTTATTTAGCCTTAGTTATAGAGTTCAATGTTACATCGCTCTAGCCGTTTCCTCTCGTGATGCAGGAGTGGTCGGAAGAGTTGCGGTTTTTTGTGAGTGGCTGCCGGGCGAAGATATCTAGTCTCCGCTCTGTGTGCGTTGCGTTGTGATACTATTTGGGATCGCTCCAGCCGTTTCCTTTCGTGATGCAGGAGTCGTCGGAAGAGTTGTTGTTTTTTGTGAGTGGCTGCCGGGCGAAGAGACCTAGTCTCCGCTTTGTGTGCGTTGCGTTGTGCTGGTATTTGGGATCGCTCTAGCCGTTTCCTCTCGTGATGCAGGAGTGGTCGGAAGAGTTGTGGTTTTTTGTGAGTGGCTGCCGGGCGAAGATATCTAGTCTCCGCTCTGTGTGCGTTGCGTTGTGCTGGTATTTGGGATCGCTCTAGCCGTTTCCTCTCGTGATGTATGAGTGGTCGAAGAATTTTGGTTTTTTGTGAGTGGCTGCCGGGCGAAGAGACCTAGTCTCCGCTCTGTGTGCGTTGCGTTGTGATACTATTTGGGATCGCTCTAGCCGTTTCCTCTCGTGATGCAGGAGTGGTCGGAAGAATTGTGGTTTTTTGTGAGTGGCTGCCGGGCGAAGAGACCTAGTCTCCGCTCTGTGTGCGTTGCGTTGTGATACTATTTGGGATCGCTCTAGCCGTTTCCTCTCGTGATGCAGGAGTGGTCGGAAGAATTGTGGTTTTTTGTGAGTGGCTGCCGGGCGAAGAGACCTAGTCTCCGCTCTGTGTGCGTTGCGTTGTGATACTATTTGGGATCGCTCCAGCCGTTTCCTTTCGTGATGCAGGAGTCGTCGGAAGAGTTGTTGTTTTTTGTGAGTGGCTGCCGGGCGAAGAGACCTAGTCTCCGCTTTGTGTGCGTTGCGTTGTGCTGGTATTTGGGATCGCTCTAGCCGTTTCCTCTCGTGATGCAGGAGTGGTCGGAAGAGTTGTGGTTTTTTGTGAGTGGCTGCCGGGCGAAGATATCTAGTCTCCGCTCTGTGTGCGTTGCGTTGTGCTGGTATTTGGGATCGCTCTAGCCGTTTCCTCTCGTGATGTATGAGTGGTCGAAGAATTTTGGTTTTTTGTGAGTGGCTGCCGGGCGAAGAGACTTAGTCTCCGCTCTGTGTGCGTTGCGTTGTGCTGGTATTTGGGATCGCTCTAGCCGTTTCCTCTCGTGATGTAGGAGTGGCCGGAAGAATTTTGGTTTTTTGTGAGTGGCTGCCGGGCGAAGAGACCTGGTCTCCGCTCTGTGTGCGCTGCGTTGTGATACTATTTGGGATCGCCCTAGCCGTTTCCCCTCGTGATGTAGGAGTGGTCGGAAGAATTTTGGTTTTTTGTGAGTGGCTGCCGGGCGAAGAGACCTGGTCTCCGCTCTGTGTGCGTAAGTTGTGCTGGTATTTGGGATCCCTCTAGCCGTTTCCTCTCGTGATGCAGGAGTGGTCGGAAGAATTTTGGTTTTTTGTGAGTGGCTGCCGGGCGAAGAGACCTGGTCTCTGCTCTGTGTGCATTGTGAGTGGCTGCCGGGCGAAGAGACCTAGTCTCCGCTCTGTGTGCGTTGCGTTGTGCTGGTATTTGGGAACGCTCTAGCCGTTTCCTCTCGTGATGTAGGAGTGGTCGGAAGAATTTTAGTTTTTTGTGAGTGGCTGCCGGGCGAAGAGACCTGGTCTCCGCTCTGTGTGCGTTGCGTTGTGCTGGTATTTGGGATCGCTCTAGCCGTTTCCTCTCGTGATGCAGGAGTGGTCGGAAGAGTCGTGGTTTTTTGTGAGTGGCTGCCGGGCGAAGTGATCTAGTCTCCGCTCTGTGTGCGTTGCATTGTGATGCTATTTGGGATCGCTCTAGCCGTTTCCTCTCGTGATGCAGGAGTGGTCGGAAGAGTTGCGGTTTTTTGTGAGTGGCTGCCGGGCGAAGTGATCTAGTCTCCGCTCTGTGTGCGTTGCATTGTGATGCTATTTGGGATCGCTCTAGCCGTTTCCTCTCGTGATGCAGGAGTGGTCGGAAGAACTGTGGTTTTTTGTGAGTGGCCGCAGGGCGAAGAGACCTAGTCTCCGCTCTGTGTGCGTTGCGTTGTGATACTATTTGGGATCGTTCTACCCGTTTCCTGTCGTGATGCAGGAGTGGTCGGAAGAGTTGTGGTTTTTTGTGAGTGGCTGCCGGGCGAAGATATCTAGTCTCCGCTCTGTGTGCGTTGCGTTGTGCTGGTATTTGGGAACGCTCTAGCCGTTTCCTCTCGTGATGCAGGAGTGGTCGGAAGAGTTGTGGTTTTTTGTGAGTGGCTGCCGGGCGAAGTGATCTAGTCTCCGCTCTGTGTGCGTTGCATTGTGATGCTATTTGGGATCGCTCTAGCCGTTTCTTCTCGTGATGCAGGAGTGGTCGGAAGAACTGTGGTTTTTTGTGAGTGGCCGCAGGGCGAAGAGACCTAGTCTCCGCTCTGTGTGCGTTGCGTTGTGCTGGTATTTGGGAACGCTCTAGCCGTTTCCTCTCGTGATGCAGGAGTGGTCGGAAGAGTTGTGGTTTTTTGTGAGTGGCTGCCGGGCGAAGAGACCTAGTCTCCGCTCTGTGTGCGTTGCGTTGTGCTGGTATTTGGGATCGCTCTAGCCGTTTCCTCTAGTGATGAAGGAGTAGTCGGAAGAATTGTGGTTTTTTGTGAGTGGCTGCCGGGCGAAGAGACCTAGTCTCCGCTCTGCGTGCGTTGCGTTGTGCTGGTATTTGGGAACGCTCTAGCCGTTTCCTCTCGTGATGCAGGAGTGGTCGGAAGAGTTGTGGTTCTTTGTGAGTGGCTGCCGGGCGAAGTGATCTAGTCTCCGCTCTGTGTGCGTTGCATTGTGATGCTATTTGGGATCGCTCTAGCCGTTTCCTCTCGTGATGCAGGAGTGGTCGGAAGAATTTTGGTTTTTTGTGAGTGGCTGCCGGGCGAAGAGACCTGGTCTCCGCTCTGTGTGCGTGCGTTGCGTTGTGCTGGTATTTGGGAACGCTCTAGCCGTTTTCTCTCGTGATGCAGGAGTGGTCGGAAGAACTGTGGTTTTTTGTGAGTGGCCGCAGGGCGAAGAGACCTAGTCTCCGCTCTGTGTGCGTTGCGTTGTGCTGGTATTTGGGAACGCTCTAGCCGTTTCCTCTCGTGATGCAGGAGTGGTCGGAAGAGTTGTGGTTTTTTGTGAGTGGCTGCCGGGCGAAGAGACCTAGTCTCTGCTCTGTGTGCATTGTGAGTGGCTGCCGGGCGAAGAGACCTAGTCTCCGCTCTGTGTGCGTTGCGTTGTGCTGGTATTTGGGATCGCTCTAGCCGTTTCCTCTAGTGATGAAGGAGTAGTCGGAATAGTTGTGGTTTTTTGTGAGTGGCTGCCGGGCGAAGATATCTAGTCTCCGCTCTGTGTGCGTTGCGTTGTGCTGGTATTTGGGATCGCTCTAGCCGTTTCCTCTAGTGATGAAGGAGTAGTCGGAAGAATTGTGGTTTTTTGTGAGTGGCTGCCGGGCGAAGAGACCTAGTCTCCGCTCTGCGTGCGTTGCGTTGTGCTGGTATTTGGGAACGCTCTAGCCGTTTCCTCTCGTGATGCAGGAGTGGTCGGAAGAGTTGCGGTTTTTTGTGAGTGGCTGCCGGGCGAAGTGATCTAGTCTCCGCTCTGTGTGCGTTGCATTGTGATGCTATTTGGGATCGCTCTAGCCGTTTCCTCTCGTGATGCAGGAGTGGTCGGAAGAACTGTGGTTTTTTGTGAGTGGCCGCAGGGCGAAGAGACCTAGTCTCCGCCCTGTGTGCGTTGCGTTGTGATACTATTTGGGATCGTTCTAGCCGTTTCCTTTCGTGATGTAGGAGTGGCCGGAAGAATTTTGGTTTTTTGTGAGTGGGTGCCGGGCGAAGAGACCTGGTCTCTGCTCTGTGTGCGTTGCGTTGTGCTGGTATTTGGGATCGCTCTAGCCGTTTCCTCTAGTGATGAAGGAGTCGTCGGAAGAGTTGTGGTTTTTTGCGAGTGGCTGCCGGGCGAAGATATCTAGGATCCGCTCTGTGTGCGTTGCGTTGTGCTGGTATTTGGGATCGCTCTAGCCGTTTCCTCTAGTGATGAAGGAGTAGTCGGAAGAATTGTGGTTTTTTGTGAGTGGCTGCCGGGCGAAGAGACCTAGTCTCCGCTCTGCGTGCGTTGCGTTGTGCTGGTATTTGGGAACGCTCTAGCCGTTTCCTCTCGTGATGCAGGAGTGGTCGGAAGAGTTGTGGTTTTTTGTGAGTGGCTGCCGGGCTAAGTAATCTAGTCTCCGCTCTGTGTGCGTTGCATTGTGATGCTATTTGGGATCGCTCTAGCCGTTTCTTCTCGTGATGCAGGAGTGGTCGGAAGAATTTTGGTTTTTTGTGAGTGGCTGCCGGTCGAAGAGACCTAGTCTCCGCTCTGCGTGCGTTGCGTTGTGCTGGTATTTGGGATCGTTCTAGCCGTTTCCTCTAGTGATGAAGGAGTAGTCGGAAGAGTTGTGGTTTTTTGAGAGTGGCTGCCGGGCGAAGATATCTAGTCTCCGCTCTGTGTGCGTTGCGTTGTGCTGGTATTTGGGATCGCTCTAGCCGTTTCCTCTAGTGATGAAGGAGTAGTCGGAAGAATTGTGGTTTTTTGTGAGTGGCTGCCGGGCGAAGAGACCTAGTCTCTGCTCTGTGTGCATTGTGAGTGGCTGCCGGGCGAAGAGACCTAGTCTCCGCTCTGTGTGCGTTGCGTTGTGCTGGTATTTGGGATCGCTCTAGCCGTTTCCTCTAGTGATGAAGGAGTAGTCGGAAGAGTTGTGGTTTTTTGTGAGTGGCTGCCGGGCGAAGATATCTAGTCTCCGCTCTGTGTGCGTTGCGTTGTGCTGGTATTTGGGATCGCTCTAGCCGTTTCCTCTAGTGATGAAGGAGTAGTCGGAAGAATTGTGGTTTTTTGTGAGTGGCTGCCGGGCGAATAGACCTAGTCTCCGCTCTGCGTGCGTTGCGTTGTGCTGGTATTTGGGAACGCTCTAGCCGTTTCCTCTCGTGATGCAGGAGTGGTCGGAAGAGTTGTGGTTTTTTGTGAGTGGCTGCCGGGCGAAGTGATCTAGTCTCCGCTCTGTGTGCGTTGCATTGTGATGCTATTTGGGATCGCTCTAGCCGTTTCTTCTCGTGATGCAGGAGTGGTCGGAAGAATTTTGGTTTTTTGTGAGTGGCTGCCGGGCGAAGAGACCTGGTCTCCGCTCTGTGTGCGTGCGTTGCGTTGTGCTGGTATTTGGGAACGCTCTAGCCGTTTTCTCTCGTGATGCAGGAGTGGTCGGAAGAACTGTGGTTTTTTGTGAGTGGCCGCAGGGCGAAGAGACCTAGTCTCCGCTCTGTGTGCGTTGCGTTGTGCTGGTATTTGGGATCGCTCTAGCCGTTTCCTCTAGTGATGAAGGAGTAGTCGGAAGAATTGTGGTTTTTTGTGAGTGGCTGCCGGGCGAATAGACCTAGTCTCCGCTCTGCGTGCGTTGCGTTGTGCTGGTATTTGGGAACGCTCTAGCCGTTTCCTCTCGTGATGCAGGAGTGGTCGGAAGAGTTGTGGTTTTTTGTGAGTGGATGCCGGGCGAAGAGACCTAGTCTCTGCTCTGTGTGCATTGTGAGTGGCTGCCGGGCGAAGAGACCTAGTCTCCGCTCTGTGTGCGTTGCGTTGTGCTGGTATTTGGGATCGCTCTAGCCGTTTCCTCTAGTGATGAAGGAGTAGTCGGAAGAGTTGTGGTTTTTTGTGAGTGGCTGCCGGGCGAAGATATCTAGTCTCCGCTCTGTGTGCGTTGCGTTGTGCTGGTATTTGGGATCGCTCTAGCCGTTTCCTCTAGTGATGAAGGAGTAGTCGGAAGAGTTGTGGTTTTTTGTGAGTGGCTGCCGGGCGAAGATATCTAGTCTCCGCTCTGTGTGCGTTGCGTTGTGCTGGTATTTGGGATCGCTCTAGCCGTTTCCTCTAGTGATGAAGGAGTAGTCGGAAGAATTGTGGTTTTTTGTGAGTGGCTGCCGGGCGAAGAGACCTAGTCTCCGCTCTGCGTGCGTTGCGTTGTGATACTATTTGGGATCGTTCTAGCCGTTTCCTTTCGTGATGAAGGAGTGGCCGGAAGAATTTTGGTTTTTTGTGAGTGGCTGCCGGGCGAAGAGACCTGGTCTCCGCTCTGTGTGCGTTGCGTTGTGATACTATTTGGGATCACCCTAGCCGTTTCCCCTCGTGATGTAGGAGTGGTCGGAAGAATTTTGGTTTTTTGTGAGTGGCTGCCGGGCGAAGAGACCTGGTCTCCGCTCTGTGTGCGTTGCGTTGTGATACTATTTGGGATCGTTCTAGCCGTTTCCTTTCGTGATGAAGGAGTGGCCGGAAGAATTTTGGTTTTTTGTGAGTGGCTGCCGGGCGAAGAGACCTGGTCTCCGCTCTGTGTGCGTTGCGTTGTGATACTATTTGGGATCGCCCTAGCCGTTTCCCCTCGTGATGTAGGAGTGGTCGGAAGAATTTTGGTTTTTTGTGAGTGGCTGCCGGGCGAAGAGACCTAGTCTCCGCTCTGTGTGCGTTGCATTGTGATGCTATTTGGGATCGCTCTAGCCGTTTCCTCTCGTGATGCAGGAGTGGTCGGAAGAACTGTGGTTTTTTGTGAGTGGCCGCAGGGCGAAGAGACCTAGTCTCCGCTCTGTGTGCGTTGCGTTGTGATACTATTTGGGATCGTTCTAGCCGTTTCCTTTCGTGATGAAGGAGTGGCCGGAAGAATTTTGGTTTTTTGTGAGTGGCTGCCGGGCGAAGAGACCTGGTCTCCGCTCTGTGTGCGTTGCGTTGTGCTGGTATTTGGGAACGCTCTAGCCGTTTCCTCTCGTGATGCAGGAGTGGTCGGAAGAACTGTGGTTTTTTGTGAGTGGCCGCAGGGCGAAGAGACCTAGTCTCCGCTCTGTGTGCGTTGCGTTGTGAAACTATTTGGGATCGTTCTAGCCGTTTCCTGTCGTGATGCAGGAGTGGTCGGAAGAGTTGTGGTTTTTTGTGAGTGGCTGCCGGGCGAAGATATCTAGTCTCCGCTCTGTGTGCGTTGCGTTGTGCTGGTATTTGGGATCGCTCTAGCCGTTTCCTCTAGTGATGAAGGAGTAGTCGGAAGAATTGTGGTTTTTTGTGAGTGGCTGCCGGGCGAAGAGACCTAGTCTCCGCTCTGCGTGCGTTGCGTTGTGATGCTATTTGGGATCGCTCTAGCCGTTTCCTCTCGTGATGCAGGAGTGGTCGGAAGAACTGTGGTTTTTTGTGAGTGGCCGCAGGGCGAAGAGACCTAGTCTCCGCTCTGTGTGCGTTGCGTTGTGATACTGTTTGGGATCGTTCTAGCCGTTTCCTTTCGTGATGAAGGAGTGGCCGGAAAAATTTTGGTTTTTTGTGAGTGGCTGCCGGGCGAAAAGACCTGGTCTCTGCTCTGTGTGCGTTGCGTTGTGCTGGTATTTGGGAACGCTCTAGCCGTTTCCTCTCGTGATGCAGGAGTGGTCGGAAGAGCTGTGGTTTTTTGTGAGTGGCTGCCGGGCGAAGAGACCTAGTCTCCGCTCTGCGTGCGTTGCGTTGTGATACTATTTGGGATCGCCCTAGCCGTTTCCCCTCGTGATGTAGGAGTGGTCGGAAGAATTTTGGTTTTTTGTGAGTGGCTGCCGGGCGAAGAGACCTGGTCTCCGCTCTGTGTGCGTTGCGTTGTGATACTATTTGGGATCGTTCTAGCCGTTTCCTTTCGTGATGAAGGAGTGGCCGGAAGAATTTTGGTTTTTTGTGAGTGGCTGCCGGGCGAAGAGACCTGGTCTCCGCTCTGTGTGCGTTGCGTTGTGATACTATTTGGGATCGCCCTAGCCGTTTCCCCTCGTGATGTAGGAGTGGTCGGAAGAATTTTGGTTTTTTGTGAGTGGCTGCCGGGCGAAGAGACCTAGTCTCCGCTCTGCGTGCGTTGCGTTGTGATACTATTTGGGATCGTTCTAGCCGTTTCCTTTCGTGATGAAGGAGTGGCCGGAAGAATTTTGGTTTTTTGTGAGTGGCTGCCGGGCGAAGAGACCTGGTCTCCGCTCTGTGTGCGTTGCGTTGTGATACTATTTGGGATCGCCCTAGCCGTTTCCCCTCGTGATGTAGGAGTGGTCGGAAGAATTTTGGTTTTTTGTGAGTGGCTGCCGGGCGAAGAGACCTGGTCTCCGCTCTGTGTGCGTTGCGTTGTGATACTATTTGGGATCGTTCTAGCCGTTTCCTTTCGTGATGAAGGAGTGGCCGGAAGAATTTTGGTTTTTTGTGAGTGGCTGCCGGGCGAAGAGACCTGGTCTCCGCTCTGTGTGCGTTGCGTTGTGATACTATTTGGGATCGCCCTAGCCGTTTCCCCTCGTGATGTAGGAGTGGTCGGAAGAATTTTGGTTTTTTGTGAGTGGCTGCCGGGCGAAGAGACCTAGTCTCCGCTCTGTGTGCGTTGCATTGTGATGCTATTTGGGATCGCTCTAGCCGTTTCCTCTCGTGATGCAGGAGTGGTCGGAAGAACTGTGGTTTTTTGTGAGTGGCCGCAGGGCGAAGAGACCTAGTCTCCGCTCTGTGTGCGTTGCGTTGTGATACTATTTGGGATCGTTCTAGCCGTTTCCTTTCGTGATGAAGGAGTGGCCGGAAGAATTTTGGTTTTTTGTGAGTGGCTGCCGGGCGAAGAGACCTGGTCTCCGCTCTGTGTGCGTTGCGTTGTGCTGGTATTTGGGAACGCTCTAGCCGTTTCCTCTCGTGATGCAGGAGTGGTCGGAAGAACTGTGGTTTTTTGTGAGTGGCCGCAGGGCGAAGAGACCTAGTCTCCGCTCTGTGTGCGTTGCGTTGTGATACTATTTGGGATCGTTCTAGCCGTTTCCTGTCGTGATGCAGGAGTGGTCGGAAGAGTTGTGGTTTTTTGTGAGTGGCTGCCGGGCGAAGATATCTAGTCTCCGCTCTGTGTGCGTTGCGTTGTGCTGGTATTTGGGATCGCTCTAGCCGTTTCCTCTAGTGATGAAGGAGTAGTCGGAAGAATTGTGGTTTTTTGTGAGTGGCTGCCGGGCGAAGAGACCTAGTCTCCGCTCTGCGTGCGTTGCGTTGTGATGCTATTTGGGATCGCTCTAGCCGTTTCCTCTCGTGATGCAGGAGTGGTCGTAAGAACTGTGGTTTTTTGTGAGTGGCCGCAGGGCGAAGAGACCTAGTCTCCGCTCTGTGTGCGTTGCGTTGTGATACTATTTGGGATCGTTCTAGCCGTTTCCTTTCGTGATGAAGGAGTGGCCGGAAGAATTTTCGTTTTTTGTGAGTGGCTGCCGGGCGAAGAGACCTGGTCTCCGCTCTGTGTGCTTTGCGTTGTGATACTATTTGGGATCGCCCTAGCCGTTTCCCCTCGTGATGTAGGAGTGGTCGGAAGAATTTTGGTTTTTTGTGAGTGGCTGCCGGGCGAAGAGACCTAGTCTCCGCTCTGTGTGCGTTGCGTTGTGCTGGTATTGGGGATCGCTCTAGCCGTTTCCTCTCGTGATGTAGGAGTGGTCGGAAGAATTTTGGTTTTTTGTGAGTGGCTGCCGGGCGAAGAGACCTAGTCTCCGCTCTGTGTGCGTAGCGTTGTGCTGGTATTTGGGATCGCTGTAGCCGTTTCCTCTCGTGATGCAGGAGTTGTCGGAAGAATTTTGGTTTTTTGTGAGTGGCTGCCGGGCGAAAAGACCTGGTCTCTGCTCTGTGTGCGTTGCGTTGTGCTGGTATTTGGGAACGCTCTAGCCGTTTCCTCTCGTGATGCAGGAGTGGTCGGAAGAGTTGTGGTTTTTTGTGAGTGGCTGCCGGGCGAAGTGATCTAGTCTCCGCTCTGTGTGCGTTGCATTGTGATGCTATTTGGGATCGCTCTAGCCGTTTCCTCTCGTGATGCAGGAGTGGTCGGAAGAATTTTGGTTTTTTGTGAGTGGCTGCCGGGCGAAGAGACCTGGTCTCTGCTCTGTGTGCATTGTGAGTGGCTGCAGGGCGAAGGGACCTAGTCTCCGCTCTGTGTGCGTTGCGTTGTGCTGGTATTTGGGATCGCTCTAGCCGTTTCCTCTCGTGATGCAGGAGTGGTCGGAAGAATTTTGGTTTTTTGTGAGTGGCTGCCGGGCGAAGAGACCTGGTCTCTGCTCTGTGTGCATTGTGAGTGGCTGCCGGGCGAAGGGACCTAGTCTCCGCTCTGTGTGCGTTGCGTTGTGCTGGTATTTGGGATCGCTCTAGCCGTTTCCTCTCGTGATGCAGGAGTGGTCGGAAGAGTTGTGGTTTTTTGTGAGTGGCTGCCGGGCGAAGATATCTAGTCTCCGCTCTGTGTGCGTTGCGTTGTGCTGGTATTTGGGAACGCTCTAGCCGTTTCCTCTAGTGATGAAGGAGTAGTCGGAAGAATTGTGGTTTTTTGTGAGTGGCTGCCGGGCGAAGAGACCTAGTCTCCGCTCTGCGTGCGTTGCGTTGTGCTGGTATTTGGGATCGCTCTAGCCGTTTCCTCTCGTGATGCAGGAGTGGTCGGAAGAATTTTGGTTTTTTGTGAGTGGCTGCCGGGCGAAAAGACCTGGTCTCTGCTCTGTGTGCATTGTGAGTGGCTGCCGGGCGAAGAGACCTAGTCTCCGCTCTGTGTGCGTTGCGTTGTGCTGGTATTTGGGATCGCTCTAGCCGTTTCCTCTCGTGATGCAGGAGTGGTCGGAAGAGTTGTGGTTTTTTGTGAGTAGCTGCCGGGCGAAGTGATCTAGTCTCCGCTCTGTGTGCGTTGCATTGTGATGCTATTTGGGATCGCTCTAGCCGTTTCCTCTCGTGATGCAGGAGTGGTCGGAAGAACTGTGGTTTTTTGTGAGTGGCCGCAGGGCGAAGAGACCTAGTCTCCGCTCTGTGTGCGTGCGTTGCGTTGTGCTGGTATTTGGGAACGCTCTAGCCGTTTCCTCTCGTGATGCAGGAGTGGTCGGAAGAACTGTGGTTTTTTGTGAGTGGCCGCAGGGCGAAGAGACCTAGTCTCTGCTCTGTGTGCGTTGCGTTGTGCTGGTATTTGGGATCGCTCTAGCCGTTTCCTCTAGTGATGAAGGAGTAGTCGGAAGAATTGTGGTTTTTTGTGAGTGGCTGCCGGGCGAAGAGACCTAGTCTCCGCTCTGCGTGCGTTGCGTTGTGCTGGTATTTGGGATCGCTCTAGCCGTTTCCTCTCGTGATGCAGGAGTGGTCGGAAGAATTTTGGTTTTTTGTGAGTGGCTGCCGGGCGAAGAGACCTGGTCTCTGCTCTGTGTGCATTGTGAGTGGCTGCCGGGCGAAGTGATCTAGTCTCCGCTCTGTGTGCGTTGCGTTGTGATAATATTTTTGATCGCTCTAGCCGTTTCCTCTCGTGATGCAGGAGTGGTCGGAAGAACTGTGGTTTTTTGTGAGTGGCCGCAGGGCGAAGAGACCTAGTCTCTGCTCTGTGTGCGTTGCGTTGTGCTGGTATTTGGGATCGCTCTAGCCGTTTCCTCTAGTGATGAAGGAGTAGTCGGAAGAATTGTGGTTTTTTGTGAGTGGCTGCCGGACGAAGAGACCTAGTCTCCGCTCTGCGTGCGTTGCGTTGTGCTGGTATTTGGGATCGCTCTAGCCGTTTCCTCTCGTGATGCAGGAGTGGTCGGAAGAATTTTGGTTTTTTCTGAGTGGCTGCCGGGCGAAGAGACCTGGTCTCTGCTCTGTGTGCATTGTGAGTGGCTGCCGGGCGAAGTGATCTAGTCTCCGCTCTGTGTGCGTTGCGTTGTGATAATATTTTTGATCGCTCTAGCCGTTTCCTCTCGTGATGCAGGAGTGGTCGGAAGAGTTGTGGTTTTTTGTGAGTGGCTGCCGGGCGAAGTGATCTAGTCTCCGCTCTGTGTGCGTTGCATTGTGATGCTATTTGGGATCGCTCTAGCCGTTTCCTCTAGTGATGAAGGAGTCGTCGGAAGAATTTTGGTTTTTTGTGAGTGGCTGCCGGGCGAAGAGACCTGGTCTCTGCTCTGTGTGCATTGTGAGTGGCTGCCGGGCGAAGAGACCTAGTCTCCGCTCTGTGTGCGTTGCGTTGTGATACTATTTGGGATCGCTCTAGCCGTTTCCTCTCGTGATACAGGAGTGGTCGGAAGAATTGTAGTTTTTGTAAGTGGCTGCCGGGCGAAGATATCTAGTCTCCGCTCTGTGTGCGTTGCGTTGTGCTGGTATTTGGGAACGCTCTAGCCGTTTCCTCTCGTGATGCAGGAGTGGTCGGAAGAATTGTGGTTTTTTGTGAGTGGCTGCCGGGCGAAGAGACCTAGTCTCCGCTCTGTGTGCGTTGCGTTGTGCTGGTATTTGGGATCGCTCTAGCCGTTTCCTCTCGTGATGCAGGAGTGGTCGGAAGAATTGTGGTTTTTTGTGAGTGGCTGCCGGGCGAAGATATCTAGTCTCCGCTCTGTGTGCGTTGCGTTGCGCTGGTATTTGGGAACGCTCTAGCCGTTTCCTCTAGTGATGAAGGAGTAGTCGGAAGAATTGTGGTTTTTTGTGAGTGGCTGCCGGGCGAAGAGACCTAGTCTCCGCTCTGCGTGCGTTGCGTTGTGCTGGTATTTGGGAACGCTCTAGCCGTTTCCTCTCGTGATGCAGGAGTGGTCGGAAGAGTTGTGGTTTTTTGTGAGTGGCTGCCGGGCGAAGTGATCTAGTCTCCGCTCTGTGTGCGTTGCATTGTGATGCTATTTGGGATCGTTCTAGCCGTTTCCTCTCGTTATGCAGGAGTGGTCGGAAGAACTGTGGTTTTTTGTGAGTGGCCGCAGGGCGAAGAGACCTAGTCTCCGCTCTGTGTGCGTTGCGTTGTGATACTATTTGGGATCGTTCTAGCCGTTTCCTGTCGTGATGCAGGAGTGGTCGGAAGAGTTGTGGTTTTTTGTGAGTGGCTGCCGGGCGAAGATATCTAGTCTCCGCTCTGTGTGCGTTGCGTTGTGCTGGTATTTGGGAACGCTCTAGGAGTTTCCTCTCGTGACGCAGGAGTGGTCGGAAGAATTTTGGTTTTTTGTGAGTGGCTGCCGGGCAAAGAGACCTGGTCTCCGCTCTGTGTGCGTTGCGTTGCGGTGTGATGCTATTTGGGATCGCTCTAGCCGTTTCCTCTCGTGATGCAGGAGTGGTCGGAAGAATTGTGGTTTTTTGTGAGTGGCTGCCGGGCGAAGAGACCTAGTCTCCGCTCTGTGTGCGTTGCGTTGTGATACTATTTCGGATCGCTCTAGCCGTTTCCTCTCGTGATGTAGGAGTGGTCGGAAGAATTTTAGTTTTTTGTGAGTGGCTGCCGGGCGAAGAGACCTGGTCTCCGCTCTGTGTGCGTTGCGTTGTGCTGGTATTTGGGATCGCTCTAGCCGTTTCCTCTCGTGATGCAGGAGTGGTCGGAAGAGTTGTGGTTTTTTGTGAGTGGCTGCCGGGCGAAGAGACCTAGTCTCCGCTCTGTGTGCGTTGCGTTGTGATACTATTTGGGATCGCTCTAGCCGTTTCCTTTCGTGATGCACGAGTGGTCGGAAGAGTTGCGGTTTTTTGTGAGTGGCTGCCGGGCGAAGATATCTAGTCTCCGCTCTGTGTGCGTTGCGTTGTGCTGGTATTTGGGAACGCTCTAGCCGTTTCCTCTCGTGATGCAGGAGTGGTCGGAAGAATTGTGGTTTTTTGTGAGTGGCTGCCGGGCGAAGAGACCTAGTCTCCGCTCTGTGTGCGTTGCGTTGTGATACTATTTGGGATCGCTCTAGCCGTTTCCTCTCCTGATGCAGTAGTGGTCGGAAGAATTGTGGTTTTTTGTGAGTGGCTGCCGGGCGAAGAGACCTAGTCTCCGCTCTGTGTGCGTTGCGTTGTGATACTATTTGGGATCGCTCTAGCAGTTTCCTCTCGTGATGCAGTAGTGGTCGGAAGAATTGTGGTTTTTTGTGAGTGGCTGCCGGGCGAAGAGACCTAGTCTCCGCTCTGTGTGCGTTGCGTTGTGATACTATTTGGGATCGCTCTAGCCGTTTCCTCTCGTGATGCAGGAGTGGTCGGAAGAGTTGCGGTTTTTTGTGAGTGGCTGCCGGGCGAAGATATCTAGTCTCCGCTCTGTGTGCGTTGCGTTGTGCTGGTATTTGGGAACGCTCTAGCCGTTTCCTCTCGTGATGCAGGAGTGGTCGGAAGAATTGTGGTTTTTTGTGAGTGGCTGCCGGGCGAAGAGACCTAGTCTCCGCTCTGTGTGCGTTGCGTTGTGCTGGTATTTGGGATCGCTCTAGCCGTTTCCTCTCGTGATGCAGGAGTGGTCGGAAGAGTTGCGGTTTTTTGTGAGTGGCTGCCGGGCGAAGATATCTAGTCTCCGCTCTGTGTGCGTTGCGTTGTGCTGGTATTTGCGAACGCTCTAGCCGTTTCCTCTCGTGATGCAGGAGTGGTCGGAAGAATTGTGGTTTTTTGTGAGTGGCTGCCGGGCGAAGAGACCTAGTCTCCGCTCTGTGTGCGTTGCGTTGTGATACTATTTGGGATCGCTCTAGCCGTTTCCTCTCGTGATGCAGTAGTGGTCGGAAGAATTGTGGTTTTTTGTGAGTGGCTGCCGGGCGAAGAGACCTAGTCTGCGCTCTGTGTGCGTTGCGTTGTGATACTATTTTTGATCGTTCTAGCCGTTTCCTCTCGTGATGCAGGAGTGGTCGGAAGAGTTGTGGTTTTTTGTGAGTGGCTGCCGGGCGAAGATATCTAATCTCCGCTCTGTGTGCGTTGCGTTGTGCTGGTATTTGGGATCGCTCTAGCCGTTTCCTCTCGTGATGTAGGAGTGGTCGGAAGAATTTTGGTTTTTTGTGAGTGGCTGCCGGGCGAAGAGACCTGGTCTCCGCTCTGTGTGCGTTGCGTTGTGATACTATTTGGGATCGCCCTAGCCGTTTCCTCTCGTGATGCAGGAGTCGTCGGAAGAGTTGTGGTTTTTTTTGAGTGGCTGCCGGGCGGAGAGACCTAGTCTCCGCTATGTGTGCGTTGCGTTGTGATACTATTTGGGATCGCTCTAGCCGTTTCCTCTCGTGATGTAGGAGTGGTCGGAAGAATTTTGGTTTTTTGTGAGTGGCTGCCGGGCGAAGAGACCTGGTCTCCGCTCTGTGTGCGTGCGTTGCGTTGTGCTGGTATTTGGGAACGCTCTAGCCGTTTCCTCTCGTGATGCAGGAGTGGTCGGAAGAATTGTGGTTTTTTGTGAGTTGCTGCCGGGCGAAGAGACCTAGTCTCTGCTCTGTGTGCATTGCGTTGTGCTGGTATTTGGGATCGCTCTAGCCGTTTCCCCTGTATGCAGGAGTCGTCGGAAGAGTTGTGGTTTTTTGTGAGTGGCTGCCGGGCGAAGAGACCTAGTCTCCGCTCTGTGTGCGTTGCGTTGTGATACTATTTGGGATCGCTCTAGCCGTTTCCTCTCGTGATGCAGGAGTAGTCGGAAGAATTATGAGTGGCTGCCGGGCGAAGAGACCTAGTCTCCGCTCTGCGTGCGTTGCGTTGTGCTGGTATTTGGGAACGCTCTAGCCGTTTCCTCTCGTGATGCAGGAGTGGTCGGAAGAGTTGTGGTTTTTTGTGAGTGGCTGCCGGGCGAAGAGACCTAGTCTCCGCTCTGTGTGCGTTGCGTTGTGATACTATTTGGGATCGCTCTAGCCGTTTCCTCTCGTGATGCAGGAGTGGTCGGAAGAATTGTAGTTTTTGTGAGTGGCTGCCGGGCGAAGATATCTAGTCTCCGCTCTGTGTGCGTTGCGTTGTGCTGGTATTTGGGAACGCTCTAGCCGTTTCCTCTCGTGATGCAGGAGTGGTCGGAAGAATTGTGGTTTTTTGTGAGTGGCTGCCGGGCGAAGAGACCTAGTCTCCGCTCTGTGTGCGTTGCTTTGTGATACTATTTGGGATCGCTCTAGCCGTTTCCTCTCGTGATGCAGGAGTGGTCGGAAGAATTGTGGTTTTTTGTGAGTGGCTGCCGGGCGAAGAGACCTAGTCTCCGCTCTGTGTGCGTTGCTTTGTGATACTATTTGGGATCGCTCTAGCCGTTTCCTCTCGTGATGCAGGAGTGGTCGGAAGAATTGTGGTTTTTTGTGAGTGGCTGCCGGGCGAAGAGACCTAGTCTCCGCTCTGTGTGCGTTGCGTTGTGATACTATTTGGGATCGCTCTAGCCGTTTCCTCTCGTGATGCAGGAGTGGTCGGAAGAATTGTAGTTTTTGTGAGTGGCTGCCGGGCGAAGATATCTAGTCTCCGCTCTGTGTGCGTTGCGTTGTGCTGGTATTTGGGAACGCTCTAGCCATTTCCTCTCGTGATGCAGGAGTGGTCGGAAGAATTGTGGTTTTTTGTGAGTGTCTGATGGGCGAAGAGACCTAGTCTCCGCTCTGTGTGCGTTGCGTTGTGCTGGTATTTGGGATCGCTCTAGCCGTTTCCTCTCGTGATGCAGGAGTGGTCGGAAGAATTGTGGTTTTTTGTGAGTGGCTGCCGGGCGAAGATATCTAGTCTCCGCTCTGCGTGCGTTGCGTTGCGCTGGTATTTGGGAACGCTCTAGCCGTTTCCTCTAGTGATGAAGGAGTAGTCGGAAGAATTGTGGTTTTTTGTGAGTGGCTGCCGGGCGAAGAGACCTAGTCTCCGCTCTGCGTGCGTTGCGTTGTGCTGGTATTTGGGAACGCTCTAGCCGTTTCCTCTCGTGATGCAGGAGTGGTCGGAAGAGTTGTGGTTTTTTGTGAGTGGCTGCCGGGCGAAGTGATCTAGTCTCCGCTCTGTGTGCGTTGCATTGTGATGCTATTTGGGATCGCTCTAGCCGTTTCCTCTCGTGATGCAGGAGTGGTCGGAAGAACTGTGGTTTTTTGTGAGTGGCCGCAGGGCGAAGAGACCTAGTCTCCGCTCTGTGTGCGTTGCGGTGTGATACTATTTGGGATCGTTCTAGCCGTTTCCTGTCGTGATGCAGGAGTGGTCGGAAGAATTGTGGTTTTTTGTGAGTGGCTGCCGGGCGAAGAGACCTAGTCTCCGCTCTGTGTGCGTTGCGTTGTGCTGGTATTTGGGAACGCTCTAGAAGTTTCCTCTCGTGATGCAGGAGTGGTCGGAAGAATTTTGGTTTTTTGTGAGTGGCTGCCGGGCAAAGAGACCTGGTCTCCGCTCTGTGTGCGTTGCGTTGCGTTGTGATGCTATTTGGGATCGCTCTAGCCGTTTCCTCTCGTGATGCAGGAGTGGTCGGAAGAATTGTGGTTTTTTGTGAGTGGCTGCCGGGCGAAGAGACCTAGTCTCCGCTCTGTGTGCGTTGCGTTGTGATACTATTTCGGATCGCTCTAGCCGTTTCCTCTTGTGATGTAGGAGTGGTCGGAAGAATTTAAGTTTTTTGTGAGTGGCTGCCGGGCGAAGAGACCTGGTCTCCGCTCTGTGTGCGTTGCGTTGTGCTGGTTTTTGGGATCGCTCTAGCCGTTTCCTCTCGTGATGCAGGAGTGGTCGGAAGAGTTGTGGTTTTTTGTGAGTGGCTGCCGGGCGAAGAGACCTAGTCTCCGCTCTGTGTGCGTTGCGTTGTGATACTATTTGGGATCGCTCTAGCCGTTTCCTCTCGTGATGCACGAGTGGTCGGAAGAGTTGCGGTTTTTTGTGAGTGGCTGCCGGGCGAAGATATCTAGTCTCCGCTCTGTGTGCGTTGCGTTGTGCTGGTATTTGGGAACGCTCTAGCCGTTTCCTCTCGTGATGCAGGAGTGGTCGGAAGAATTATGGTTTTTTGTGAGTGGCTGCCGGGCGAAGAGACCTAGTCTCCGCTCTGTGTGCGTTGCGTTGTGATACTATTTGGGATCGCTCTAGCCGTTTCCTCTCGTGATGCAGTAGTGGTCGGAAGAATTGTGGTTTTTTGTGAGTGGCTGCCGGGCGAAGAGACCTAGTCTCCGCTCTGTGTGCGTTGCGTTGTGCTGGTATTTGGGATCGCTCTAGCCGTTTCCTCTCGTGATGCACGAGTGGTCGGAAGAGTTGTGGTTTTTTGTGAGTGGCTGCCGGGCGAAGAGACCTAGTCTCCGCTCTGTGTGCGTTGCGTTGTGATACTATTTGGGATCGCTCTAGCCGTTTCCTCTCGTGATGCAGGAGTAGTCGGAAGAATTGTGGTTTTTTGTGAGTGGCTGCCGGGCGAAGAGACCTAGTCTCCGCTCTGCGTGCGTTGCGTTGTGCTGGTATTTGGGAACGCTCTAGCCGTTTCCTCTCGTGATGTAGGAGTGGTCGGAAGAATTTTGGTTTTTTGTGAGTGGCTGCCGGGCGAAGAGACCTGGTCTCCGCTCTGTGTGCGTTGCGTTGTGATACTATTTGGGATCGCCCTAGCCGTTTCCTCTCGTGATGCAGGAGTCGTCGGAAGAGTTGTGGTTTTTTGTGAGTGGCTGCCGGGCGAAGAGACCTAGTCTCCGCTCTGCGTGCGTTGCGTTGTGCTGGTATTTGGGAACGCTCTAGCCGTTTCCTCTCGTGATGCAGGAGTGGTCGGAAGAGTTGTGGTTTTTTGTGAGTGGCTGCCGGGCGAAGAGACCTGGCCTCCGCTCTGTGCGTTGCGTTGTGCTGGTATTTGGGATCGCTCTAGCCGTTTCCTCTCGTGATGCACGAGTGGTCGGAAGAGTTGTGGTTTTTTGTGAGTGGCTGCCGGGCGAAGAGACCTAGTCTCCGCTCTGTGTGCGTTGCGTTGTGATACTATTTGGGATCGCTCTAGCCGTTTCCTCTCGTGATGCAGGAGTAGTCGGAAGAATTGTGGTTTTTTGTGAGTGGCTGCCGGGCGAAGAGACCTAGTCTCCGCTCTGCGTGCGTTGCGTTGTGCTGGTATTTGGGAACGCTCTAGCCGTTTCCTCTCGTGATGTAGGAGTGGTCGGAAGAATTTTGGTTTTTTGTGAGTGGCTGCCGGGCGAAAAGACCTAGTCTCCGCTCTGTGTGCGTTGCTTTGTGATACTATTTGGGATCGCTCTAGCCGTTTCCTCTCGTGATGCAGGAGTGGTCGGAAGAATTGTGGTTTTTTGTGAGTGGCTGCCGGGCGAAGAGACCTAGTCTCCGCTCTGTGTGCGTTGCGTTGTGATACTATTTGGGATCGCTCTAGCCGTTTCCTCTCGTGATGCAGGAGTGGTCGGAAGAATTGTAGTTTTTGTGAGTGGCTGCCGGGCGAAGATATCTAGTCTCCGCTCTGTGTGCGTTGCGTTGTGCTGGTATTTGGGAACGCTCTAGCCATTTCCTCTCGTGATGCAGGAGTGGTCGGAAGAATTGTGGTTTTTTGTGAGTGTCTGCCGGGCGAAGAGACCTAGTCTCCGCTCTGTGTGCGTTGCGTTGTGATACTATTTGGGATCGCTCTAGCCGTTTCCTCTCGTGATGCAGGAGTGGTCGGAAGAATTGTGGTTTTTTGTGAGTTGCTGCCGGGCGAAGAGACCTAGTCTCTGCTCTGTGTGCATTGCGTTGTGCTGGTATTTGGGATCGCTCTAGCCGTTTCCCCTGTATGCAGGAGTCGTCGGAAGAGTTGTGGTTTTTTGTGAGTGGCTGCCGGGCGAAGAGACCTGGCCTCCGCTCTGTGCGTTGCGTTGTGCTGGTATTTGGGATCGCTCTAGCCGTTTCCTCTCGTGATGTAGGAGTGGTCGGAAGAATTTTGGTTTTTTGTGAGTGGCTGCCGGGCGAAGAGACCTAGTCTCCGCTCTGTGTGCGTTGCGTTGTGCTGGTATTTGGGATCGCTCTAGCCGTTTCCTCTCGTGATGCAGGAGTGGTCGGAAGAATTGTGGTTTTTTGTGAGTGGCTGCCGGGCGAAGATATCTAGTCTCCGCTCTGCGTGCGTTGCGTTGCGCTGGTATTTGGGAACGCTCTAGCCGTTTCCCCTCGTGATGTAGGAGTGGTCGGAAGAATTTTGGTTTTTTGTGAGTGGCTGCCGGGCGAAGAGACCTGGTCTCCGCTCTGTGTGCGTGCGTTGCGTTGTGCTGGTATTTGGGAACGCTCTAGCCGTTTCCTCTCGTGATGCAGGAGTGGTCGGAAGAATTGTGGTTTTTTGTGAGTTGCTGCCGGGCGAAGAGACCTAGTCTCTGCTCTGTGTGCATTGCGTTGTGCTGGTATTTGGGATCGCTCTAGCCGTTTCCCCTGTATGCAGGAGTCGTCGGAAGAGTTGTGGTTTTTTGTGAGTGGCTGCCGGGCGAAGAGACCTAGTCTCCGCTCTGTGTGCGTTGCGTTGTGATACTATTTGGGATCGCTCTAGCCGTTTCCTCTCGTGATGCAGGAGTAGTCGGAAGAATTGTGAGTGGCTGCCGGGCGAAGAGACCTAGTCTCCGCTCTGCGTGCGTTGCGTTGTGCTGGTATTTGGGAACGCTCTAGCCGTTTCCTCTCGTGATGCAGGAGTGGTCGGAAGAATTGTGGTTTTTTGTGAGTTGCTGCCGGGCGAAGAGACCTAGTCTCTGCTCTGTGTGCATTGCGTTGTGCTGGTATTTGGGATCGCTCTAGCCGTTTCCCCTGTATGCAGGAGTCGTCGGAAGAGTTGTGGTTTTTTGTGAGTGGCTGCCGGGCGAAGAGACCTGGCCTCCGCTCTGTGCGTTGCGTTGTGCTGGTATTTGGGATCGCTCTAGCCGTTTCCTCTCGTGATGTAGGAGTGGTCGGAAGAATTTTGGTTTTTTGTGAGTGGCTGCCGGGCGAAGAGACCTGGTCTCCGCTCTGTGTGCGTGCGTTGCGTTGTGCTGGTATTTGGGAACGCTCTAGCCGTTTCCTCTCGTGATGCAGGAGTGGTCGGAAGAATTGTGGTTTTTTGTGAGTTGCTGCCGGGCGAAGAGACCTAGTCTCTGCTCTGTGTGCATTGCGTTGTGCTGGTATTTGGGACCGCTCTAGCCGTTTCCCCTGTATGCAGGAGTCGTCGGAAGAGTTGTGGTTTTTTGTGAGTGGCTGCCGGGCGAAGAGACCTAGTCTCCGCTCTGTGTGCGTTGCGTTGTGATACTATTTGGGATCGCTCTAGCCGTTTCCTCTCGTGATGCAGGAGTAGTCGGAAGAATTGTGAGTGGCTGCCGGGCGAAGAGACCTAGTCTCCGCTCTGCGTGCGTTGCGTTGTGCTGGTATTTGGGAACGCTCTAGCCGTTTCCTCTCGTGATGCAGGATTGGTCGGAAGAGTTGTGGTTTTTTGTGAGTGGCTGCCGGGCGAAGAGACCTAGTCTCCGCTCTGTGTGCGTTGCGTTGTGATACTATTTGGGATCGCTCTAGCCGTTTCCTCTCGTGATGCAGGAGTGGTCGGAAGAATTGTAGTTTTTGTGAGTGGCTGCCGGGCGAAGATATCTAGTCTCCGCTCTGTGTGCGTTGCGTTGTGCTGGTATTTGGGAACGCTCTAGCCGTTTCCTCTCGTGATGCAGGAGTGGTCGGAAGAATTGTGGTTTTTTGTGAGTGGCTGCCGGGCGAAGAGACCTAGTCTCCGCTCTGTGTGCGTTGCTTTGTGATACTATTTGGGATCGCTCTAGCCGTTTCCTCTCGTGATGCAGGAGTGGTCGGAAGAATTGTGGTTTTTTGTGAGTGGCTGCCGGGCGAAGAGACCTAGTCTCCGCTCTGTGTGCGTTGCTTTGTGATACTATTTGGGATCGCTCTAGCCGTTTCCTCTCATGATGCAGGAGTGGTCGGAAGAATTGTGGTTTTTTGTGAGTGGCTGCCGGGCGAAGAGACCTAGTCTCCGCTCTGTGTGCGTTGCGTTGTGATACTATTTGGGATCGCTCTAGCCGTTTCCTCTCGTGATGCAGGAGTGGTCGGAAGAATTGTAGTTTTTGTGAGTGGCTGCCGGGCGAAGATATCTAGTCTCCGCTCTGTGTGCGTTGCGTTGTGCTGGTATTTGGGAACGCTCTAGCCATTTCCTCTCGTGATGCAGGAGTGGTCGGAAGAATTGTGGTTTTTTGTGAGTGGCTGCCGGGCGAAGATATCTAGTCTCCGCTCTGCGTGCGTTGCGTTGCGCTGGTATTTGGGAACGCTCTAGCCGTTTCCTCTAGTGATGAAGGAGTAGTCGGAAGAATTGTGGTTTTTTGTGAGTGGCTGCCGGGCGAAGAGACCTAGTCTCCGCTCTGCGTGCGTTGCGTTGTGCTGGTATTTGGGAACGCTCTAGCCGTTTCCTCTCGTGATGCAGGAGTGGTCGGAAGAGTTGTGGTTTTTTGTGAGTGGCTGCCGGGCGAAGTGATCTAGTCTCCGCTCTGTGTGCGTTGCATTGTGATGCTATTTGGGATCGCTCTAGCCGTTTCCTCTCGTGATGCAGGAGTGGTCGGAAGAACTGTGGTTTTTTGTGAGTGGCCGCAGGGCGAAGAGACCTAGTCTCCGCTCTGTGTGCGTTGCGTTGTGATACTATTTGGGATCGTTCTAGCCGTTTCCTGTCGTGATGCAGGAGTGGTCGGAAGAATTGTGGTTTTTTGTGAGTGGCTGCCGGGCGAAGAGACCTAGTCTCCGCTCTGTGTGCGTTGCGTTGTGCTGGTATTTGGGAACGCTCTAGAAGTTTCCTCTCGTGATGCAGGAGTGGTCGGAAGAATTGTGGTTTTTTGTGAGTGGCTGCCGGGCGAAGAGACCTAGTCTCCGCTCTGTGTGCGTTGCGTTGTGATACTATTTCGGATCGCTCTAGCCGTTTCCTCTCGTGATGTAGGAGTGGTCGGAAGAATTTTAGTTTTTTGTGAGTGGCTGCCGGGCGAAGAGACCTGGTCTCCGCTCTGTGTGCGTTGCGTTGTGCTGGTTTTTGGGATCGCTCTAGCCGTTTCCTCTCGTGATGCAGGAGTGGTCGGAAGAGTTGTGGTTTTTTGTGAGTGGCTGCCGGGCGAAGAGACCTAGTCTCCGCTCTGTGTGCGTTGCGTTGTGATGCACGAGTGGTCGGAAGAGTTGCGGTTTTTTGTGAGTGGCTGCCGGGCGAAGATATCTAGTCTCCGCTCTGTGTGCGTTGCGTTGTGCTGGTATTTGGGAACGCTCTAGCCGTTTCCTCTCGTGATGCAGGAGTGGTCGGAAGAATTATGGTTTTTTGTGAGTGGCTGCCGGGCGAAGAGACCTAGTCTCCGCTCTGTGTGCGTTGCGTTGTGATACTATTTGGGATCGCTCTAGCCGTTTCCTCTCGTGATGCAGGAGTCGTCGGAAGAGTTGTGGTTTTTTGTGAGTGGCTGCCGGGCGAAGAGACCTAGTCTCCGCTCTGTGTGCGTTGCGTTGTGCTGGTATTTGGGAACGCTCTAGCCGTTTCCTCTCGTGATGCAGGAGTGGTCGGAAGAATTGTGGTTTTTTGTGAGTGGCTGCCGGGCGAAGAGACCTGGTCTCCGCTCTGTGTGCGTTGCGTTGTGCTGGTTTTTGGGATCGCTCTAGCCGTTTCCTCTCGTGATGCAGGAGTGGTCGGAAGAGTTGTGGTTTTTTGTGAGTGGCTGCCGGGCGAAGATATCTAGTCTCCGCTCTGTGTGCGTTGCGTTGTGCTGGTATTTGGGAACGCTCTAGCCGTTTCCTCTCGTGATGCAGGAGTGGTCGGAAGAATTGTGGTTTTTTGTGAGTGGCTGCCGGGCGAAGAGACCTAGTCTCCGCTCTGTGTGCGTTGCGTTGTGCTGGTATTTGGGATCGCTCTAGCCGTTTCCTCTCGTGATGCAGGAGTCGTCGGAAGAGTTGTGGTTTTTTGTGAGTGGCTGCCGGGCGAAGAGACCTAGTCTCCGCTCTGTGTGCGTTGCGTTGTGCTGGTATTTGGGATCGCTCTAGCCGTTTCCTCTCGTGATGCAGGAGTGGTCGGAAGAGTTGTGGTTTTTTGTGAGTGGCTGCCGGGCGAAGATATCTAGTCTCCGCTCTGTGTGCGTTGCGTTGTGCTGGTATTTGGGATCGCTCTAGCCGTTTCCTCTCGTGATGTAGGAGTGGTCGGAAGAATTTTGGTTTTTTGTGAGTGGCTGCCGGGCGAAGAGACCTGGTCTCCGCTCTGTGTGCGTTGCGTTGTGATACTATTTGGGATCGCCCTAGCCGTTTCCTCTCGTGATGCAGGAGTCGTCGGAAGAGTTGTGGTTTTTTGTGAGTGGCTGCCGGGCGAAGAGACCTAGTCTCCGCTCTGCGTGCGTTGCGTTGTGCTGGTATTTGGGAACGCTCTAGCCGTTTCCTCTCGTGATGCAGGAGTGGTCGGAAGAGTTGTGGTTTTTTGTGAGTGGCTGCCGGGCGAAGAGACCTGGCCTCCGCTCTGTGCGTTGCGTTGTGCTGGTATTTGGGATCGCTCTAGCCGTTTCCTCTCGTGATGCACGAGTGGTCGGAAGAGTTGTGGTTTTTTGTGAGTGGCTGCCGGGCGAAGAGACCTAGTCTCCGCTCTGTGTGCGTTGCGTTGTGATACTATTTGGGATCGCTCTAGCCGTTTCCTCTCGTGATGCAGGAGTAGTCGGAAGAATTGTGGTTTTTTGTGAGTGGCTGCCGGGCGAAGAGACCTAGTCTCCGCTCTGCGCGCGTTGCGTTGTGCTGGTATTTGGGAACGCTCTAGCCGTTTCCTCTCGTGATGCAGGAGTGGTCGGAAGAATTGTGGTTTTTTGTGAGTGGCTGCCGGGCGAAGATATCTAGTCTCCGCTCTGTGTGCGTTGCGTTGTGCTGGTATTTGGGAACGCTCTAGCCGTTTCCTCTCGTGATGCATTAGTGGTCGGAAGAATTGTGGTTTTTTGTGAGTGGCTGCCGGGCGAAGAGACCTAGTCTCCGCTCTGTGTGCGTTGCGTTGTGATACTATTTGGGATCGCTCTAGCCGTTTCCTCTCGTGATGCAGGAGTAGTCGGAAGAATTGTGGTTTTTTGTGAGTGGCTGCCGGGCGAATATATCTAGTCTCCGCTCTGTGTGCGTTGCGTTGTAATGCCATTTGGGATCGCTCTAGCCGTTTCCTCTCGTGATGCAGGAGTGGTCGGAAGAATTGTGGTTATCTGTGAGTGGCTGCCGGGCGAAGATATCTAGTCTCCGCTCTGTGTGCGTTGCGTTGTGATGCTATTTGGGATCGCTCTAGCCGTTTCCTCTCGTGATGCAGGAGTGGTCGGAAGAATTGTGGTTTTTGTGAGTTGCTGCCGAGCGAAGAGACCTCCGCTCCGGACTTCTTCACTACTTTCTACTCTCGAGCTGGACGAAGAGGCCGTGTCTCCGATCAAGAATCCGTTTCGGATGCATAGAGTGAGATAGAGTCGTCCAACCGTTCCTGCGGTGACTCTAGTTCTGGGGTTAGCTGGTCATTCCACGGCTTACTGCGGGCTTCACTAAGCAGTTGATTGTCATCAACTTGGACTATATGGAGCATAGAGTGGTGCTTTTTGCCGCAATACCTGCATCGTCCGTGAATTGAGCAGACGTCAGAACGGTGATCCATCGCCAAGCAGTTGCCCCATAAGCGTCCGCGGATTGCTTCGTATAAACGCTGCTCGGGTTGCAGGGCTCTAAATAAGTGGCATAGGCTGATCGGGTGTAGTTGGGAGGATAAGCGGCAGTAGATGGCATACCAATGAGTGTTTTCGGCCGCGTGGCGTTGCATGGCGGCAAATCGACCCATATTTTCTGAAATAAGTAAAAAATTCAATGCAATAAAAAAATAACTCCTTCGACTTTCCAATTTTTTTAAGTTCATTTCTATATAAGTTTTCTTTTTTAGTTATATCAAAGGCGATATTAGTAAAATTAAAAATTTTTTGGGAAAAACTAAAAACACTTTCGGGAACTACACGATGCAGTTTACAGTAATTAGTAGACACATTTCTTTACATACATACATTTTCACGTCTATCGCAGTGTTCTTTCATGGAAATAAACGACCGAACAAAAGGATTAACTCTATTCATTTCGGCAGATATCTCTGTCATTAAACTTCTATCACATGAGATGTTAGCTGGTTCTCTCACCTTAAAAGAATTTGCGGGATAAACAGTTAGGCTTGAGTTTCTTTAGATCTCAAGTTGAGAACCACGGGACTTCTCAAACCTCAAGCGTTGTATCTCAACACGAAAGCCACTTAAGAATGATAGCGTTCTCAAGAAAAAGGGAATTTTTTTATAGGGAAAAAACGCGGTTTTTGAAGTTGAGAAAGTGATAGTTCTCAACCGGGCTTCTCTAATTGGACTTAAAAGTATGAATGTGACTCTGAAAATAAATATCGAAATAAATAATCGAATACTAAAATTTGGAGATTGGAGAATTTGTTGGATATCAACTTGAAAACTATAAAGTTGTCAAAATATCTCAAAGGTTATAAAATACTTAGGGAATGATTTTGGATATCAACTTGAGAACATACAGTTTGTCAAAGGTTTGGGAAAAAGTTGAGCCATATTTGATGGGATATGATTTGGTGCATTTTGTTCTTTTTTTGGCACACAAATAAAAGCAAGTGGCAGCTACTGGTTTACTGCATACGAATGAGCGCAGAAAGGGGTGGAGGTGGTTTTTGTAGTTTTTAAAAGTACGAAATTTTGCGAGGTGGTGATGCCACTCAAAGCATCTACACATTAGGGTGGTGCAGTAAAGTAGTAGAACAGAGTTAGGGTATATAGATACTGAAAATTTTAATATGTAAACATGTACCAACTGAAATGATTAGATCTCGGCTTGCAGTAATGCTACTAATTATTTTTAACAACAATTGAAAACTAATAACTCCTGCTTTACATTTATTAATTTTTATTTCCATAAAATTTTTTTATTCCATAAAACTGACTTCATTTTTGGTGAGGGCAAAAATTAAAAATTGGTTTTTTTTAATTATATTTTCTTATTTTTTTTTAAGGCAAGGAAAATTTAAAAAAATCAGATTTCTGGGTTTCTAAATGACGCCAGCAACTACTTATACTTGCCAGCGTCTAATTACAGCTTTGCTATAAATGAGGCAATTGGTAATATTTTTCTGGCCAATCTTCAACTGTATGAAAAATATATGTATATGAGATATTTTTCCATTTAACCCCCTAAAAATTTCATCAGTAAATTAAACTTTTGAAAAATCGATAAAAGCTTAGAATATAAAATAATCAAAGTAAAAATGTGTTTTTCGTAAAAAAAAGTAGAGTTACCGGCCGATTCTGTGTTCTTGATAAATTAGTCAATCTTGATAAATAATAAAGAAGAAATATTTTTATCAAGTGTTTTTGAAGCAAACTTCAATACAAATATTTTTTCTTAATTATTTATCAAGATTGATGATTTATCAAGAAAACAGGATTGGGGTGTTAATATATGTATGTAGGTACACTGCACCAAATTTGGTGAAAATTCCCAGCTCAGCGCTTTCCCTCATACAAAGCATTTGATGCAGTGTAAATTTATTATAACAATTACCTGTGAAATGTAATGATATAAATATAATTTATAAAAAACAAAAACCTAACCTGCCCCGAACCCGTGCTTTTGAACCTTTAAACGCACGCATCAGAGCCGGCACCCTTACCACCTGCGCCACTGCTGTATCATGTATATCATTTATGTTGTGAATCAGAAACTTTATCTACTGGGTTGTAGATGTCGCGAAGGGTAGTGGTGAAACTCTTTGCGCAAGGCGCGCACTGTTCCATCTAGCGTAACATGAAACAGTTAGATACTGTAGCTTTGGCTTTTGGTAAAAGCTTTTATATATGTTGTGCTGTTGGAGATTACAAAATGGTTGGAGAGTTCTGTAAAGTTTGTAGGCTTCTTTTTTATTTAATAACAAATAAACAAAGCATAATTTTAAAAATTTTTTTTCGCGAGACAGTAGAAATAGTCCATACGAAGATGGCAATATAACTTTTATAGGGATCTATCTATAAATACTATATGAAGTTGGGTTGCGAAAATTACTATGGGGAGAGTGTTAGCCTATTAATATATAGATAACTACATATACATATATGTTTCACGCACCGAGTAAAGAAACCAAATGCGCAGAAATTTTCGGCAGAGAAAATTACGATTTCTCAATTTTTCGGTAACGTTTATAATCGCATGGCTTCCCCTCATAAGTATGTATATGTATGTATGTATGTAAATTAATGAGTTTTAAAATCTTTGAACATACAGGATTGTCCATATGCGTGAGCGTGTTAGTAAAAGGAATGAGGGCAAACAATTTGAAAATTCGAGCAAGTGTTTCACGCACCGAGTAGAAGAAACCAAATGCGCAAAAATTTTCGGCAGAGAGAATGACGATTTTTAAATTTTTCGGTAACGTTTATAATCGCATGGCTTCCTTTCATAAGTATGTATATGTACGTGATGCAGGAGTGGTCGGAAGAATTGTGGTTTTTTGTGAGTGGCTGCCGGGCAAAGAGACCTAGTCTCCGCTCTGTGTGCGTTGCGTTGTGCTGGTATTTGGGATCGCTCTAGCCGTTTCCTCTCGTGATGCAGGAGTGGTCGGAAGAATTGTGGTTTTTTGTGAGTGGCTGCCGGGCGAAGATATCTAGTCTCCGCTCTGTGTGCGTTGCGTTGTGCTGGTATTTGGGAACGCTCTAGCCGTTTCCTCTCGTAATGCAGGAGTGGTCGGAAGAATTGTGGTTTTTTGTGAGTGGCTGCCGGGCGAAGATATCTAGTCTCCGCTCTGCGTGCGTTGCGTTGCGCTGGTATTTGGGAACGCTCTAGCCGTTTCCTCTAGTGATGAAGGAGTAGTCGGAAGAATTGTGGTTTTTTGTGAGTGGCTGCCGGGCGAAGAGACCTAGTCTCCGCTCTGCGTGCGTTGCGTTGTGCTGGTATTTGGGAACGCTCTAGCCGTTTCCTCTCGTGATGCAGGAGTGGTCGGAAGAGTTGTGGTTTTTTGTGAGTGGCTGCCGGGCGAAGTGATCTAGTCTCCGCTCTGTGTGCGTTGCATTGTGATGCTATTTGGGATCGCTCTAGCCGTTTCCTCTCGTGATGCAGGAGTGGTCGGAAGAACTGTGGTTTTTTGTGAGTGGCCGCAGGGCGAAGAGACCTAGTCTCCGCTCTGTGTGCGTTGCGTTGTGATACTATTTGGGATCGTTCTAGCCGTTTCCTGTCGTGATGCAGGAGTGGTCGGAAGAATTGTGGTTTTTTGTGAGTGGCTGCCGGGCGAAGAGACCTAGTCTCCGCTCTGTGTGCGTTGCGTTGTGCTGGTATTTGGGAACGCTCTAGAAGTTTCCTCTCGTGATGCAGGAGTGGTGGGAAGAATTTTGGTTTTTTGTGAGTGGCTGCCGGGCAAAGAGACCAGGTCTCCGCTCTGTGTGCGTTGCGTTGCGTTGTGATGCTATTTGGGATCGCTCTAGCCGTTTCCTCTCGTGATGCAGGAGTGGTCGGAAGAATTGTGGTTTTTTGTGAGTGGCTGCCGGGCGAAGAGACCTAGTCTCCGCTCTGTGTGCGTTGCGTTGTGATACTATTTCGGATCGCTCTAGCCGTTTCCTCTCGTGATGTAGGAGTGGTCGGAAGAATTTTAGTTTTTTGTGAGTGGCTGCCGGGCGAAGAGACCTGGTCTCCGCTCTGTGTGCGTTGCGTTGTGCTGGTTTTTGGGATCGCTCTAGCCGTTTCCTCTCGTGATGCAGGAGTGGTCGGAAGAGTTGTGGTTTTTTGTGAGTGGCTGCCGGGCGAAGAGACCTAGTCTCCGCTCTGTGTGCGTTGCGTTGTGATACTATTTGGGATCGCTCTAGCCGTTTCCTCTCGTGATGCACGAGTGGTCGGAAGAGTTGCGGTTTTTTGTGAGTGGCTGCCGGGCGAAGATATCTAGTCTCCGCTCTGTGTGCGTTGCGTTGTGCTGGTATTTGGGAACGCTCTAGCCGTTTCCTCTCGTGATGCAGGAGTGGTCGGAAGAATTATGGTTTTTTGTGAGTGGCTGCCGGGCGAAGAGACCTAGTCTCCGCTCTGTGTGCGTTGCGTTGTGATACTATTTGGGATCGCTCTAGCCGTTTCCTCTCGTGATGCAGTAGTGGTCGGAAGAATTGTGGTTTTTTGTGAGTGGCTGCCGGGCGAAGAGACCTAGTCTCCGCTCTGTGTGCGTTGCGTTGTGCTGGTATTTGGGATCGCTCTAGCCGTTTCCTCTCGTGATGCAGGAGTCGTCGGAAGAGTTGTGGTTTTTTGTGAGTGGCTGCCGGGCGAAGAGACCTAGTCTCCGCTCTGTGTGCGTTGCGTTGTGCTGGTATTTGGGATCGCTCTAGCCGTTTCCTCTCGTGATGCAGGAGTGGTCGGAAGAGTTGTGGTTTTTTGTGAGTGGCTGCCGGGCGAAGATATCTAGTCTCCGCTCTGTGTGCGTTGCGTTGTGCTGGTATTTGGGATCGCTCTAGCCGTTTCCTCTCGTGATGTAGGAGTGGTCGGAAGAATTTTGGTTTTTTGTGAGTGGCTGCCGGGCGAAGAGACCTGGTCTCCGCTCTGTGTGCGTTGCGTTGTGATACTATTTGGGATCGCCCTAGCCGTTTCCTCTCGTGATGCAGGAGTCGTCGGAAGAGTTGTGGTTTTTTGTGAGTGGCTGCCGGGCGAAGAGACCTAGTCTCCGCTCTGCGTGCGTTGCGTTGTGCTGGTATTTGGGAACGCTCTAGCCGTTTCCTCTCGTGATGCAGGAGTGGTCGGAAGAGTTGTGGTTTTTTGTGAGTGGCTGCCGGGCGAAGAGACCTGGCCTCCGCTCTGTGCGTTGCGTTGTGCTGGTATTTGGGATCGCTCTAGCCGTTTCCTCTCGTGATGCACGAGTGGTCGGAAGAGTTGTGGTTTTTTGTGAGTGGCTGCCGGGCGAAGAGACCTAGTCTCCGCTCTGTGTGCGTTGCGTTGTGATACTATTTGGGATCGCTCTAGCCGTTTCCTCTCGTGATGCAGGAGTAGTCGGAAGAATTGTGGTTTTTTGTGAGTGGCTGCCGGGCGAAGAGACCTAGTCTCCGCTCTGCGCGCGTTGCGTTGTGCTGGTATTTGGGAACGCTCTAGCCGTTTCCTCTCGTGATGCAGGAGTGGTCGGAAGAATTGTGGTTTTTTGTCAGTGGCTGCCGGGCGAAGATATCTAGTCTCCGCTCTGTGTGCGTTGCGTTGTGCTGGTATTTGGGAACGCTCTAGCCGTTTCCTCTCGTGATGCATTAGTGGTCGGAAGAATTGTGGTTTTTTGTGAGTGGCTGCCGGGCGAAGAGACCTAGTCTCCGCTCTGTGTGCGTTGCGTTGTGATACTATTTGGGATCGCTCTAGCCGTTTCCTCTCGTGATGCAGGAGTAGTCGGAAGAATTGTGGTTTTTTGTGAGTGGCTGCCGGGCGAATATATCTAGTCTCCGCTCTGTGTGCGTTGCGTTGTAATGCCATTTGGGATCGCTCTAGCCGTTTCCTCTCGTGATGCAGGAGTGGTCGGAAGAATTGTGGTTATCTGTGAGTGGCTGCCGGGCGAAGATATCTAGTCTCCGCTCTGTGTGCGTTGCGTTGTGATGCTATTTGGGATCGCTCTAGCCGTTTCCTCTCGTGATGCAGGAGTGGTCGGAAGAATTGTGGTTTTTGTGAGTTGCTGCCGAGCGAAGAGACCTCCGCTCCGGACTTCTTCACTACTTTCTACTCTCGAGCTGGACGAAGAGGCCGTGTCTCCGATCAAGAATCCGTTTCGGATGCATAGAGTGAGATAGAGTCGTCCAACCGTTCCTGCGGTGACTCTAGTTCTGGGGTTAGCTGGTCATTCCACGGCTTACTGCGGGCTTCACTAAGCAGTTGATTGTCATCAACTTGGACTATATGGAGCATAGAGTGGTGCTTTTTGCCGCAATACCTGCATCGTCCGTGAATTGAGCAGACGTCAGAACGGTGATCCATCGCCAAGCAGTTGCCCCATAAGCGTCCGCGGATTGCTTCGTATAAACGCTGCTCGGGTTGCAGGGCTCTAAATAAGTGGCATAGGCTGATCGGGTGTAGTTGGGAGGATAAGCGGCAGTAGATGGCATACCAATGAGTGTTTTCGGCCGCGTGGCGTTGCATGGCGGCAAATCGACCCATATTTTCTGAAATAAGTAAAAAATTCAATGCAATAAAAAAATAACTCCTTCGACTTTCCAATTTTTTTAAGTTCATTTCTATATAAGTTTTCTTTTTTAGTTATATCAAAGGCGATATTAGTAAAATTAAAAATTTTTTGGGAAAAACTAAAAACACTTTCGGGAACTACACGATGCAGTTTACAGTAATTAGTAGACACATTTCTTTACATACATACATTTTCACGTCTATCGCAGTGTTCTTTCATGGAAATAAACGACCGAACAAAAGGATTAACTCTATTCATTTCGGCAGATATCTCTGTCATTAAACTTCTATCACATGAGATGTTAGCTGGTTCTCTCACCTTAAAAGAATTTGCGGGATAAACAGTTAGGCTTGAGTTTCTTTAGATCTCAAGTTGAGAACCACGGGACTTCTCAAACCTCAAGCGTTGTATCTCAACACGAAAGCCACTTAAGAATGATAGCGTTCTCAAGAAAAAGGGAATTTTTTTATAGGGAAAAAACGCGGTTTTTGAAGTTGAGAAAGTGATAGTTCTCAACCGGGCTTCTCTAATTGGACTTAAAAGTATGAATGTGACTCTGAAAATAAATATCGAAATAAATAATCGAATACTAAAATTTGGAGATTGGAGAATTTGTTGGATATCAACTTGAAAACTATAAAGTTGTCAAAATATCTCAAAGGTTATAAAATACTTAGGGAATGATTTTGGATATCAACTTGAGAACATACAGTTTGTCAAAGGTTTGGGAAAAAGTTGAGCCATATTTGATGGGATATGATTTGGTGCATTTTGTTCTTTTTTTGGCACACAAATAAAAGCAAGTGGCAGCTACTGGTTTACTGCATACGAATGAGCGCAGAAAGGGGTGGAGGTGGTTTTTGTAGTTTTTAAAAGTACGAAATTTTGCGAGGTGGTGATGCCACTCAAAGCATCTACACATTAGGGTGGTGCAGTAAAGTAGTAGAACAGAGTTAGGGTATATAGATACTGAAAATTTTAATATGTAAACATGTACCAACTGAAATGATTAGATCTCGGCTTGCAGTAATGCTACTAATTATTTTTAACAACAATTGAAAACTAATAACTCCTGCTTTACATTTATTAATTTTTATTTCCATAAAATTTTTTTATTCCATAAAACTGACTTCATTTTTGGTGAGGGCAAAAATTAAAAATTGGTTTTTTTTAATTATATTTTCTTATTTTTTTTTAAGGCAAGGAAAATTTAAAAAAATCAGATTTCTGGGTTTCTAAATGACGCCAGCAACTACTTATACTTGCCAGCGTCTAATTACAGCTTTGCTATAAATGAGGCAATTGGTAATATTTTTCTGGCCAATCTTCAACTGTATGAAAAATATATGTATATGAGATATTTTTCCATTTAACCCCCTAAAAATTTCATCAGTAAATTAAACTTTTGAAAAATCGATAAAAACTTAGAATATAAAATAATCAAAGTAAAAATGTGTTTTTCGTAAAAAAAAGTAGAGTTACCGGCCGATTCTGTGTTCTTGATAAATTAGTCAATCTTGATAAATAATAAAGAAGAAATATTTTTATCAAGTGTTTTTGAAGCAAACTTCAATACAAATATTTTTTCTTAATTATTTATCAAGATTGATGATTTATCAAGAAAACAGGATTGGGGTGTTAATATATGTATGTAGGTACACTGCACCAAATTTGGTGAAAATTCCCAGCTCAGCGCTTTCCCTCATACAAAGCATTTGATGCAGTGTAAATTTATTATAACAATTACCTGTGAAATGTAATGATATAAATATAATTTATAAAAAACAAAAACCTAACCTGCCCCGAACCCGTGCTTTTGAACCTTTAAACGCACGCATCAGAGCCGGCACCCTTACCACCTGCGCCACTGCTGTATCATGTATATCATTTATGTTGTGAATCAGAAACTTTATCTACTGGGTTGTAGATGTCGCGAAGGGTAGTGGTGAAACTCTTTGCGCAAGGCGCGCACTGTTCCATCTAGCGTAACATGAAACAGTTAGATACTGTAGCTTTGGCTTTTGGTAAAAGCTTTTATATATGTTGTGCTGTTGGAGATTACAAAATGGTTGGAGAGTTCTGTAAAGTTTGTAGGCTTCTTTTTTATTTAATAACAAATAAACAAAGCATAATTTTAAAAATTTTTTTTCGCGAGACAGTAGAAATAGTCCATACGAAGATGGCAATATAACTTTTATAGGGATCTATCTATAAATACTATATGAAGTTGGGTTGCGAAAATTACTATGGGGAGAGTGTTAGCCTATTAATATATAGATAACTACATATACATATATGTTTCACGCACCGAGTAAAGAAACCAAATGCGCAGAAATTTTCGGCAGAGAAAATTACGATTTCTCAATTTTTCGGTAACGTTTATAATCGCATGGCTTCCCCTCATAAGTATGTATATGTATGTATGTATGTAAATTAATGAGTTTTAAAATCTTTGAACATACAGGATTGTCCATATGCGTGAGCGTGTTAGTAAAAGGAATGAGGGCAAACAATTTGAAAATTCGAGCAAGTGTTTCACGCACCGAGTAGAAGAAACCAAATGCGCAAAAATTTTCGGCAGAGAGAATGACGATTTTTAAATTTTTCGGTAACGTTTATAATCGCATGGCTTCCTTTCATAAGTATGTATATGTACGTGATGCAGGAGTGGTCGGAAGAATTGTGGTTTTTTGTGAGTGGCTGCCGGGCGAAGAGACCTAGTCTCCGCTCTGTGTGCGTTGCGTTGTGCTGGTATTTGGTATCGCTCTAGCCGTTTCCTCTCGTGATGCAGGAGTGGTCGGAAGAATTGTGGTTTTTTGTGAGTGGCTGCCGGGCGAAGATATCTAGTCTCCGCTCTGTGTGCGTTGCGTTGTGCTGGTATTTGGGAACGCTCTAGCCGTTTCCTCTCGTGATGCAGGAGTGGTCGGAAGAATTGTGGTTTTTTGTGAGTGGCTGCCGGGCGAAGAGACCTAGTCTCCGCTCTGTGTGCGTTGCGTTGTGATACTATTTGGGATCGCTCTAGCCGTTTCCTCTTGTGATGCAGGAGTGGTCGGAAGAATTGTGGTTTTTGTGAGTGGCTGCCGGGCGAAGATATCTAGTCTCCGCTCTGTGTGCGTTGCGTTGTGCTGGTATTTGGGAACGCTCTAGCCGTTTCCTCTCGTGATGCAGGAGTGGTCGGAAGAATTGTGGTTTTTTGTGAGTGGCTGCCGGGCGAAGATATCTAGTCTCCGCTCTGTGTGCGTTGCGTTGCGCTGGTATTTGGGAACGCTCTAGCCGTTTCCTCTCGTGATGCAGGAGTGGTCGGAAGAATTGTGGTTTTTTGTGAGTGGCTGCCGGGCAAAGAGACCTAGTCTCAGCTCTGTGTGCGTTGCGTTGTGCTGGTATTTGGGATCGCTCTAGCCGTTTCCTCTCGTGATGCAGGAGTGGTCGGAAGAGTTGTGGTTTTTTGTGAGTGGCTGCCGGGCGAAGATATCTAGTCTCCGCTCTGTGTGCGTTGCGTTGTGATGCTATTTGGGATCGCTCTAGCCGTTTCCTCTCGTGGTGCAGGAGTGGTCGGAAGAATTGCTCGAGTTGCAGTCCCCTAATACGTGGCATAGGCGGATCGGGTGTAGTTGGGAGCATAAGCGGCAGTCGATGGCATACCGATGAGTGTTTTCGGCCGCGTGGCATTGCATGGCGGCAAATCGACCCATATTTTCTGAAATAAGTAAAAAATTCAATGCAATAAAAAAATAACTCCTTCGACTTTCCAATTTTTTTAAGTTCATTTCTATATAAGTTTTCTTTTTTAGTCATATTGTAGTGTGTCCAATATGAATACATATCTACATACAAAATACGCAGCACGAGCGCCGTCTAAGTTACTTGGTCGCAAACGTAAACAAACTGCAACTAAGTAATTGCTGACGCTATGTATTTCTCTGCTGCGACACTTTCCCACGACCAAAGCGTTAAAGTAGCTTAGCGCTATACACATATGTAAATACGTGCATATGTGTGAGCGTGCGTTGGGCTTCATGCCTTATGTTAGGCTTAGCTATGTAAGAATTAGAGTAAATATGTATAATAAAATGTTTAGATTAATTTACTATAAATAATCCTGAATTTCATAATAAAGAGAATATTATCAATCCGGCACTGAGCCACTCAACATTTGAAGTTTCAATGAATATATCTCAACATGGCGATCCTGCCCTGCAATCCTGGACTAAGAAGATATTAAGCCGCTTGAGGAAAGGAGGTCCTGAACACATTAAGGAGATAACGCCATCCTGGTAGCTGGTAGCTGAAAAAAATGTTTTAAGGCTAGAAGATAAGAATTTTTTAGAAATAGACCGCTGACTTTAGCGGACTACTGGACAATCAGCAGACTGCGATATACCATAAGTCGCAGACTGCAGAAATCCTGTTAGGTTTTAAAAAGGGCAGACTGCTATATTTTAAATGGCAGACTGCTGAGATACTTTAATAAATATTAGAACTCTTTGGCACCCTAAGGTCGCCCACCAAATAGCAGACTTGTTTCTGCTTAGGGCATATTTTATTAGAGCTCTTTGGCATCATAAGGTCGCCAGCCAAATAGCAGACTTGTTTCTGCTTAGGAAATATTTTTTCACAAATGCAAGAGCCAACCAAAGAAGAGTTTGACTCTATCTTTGAAAGGTGGAATAAATTCTTTGTAGAAAAGGAGCAAAATCCTCCAGTTGCCACTGAAGAGGTTCCTCAAACCTCTGAAGTAATAAAGCAAGGTCCGTTACCGATAACCATTGAAGAGTATCGGCGACGGAACAAGCAAAACAGGCAGGAGGAAGTAAAAATTCCAGCCCCTGTAAAACACAAAAAGCAAACGAGAGGTGGTAAAAGATACCAAAAAAAAAAGGAGTTGGCAATAACGTACAATTTATTAAATTTTGCCACTTCTTATGAGGAAAAAGTAAATTTGAAAAAATATATTTCAGAGCTAAGAGGTAGAAAATAAGACAATAAATATTACCAATAATGTCTAGTATTAGAAAAAAGAAAAATTTTGTTTAACAAAGAAAATGTAATAATGAATACGAATATTAACTATTTTGTAAACTCAGAAAACGCCTTACCAGATAACCTCGATTACGAGGCTATAAATACTATTGTTGAAAATTTAGAGTGTGAAAGCACACTAGAGGCAATCTTAAAAGCCAGAAAATTAAGAAAATATAGTAAGGAAGAAAAAGAAACATTAATATGGCTAAAGCATCATTGGAAATATATAGGCATGACTAGGGAACCAACCCTTGAAGATGTTAGGTACCCAACAACACTTGTAGAAGAAGGTAGAAGAACCTTAATTACTTTAAACTTATCAGACAATAATTAAAATCAGAAAAATTATAGAATAAAAAACTTGCTTATACCTAAAGAAATGAGAAATAAAAAAAAAAAAAATAAAAAAAAATAAAAAAAAAAAAAAAAATATATAAATAATTGTATTTGTTTTCAATAAAATTTTTTTGTAATGGGAGGCCAGGAATCCAAACTGGAAAAGCCTAACGCTAATGTCGTCAATTCGGTTCAAATAATTGACCACACTGAGGCACTAGATTTCATAAAAATCTTGCTATTGATATTAACAATTTGCAGTTGCCTAAATTTGTTTCTCAAATTATACTCGACCCACAACAAACATTTAAAAAAGAGATACCAGAGTCGAGCAAACGATCTAGATAAAATCTAAATATTTTTTATTAAATGGATACTTGGGAAGGTATTCGCACAAGGCTATATGAGGAAAAAATGTTAGTAGAAAAATCATATAAGTGTATAAACCAAAATAGGGAAACAAAAAAGGAAACAATAGTTAAACATTTGACATTGATAAAAAATAGTTTTAATAGATTAGGTAATGAAATATAAAATATATATAGTAAACTCAGACCTACACATCAGCAAGAAACAAAGCAAATCTTTTCGCAAGTCAGAGATAGATTAGTTTCCTCACTATCAAGATACAATATAGATGTAACAGTGCCAACTTCATTTGAACACGATATTCAAATTGATTTTGACGACTTTTCACTAGAAGAGATTTCAAATATAGAGGAAGCCCATAAAGAAGTCATAAGCAAGGAAACTCAAACAAACAAGGTCAAAATGACACAAACAGTAGTAGAGTTTATTAAAACTGCATCATCGATCTTACCAGATTTCGATGGGAGATCAGAAAATCTATCCAGTTTTCTGGATGCCCTTGATATCCTGGAACAAATCAAGGATAGTCACGAGGCTATTGCAGTGTCCATGATTAAGACTAAACTCAAAGGAACAGCTAGAAACCTTATAAGTACTGAATCTACCATTCAAGAAATAATACGAAGATTAAAGTCAAAAGTTAAGGGTGAATCAGTCGAAGTTTTGTCAGCAAAACTCCTGAACATCCAACAACGCAGTAAAACTGCAAACCAATATACTTCCGAGATTGAAAAGCTCACAAAATCATTAGAAGGAGCATACATATCTGACGGACTAGCACCAGAGTTAGCAACTAAATACGCTACACAATCAGCGGTAAAAGCTATGTGCAAAAACTGCTCTAACGAAAAGGTCAAGGTCATTATGCAAGCTGGTACGTTCACCTCTATGAACGAAGCCATTTCTAAGTTCACCAATAGCTGTACTGAAGTAACCGGTAACCCTAATTCACTGTTACACATACGTCGACAAAATTATTTTCGCGGTAGTTTCCGCAGAAGTTACCAGAATAATGCCTACAGAGGTAACCAATGACGGGATGGTAACCGTTTTAATAATTTTAATAATTACAATAATAATAATAATAGAAATAACAATCAAAGATCCGGGATTTCGGAAATCAATCTCGCGGTTCTAATCGCAATAATACTAGAAACGTTAGAAATGTGAACCAACAGGAAAACCAGCAAGCTCCACCTCAATAGATAAAAAATTATATGTCTTCAATCTGCACCTTAATAGTTATATATCTTCAAAAACAACTCTAAACAATTCCATTTCAACCCTCCTGATTGATACAGGAGCGGACATCTCCATTATAAAAAAGGGTCAAATTGACAATGACGTCACAATTAATTACTCACAAAAAACTGATCTAAAAGGCATTGGTCACGGTCTAACAAGCACTATTGGCACAGTTACAGCAGATTTAAGAGATGATCAATTATTAATTAAACACATATTTCATATAGTAGAGGATACATTTCCAATCCCATGTGACGGAATTTTGGGGCTTGATTTTATTAAAAAATATAACTGCATTTTGGATTACAATAAAAACGGGGACACCCTAATACTACGTCCATATGATTATCCAGAAAATATAATAATCCAAATGACAAATAGACCAGCAGTTAATTGCATAACAATCCCAGCAAGATCCGAGGTAATTCGACAAGTCCATATTAAAAACAGCAATTCTGAATTATTGATACGTCATCAAAAATTATCCGAAGGTATTTTTATAGCAAACACCCTAGTAAATTCAAAGCAAACCTTTATTCGAGTCATAAATACAACAGATAAAATTGCAACTATTCAAAATTTCAAAATTAACACAGAAAATTTAGATGATTATACAGTAGTAGAAAATAAAACGGAAACAGTAGAAAATAATAACGAAAAATTAAAAAGATTAAATAAAAATTTTCCAAAATTTGTTACTGAACAACTTAATGCACTGTGCACAGAATTTATTGATATATTTTCACTAGAATCAGAACCCATTACCACTAATAATTTTTATAAACAAAAATTACATATGAAAGATAGCAACCCAGTTTATGTAAAAAATTACAGAATTCCTCAAGCTCATAAAAGCGAAATTAGTAAGCACGTCAATAAACTAATTGAAGATGACATTATAGAGCCGTCTATGTCAGAATATAATAGCCCAATTCTGCTTGTACCCAAAAAGCCTTTACCCTGCAAAAATGACAAAAGATGGAGATTAGTAGTCGATTACCGACAGGTAAACAAAAAGTTAACTGCAGATAAATTTCCATTGCCAAGAATTGATGATATATTGGATCAATTGGGTAGAGCTAAATATTTTTCATGCTTAGACTTGATGTCTGGCTTTCATCAAATTGAATTACATAAAGACTCTAGGGACATAACATCATTTACGGCAGACGATGGCACGTATCGCTTTAAAAGGCTGCCATACGGTTTGAAAGTAGCCCCAAACTCGTTTCAAAGAATGATGACTCTTGCTTTTGCAGGCCTTAAGCCTTCTCAAGCTTTTCTATATATGGATGATCTGGTAGTATTGGGATGTTCCGAAAAACACATGATTACGAATTTGAGAGATGTGTTTTCAACTTGTAGAAAATATAATTTGAAATTGCATCCGGATAAATGTTTATTTTTTAACCAAGAAGTTACTTACCTTGGCCATAATTGCACAAATAAAGGAATTTTACCTGATCCTAGTAAATTTGAAATTGTTCTAAATTATCCAACCCCAAAAAATGCAGACGAAGTAAAAAGATTTGTAGCATTTTGTAACTATTACCGAAGATTTGTTCCAAATTTTGCAGAACATTCTAGAACCTTAACAAGATTGTGTAAAAAGAATGTTTCCTTTGATTGGACAGAAGAATGTCAAAAAGCTTTTGTCTACTTGAAGGGGGCATTGATACACCCCAATATTTTACAGTATCCAGATTTTGATAAAGAATTTTGTATAACAACGGATGCCAGTGGATTCGCCTGCGGCGCAGTTCTTAGTCAAGAGTATGAAGGCAAACAATTACCAATTGCCTATGCGTCAAGAGCTTTCACAAAAGGTGAAAGTAATAAAGCAACAATTGAAAAAGAATTGGCGGCAATCCATTGGGCAATCACGTATTTTAGACCATATGTTTATGGTAGAAGGTTTTTGGTTAAAACAGACCATCGGCCACTAACATACCTATTTTCGATGAAAAACCCCTCATCAAAATTAACTAGAGTTCGGTTAGAGTTGGAGGAATATGACTTTGAGGTGGAGTACATAGCTGGAAAAGAAAATTATGTTGCAGATGCATTGTCACGAATAAATATAAATGATTTGAAAGATTTATCAATAAAGGCAAGTCAAATAATGAAGGTTACGACTAGATCGGAAACCAATAAAAAATCCAATAATAAAAACATCAAAGAAAAACGTCACGAAGAGAACATTAAAATATATGAAGCGCTTAATAAAAATGAAGTAAAAAAGCTAGCTCAGCTCGTTTTCGACCCCCCGAAACTGCAGTTCAAAAAGGGAAAGAAAATTTGTAGCAAAATAGACATTAATGATTCAATTGTTGAGGCGAAGATTGATTTAGGTCAATTCTTTGCCAGGCTAATAAAAGAAGCCGACAATTTGAAAATAAATAAAATACAGTTGTCCTTGGGAGACAAATTGTTTAAAAATAATTATACTCGAGTAGATAAATTTAAAGAAGTTGGTACCAAAGTTCTCAAAAACTTAACTATTGCATTAACTCCGGAGGTTGTGCACGTGACAGATAATGAAGTAATTAAAAAGATATTACAAAAATATCACGATGATCCTGTTAATGGTGGCCACCCAGGAATCAATCGAACAACAAATAAAATAAAACAAAAATATTATTGGAAAAATATGAAAAATGACATCAGAAATTATATTAAAAAATGCATAAAATTTAGTAAAAATAAAATAAATACAAACTTAAAAGAACCAATGATTATCACTGAAACGCCAACAAAAGCTTTCGATATAGTTCAGATTGACACAATCGGTCCATTACCAAGATCGATAAATGGAAATGAGTACGCGGTAACAATTGTATGTGATTTGACAAAGTATCTGATCGCAATTCCGATTGCTAGCAAACACGCGATAACAGTTGCCAAAGCTAGTTTTGAAAATTTTATCTTAATTTATGGTTGTATGAAAACAATCATAACTGATATGGGAACTGAATACAAAAATAACGTATTCGAAGAAATGTGTAAACTTTTAAAAATTGAACACAAGACTTCTACCCCATATCACCATCAAACTTTGGGCACTGTTGAACGCAGCCACAGAACTTTCAATCAATACATTCGTTCTTATATATGTATCTATTGAAAAAGATGATTGTGATGAGTATATTAAGTATTTTGCATACTGTTATAATACAACACCATCCACGGTACATGGTTATTGTCCATTTGAATTAGTTTTTGGGAAAATACCTTTAACCTACGAATTTTTAAACGACAATACAATTAGCCCGGTTTATAACCATGAGGCATATGATAAAGAAATCAAATATAGATTGCAGGTAGCTCAACAAAGAGCGTATAAACTAGTAAAAGAAAACAAAGAAAAACAAAAAATGTACTATGACAAAAATATTCAATATAAAGAAATAAAATTAGGAGATTTAGTATTAGTAAAAAATGAAGCAGGTCATAAGTTAGACAATAGGTATAAAGGGCCCTATAAGGTAGACAATATTGATAAAAATAATAATTTTACTCTAATTCCTTATAAACTAGAAAGCATAGATAGAAATAATAAGTATATTATAAGCAATGAGAATAAGAAAATTTTAATTCATAAGAATAGACTTAAACTGTTAGAATAAATACACTAACTCAAATGTTTACTCATAAATTTTTATTGTACACTGACACATAAACCCATAAATTCAGAAATTTATTGTATGCAAATAAAAACTTCTTAAAATACAATCATGTCATTACCCTCAATGTAACTAAACACTTAAGAAAAATGTAGCGCATAAATAAAGAAACATACAAACAGAAAATCAGAAATAAATAAATTAATGTATTGTCCACTTGAAAATAAAGTAAACACAACCAAAACTTTGTAACAAAAGTAAACACAGCATATATAAAGACAAAACGAAAAGTCAAAAAGTCCAACGCGCCAGAGCTATTAAATGTAATAAGATCGGTCGCTCATTAATTGTAAACGGCGAGCTATAAAACTCAAACCTATTAAATGAAATAGAATCGTTCATATAAATATGTATATGAACGATTCTTTTTAGGAAAGGAGGTGTAGTGTGTCCAATATGAATACATATCTACATACAAAATACGCAGCACGAGCGCCGTCTAAGTTACTTGGTCGCAAACGTAAACAAACTGCAACTAAGTAATTGCTGACGCTATGTATTTCTCTGCTGCGACACTTTCCCACGACCAAAGCGTTAAAGTAGCTTAGCGCTATACACATATGTAAATACGTGCATATGTGTGAGCGTGCGTTGGGCTTCATGCCTTATGTTAGGCTTAGCTATGTAAGAATTAGAGTAAATATGTATAATAAAATGTTTAGATTAATTTACTATAAATAAGCCTGAATTTCATAATAAAGAGAATATTATCAATCCGGCACTGAGCCACTCAACATTTGAAGTTTCAATGAATATATCTCAACAATATCAAAGGCGATATTAGTAAAATTAAAAATTTTTTGGGAAAAACTAAAAACACTTTCGGGAACTACACGATGCAGTTTACAGTAATTAGTAGACACATTTCTTTACATACATACATTTTCACGTCTATCGCAGTGTTCTTTCATGGAAATAAACGACCGAACACAAGGATTAACTCTATTCATTTCGGCAGATATCTCTGTCATTAAACTCCTATCACATGAGATGTTAGCTGGTTCTTTCACCTTAAAAGAATTTGCGGGATAAACAGTTAGGCTTGAGTTTCTTTAGATCTCAAGTTGAGAACCACGGGACTTCTCAAACCTCAAGCGTTGTATCTCAACACGAAAGCCACTTAAGAATGATAGCGTTCTCAAGAAAAAGGGAATTTTTTTATAGGGAAAAAACGCGCTTTCTGAAGTTGAGAAAGTGATAGTTCTCAATCGGGCTTCTCTAATTGGACTTAAAAGTATGAATGTGACTCTGAAAATAAATATCGAAATAAATAATCGAATACTAAAATTTGGAGATTGGAGAATTTGTTGGATATCAACTTGAAAACTATAAAGTTGTCAAAATATCTCAAAGGTTATAAAATACTTAGGGAATGATTTTGGATATCAACTTGAGAACATACAGTTTGTCAAAGGTTTGGGAAAAAGTTGAGCCATATTTGATGGGATATGATTTGGTGCATTTTGTTCTTTTTTTGGCACACAAATAAAAGCAAGTGGCAGCTACTGGTTTACTGCATACGAATGAGCGCAGAAAGGGGTGGAGGTGGTTTTTGTAGTTTTTAAAAGTACGAAATTTTGCGAGGTGGTGATGCCACTCAATTCATCTACACATTAGGGTAAAGTAGGAGAACAGAGTTAGGGTATATAGATACTAAAAATTTTAATATGTAAACATGCACCAACTGAAATGATTAGATTTCGGCTTGCAGTAATGCTACTAATTATTTTTAACAACAATTGAAAACTAATAACTCCTGCTTTACATTTATAAATTTTTATTTCCATAAAATTTGTTTATTCCATATAACTGACTTCATTTTTGGTGAGGGCAAAAATTTAAAATTGGTTTTTTTTAATTTTATTTTCTTATTTTTTTTTAAAGCAAGGAAAATTAAAAAAAATCAGATTTCTGGGTTTCTAAATGACGCCAGCAACTACTTATACTTGCCAGCGTCTAATTACAGCTTTGCTATAAATGAGGCAATTGGAAATATTTTTCTGGCCAATCTTCAACTGTATGAAAAATATATGTATATGAGATATTATTCCATTTAACCCCCTAAAAATTTCATCAGTAAATTAAACTTTTGAAAAATCGATAAAAGCTTAGAATATAAAATAATCAAAGTAAAAATGTGTTTTTCGTAAAAAAAGTAGAGTTACCGGCCGATTCTGTGTTCTTGATAAATTAGGCAATCTTGATAAATAATAAAGAAGAAATATTTTTATCAAGTGTTTTTGAAGCAAACTTCAATACAAATATTTTTTCTTAATTATTTATCAAGATTGATGATTTATCAAGAAAACAGAATTGGGGTGTTAATATATGTATGTAGGTACACTGCACCAAATTTGGTGAAAATTCCCAGCTCAGCGCTTTCCCTCATACAAAGCATTTGATGCAGTGTAAATTTATTATAACAATTACCTGTGAAATGTAATGATATAAATATAATTTATAAAAAAAAAAAAACTTAACCTGCCCCGAACCCGTGCTTTTGAACCTTTAAACGCACGCATCAGAGCCGGCACCCTTACCACCTGCGCCACTGCTGTATCATGTATATCATTTATGTTGTGAATCAGAAACTTTATCTACTGGGTTGTAGATGTCGCTAAGGGTAGTGGTGAAATTCTTTGCGCAAGGCGCGCACTGTTCCATCTAGCGTAACATGAAACAGTCAGATACTGTAGCTTTGGCTTTTGGTAAAAGCTTTTATATATGTTGTGCTGTTGAAGATTACAAAATGGTTGGAGAGTTCTGTAAAGTTTGTAGGCTTCTTTTTTATTTAAAAACAAATAAACAAAGCATAATTTTAAAAAATTTTTTTCGCGAGACAGTAGAAATAGTCCATACGAAGATGGCAATATAACTTTTATAGGGATCTATCTATAAATACTATATGAAGTTGGGTTGCGAAAATTACTATGGGGAGAGTGTTAGCCTATTAATATATAGATAACTACATATACATATATGTTTCACGCACCGAGTAAAGAAACCAAATGCGCAGAAATTTTCGGCAGAGAAAATTACGATTTCTCAATTTTTCGGTAACGTTTATAATCGCATGGCTTCCCCTCATAAGTATGTATATGTATGTATGTATGTAAATTAATGAGTTTTAAAATCTTTGAGCATACAGGATTGCCCATATGCGTGAGCGTGTTAGTAAAAGGAATGAGGGCAAACAATTTGAAAATTCGAGCAAGCGTTTCACGCACCGAGTAGAAGAAACCAAATGCGCAGAAATTTTCGGCAGAGAGAATGACGATTTTTCAATTTTTCGGTAACGTTTATAATCGCATGGCTTCCCCCTCATAAGTATGTATATGTATGTATGTATGTAAATTAATGAGTTTTAAAATCTTTGAGCATAGAGGATTGCCCATATGCGTGAGCCTGTTAGTAAAAGGAATGAGGGCAAACAATTTGAAAATTCGAGCAAGCGTTTCACGCACCGAGTAGAAGAAACCAAATGGGCAGAAATTTTCGGCAGAGAGAATGACGATTTTTCAATTTTTCGGTAACGTTTATAATCGCATGGCTTCTCCTCATAAGAATGTATATGTATGTATGTATGTAAATTAATGAGTTTTAAAATCTTTGAGCATACAGGATTGTCCATATGCGTGAGCATGTTAGTAAAAGGAATGAGGGCAAACAATTTGAAAATTCGAGCAAGTGTTTCACGCACCGAGTAGAAGAAACCAAATGCGCAGAAATTTTCGGCAGAGAGAATGACGATTTTTCAATTTTTCGGTAACGTTTATAATCGCATGGCTTCTCCTCATAAGTATGTATATGGATGTATGTATGTAAAATGAATGAGTTTTAAAATCTTTGAGCTTACAGGATTGCCCATATGCGAGAGCGTGTTAGTAAAAGGAATGAGGGCAAACAATTTGAAAATTCGAGCAAGTGTTTCACGCACCGAGTAGAAGAAACCAAATGCGCAGAAATTTTCGGCAGAGAGAATGACGATTTTTCAATTTTTCGGTAACGTTTATAATCGCATGGCTTCTCCTCATAAGTATGTATATGTATGTATGTAAATTAATGAGTTTTAAAATCTTTGAGCATACAGGATTGTCCATATGCGTGAGCGTGTTAGTAAATGGAATGAGGGCAAACAATTTGAAAATTCGAGCAAGTGTTTCACGCACCGAGTAGAAGAAACCAAATGCGCAGAAATTTTCGGCAGAGAGAATGACGATTTTTCAATTTTTCGGTAACGTTTATAATCGCATGGCTTCTCCTCATAAGTATGTATATGTATGTATGTATGTAAAATGAATGAGTTTTAAAATCTTTGAGCTTACAGGATTGCCCATATGCGAGAGCATGTATGCTAAAGCCATGAGTAGTTAAGATGGATTTCTTAGGCTTCAAATGATGTTGTACAGGATTTTTGTTTTTGGCACACAAATAAAAGCAAGTGGCAGCTCCTGGATTACTGCATATGAATGATAGCAGAGGGGTTTGTGTGGTTTTCGTAGTTTTTAAAAAGTGCGAAATTTTGCGAGGTGGTGATGCCACTCAAAGTTTTCACACATTAGGGGGGTACAGTAAAGTAGTACAACATAGTTGGGGTATTAATATACAGTCGAACTTCCATAACTCGAATCGCCTAAATCCCACAAAAAAGTTCGAGTTACGGAGACTTCGAATTATAGAATTCTTTAATTTTTAGTAAAAAAAAAGTCTATTTCATACATGTTTGTATTTTTAAACTACATTTGAATGGCAATTTTTATTTTAAAACATTGTTTTACAAAAAACTATTAAAGAAAGTTACAATGCAGGGAAATATTCTGAAATTAATGACTGAAAGTTAACTTTTTTTTTGGTTGTTTTCAGCAAAAAAGGACTCCAATGTGCTTAAGGCCTTATAGTGCTCATCAGTAGTAGTGTCATTGGTTGTCAAATATAAACTCAATGTTCGAAAAGAGTTTTCTACATCAATTCTGGAAGGCTGATTAAAAGTTTCTTCCTCCGAAGACTCTTCATCACTCTCGATTCCTGCTACGTCTACGTTTGCATCCTCTAATTCAGGGCAGTATTGCTCCACAATGTCATTTTCTGTAGGGAAGCCCCTTGTGCAAAGCTCGCTATCTACTTCAAAATAATCTTGATGACTGGCATTGGTTGTTATATCGTTTGCTTTTAGCCACGATTCGTACATTCGATGTACAAAAAGGAATTCCCCGAACTACAAAGCAAACTCCCAAAGAAAGCATTTCATGTACAAAAATTGATTTCCCCGAATTGTGAAGCGAAATTCAAGTCAAATTAGCGTTACTTCGAGTTATAGAAATGCTTTATATGGAATGTGTATGGATTTTCTTTCGAGTTATGGAGAACTTCGAGTTATGGAAGTTTGAGTTATTGAACAAAATTTGTATGCAAATTCTTTCTTAATGCTACTTGCCAACCATTTTCGTTCGAGTTATAGAAAATTCGAGTTATAGAAGTTCGAGTTATGGGAGTTCGACTGTATATACTGCTGAAATTTTTCATAAGGTAATGAAAACATGCCCAACTGAAGTGATTAGATTTCGGCTTGTAGTAAGGCTACATATTATTTTCAACAACATTTGAAAGCTAATAACTCCTGCTTTACATTTCTTTGCATGGATTTTGACATATTTCTTTTTTCTCTTCTATTTTTGAAAATTCCTCTTCTGGTGTTGCTATCAAAATATTTTATTCTATATAACTAACTTCATTCTTAGTATGAAAAAAACCATTTTCTGCTTCGAAAATATACTTTTCCAATATTTTATTGTAAGAACGAGAACGGCGACCTGGTGACTGATGTTCAGAGAATACTAGAGATATGGAGGGATCACTTCTCTGCCCTTTTAAATGGAGAAATTGAGCAAGAAACCAGAGAAGAGCTCGAACCCGAACCCACAATCGAAGACGACGAAATTGACGTCCCAGAACCCGACTATAATGAGGTGCGAATAGCAATATCCCGGTTAAAAAAACAATAAAGCAGCTGGCGCTGATGGTTTGCCTGCTGAGCTATTCAAGCATGGCGGCGAGGAGCTGGTAAGGCGTATGCACCAGCTTCTGTGCAGAATATGGTCGGATGAATGCATGCCCGAAGATTGGAATCTAAGTGTTCTGTGCCCAATCCACAAGAAAGCTGATCCTGCAAACTGCAGCAACTACCGCGGAATCAGCCTTTTGAATATCGCATATAAGGTCTTGTCAAGCGTATTGTGCGAACGATTGAAGCCTGACGTGAACAGACTGATTGGACCTTATCAGTGTGGCTTCAGACCTGGAAAATCTACCATCGACCAGATTTTTTCTTACAATACGTCAAATCCTGGAGAAAACCCGTGAGAAAAGAATCGACACACACCACCTCTTTGTTGATTTTAAAGCCGCTTTCGATAGCACGAAAAGGAGCTGCCTATATGCCGCTATGTCTGAATTTGGTTTCCCCGCAAAACTTATACGGCTTTGCAAAATGACATTGAGCAACACCACCAGCTCAGTCAGAATTGGGAAGGACCTCTCCGAGCCGTTTGAAACTAAACGAGGTTTCAGACAAGGTGACCCCCTATCGTGCGATTTCTTTAATTTGATGTTGGAGAAAATAATACAATCTGCAGAACTTAACCGCGCTGGAACAATATTCTATAAAAGCGTGCAACTGTTAGCATATGCTGACGACATTGACATTATCGGCCTTAATAACCGCGCCGTAACCTCTGCCTACTCCAAACTAGAAAAAGAAGCGGAAAAAATGGAAATGGTTTACCTTGGATCCAGCATAAACTCCAACAATAATGCCAGCCTAGAAATCCAACGAAGAATTGCTCTTGCAAATAAATGTACTTTGGACTGAGTAGGCAATTGAAAAGTAAAGTCCTCTCTCGACGCACGAAAATCACACTCTACAAGTCACTCATCGCTCCCGTCCTGCTATATGGTGCAGAGGCGTGGACACTAACAACCTCTGACGAGGCTGCATTGGGAGTATTCGAGAGAAAAGTTCTGCGAAAGATTTATGGGCCTCTACGCGTTGGCGACGGCGAGTACCGAAGAAGATTTAATGATCAGTTGTATGAGCTTTACGCAGACGTCGACATAGTACAGCGCATTAAAACACAGCGGCTTCGCTGGCTAGGCCACGTCGTGCGAATGAACGAAGACGCTCCAGCCCAGAAGGTATACTTATCGGCACCCGCCGGTGGAAGCAGAGGAAGAGGAAGACCACCACTCCGATGGAAGGACCAAGTGGAGACCGACATGCGATGTCGTGGGGTCTCCAATTGGCCCAAAAGAAGAAATGACTGGCGAGCTATGTTGGACGGTCAAAATCGCTCAGGCGGTTAGGTGGCCATTTAAAGAAGAAGAAGAATATTTTATTGTAGTAGACTACTACTTCTTTAGTCTCGTTTAAATGGAATAAATTGGTCACATTTGTTCGAGCATGTCCCATGAAGGCACTAATTGTACCCTTTTTATACCAAAATGGGTATAAATGTATACTAATTGCAGGACACCTAACTTTGATTCTCGGTGAAGACAAAAATGGAAATTGTTTTTTTTTTTAAATTCTTGTAAAGCAAGGAAAGTTATTTAAAATGACGCCAGCAACTACTTATACTTTCCAGCGTCTATTTACAGCTTTGCTCTAAATGAGACAATTGGTAATATTTTTCTGGCCAATCTTCAATAAATTAAAAAAAAAAATATTATGATAAAAGGTTTTCACATGTTATATGTTTCAAGGCAAATATAATTTATAAAAAAAAAAACCTTAACCTGCCCCGAACCCGTGCTTTTGAACCTGTAAAGGCACGCATCACAGCCGGAACTTTTACCACTGCTGTATCATGTATATCATTTCTGTTGTGAATCAGAGACTTTATTTACTGAGTTGTAGATGTCGCTAAGGGTAGTGGTGAAATTCTTTACGCAAAGCGCGCACGGGTCCATCTAGCGTACATCGAAACAGTTAGATACTGTAGTTTTGGCTTTTGGTAAAAGCTTTTATATATGTTGTGCTGTTGGAGATTACAAAATAGTTGGAGAGTTCTGGAAAGTTTGTAGGCTTCTTTTTGGTTTAATAACAAATAAACAAAGCATAATTTTCAAAAATTTTTTTCACGAGACAGTAGAAGTAGTCCATACCAAGATGGCAATATAACTTTTATAGGGATCTATCTATAAATACTATATGAAGTTGGGTTGCGAAAATTACTATGGGGAGAGTGTTAGCCAATTAATATATAGATGCTGCTGAAATTTTTCATAAGGTAATGAAAACATGCACCAACTGAAGTAATTAGATTTCGGCTTGTAGTAAGGCTACAGATTATTTTCAACAACATTTGAAAGGTAATAACTCCTGCTTTACATTTCTTTGCATGGATTTTGACATTTTTCTTTTTTCTCTTCTATTTTTGAAAATTCCTCTTCTGGTGTTGCTATCAAAATATTTTATTCTATATATGTAACTAACTTCATTCTTAGTATGAAAAATACATTTTCTGCTTAGAAAATATACTTTTCCAATATTTTATTGTAGTAGACTACTACTTTTTTATAATAATGGAATAAATTGGTCACATTTGTTCAAGCATGTCCTATGAAGGCACTCATTGTACCCTTTTTATACCAAAATGGGTAAAAATGTATACTAATTGCAGGACACCTAACTTTGACTCTCGGTGAAGACAAAAATGGAAATTGTTTTTTTTTTAATTCTTGTAAAGCAAAGAAAATTATTTAAAATGACGCCAGCAACTACTTATACTTTCCAGCGTCTATTTACAGCTTTGCTCTAAATGAGACAATTGGTAATATTTTTCTGGCCAATCTCCAATAAATTAAAAAAAAAAAAAATATTATGATAAAAGGTTTTCATATGTTACTATATGTTTCAAGGCAAATATAATTTATAAAAAAAAACCTTAACCTGCCCCGAACCCGTGCTTTTGAACCTGTAAACGCAAGCATCAGAGCCGGCACCCTTACCACCTGCGCCACTGCTGTATCATGTATATCATTTATGTTGTGAATCAGAAACTTTATCTACTGGGTTGTAGATGTCGCGGAGGGTAGTGGTGAAATTCTTTGCGCAAGGCGCGCACGGGTCCATCTAGCGTAACATGAAACAGTCAGATACTGTAGCTTTGGCTTTCGGTAAAAGCTTTTATATATGTTGTGCTGTTGGAGATTACAAAATAGTTGGAGAGTTCTGGAAAGTTTGTAGGATTCTTTTTGGTTTAATAACAAATAAACAAAGCATAATTTTCAAAAATTTTTTTCACGAGACAGTAGAAGTAGTCCATACCAAGATGGCAATATAACTTTTATAGGGATCTATCTATAAATACTATATGAAGTTGGGTTGCGAAAATTACTATGGGGAGAGTGTTAGCCAATTAATATATAGATGCTGCTGAAATTTTTCATAAGGTAATGAAAACATGCACCAACTGAAGTAATTAGATTTCGGCTTGTAGTAAGGCTACAGATTATTTTCAACAACATTTGAAAGGTAATAACTCCTGCTTTACATTTCTTTGCATGGATTTTGACATTTTTCCTTTTTCTCTTCTATTTTTGAAAATTCCTCTTCTGGTGTTGCTATGCAAATATTTTATTCTATATAACTAACTTCATTCTTAATATGAAAAATACATTTTCTGCTTAGAAAATATACTTTTCCAATATTTTATTGTAGTCGACTACTACTTTTTTATAATAATGGAATAAATTGGTCACATTTGTTCGAGCATGTCCTATGAAGGCAATAATTGTACCCTTTTCATACCAAAATGGGTATAAATGTATACTAATTGCAGTACACCTAACTTTTATTCTCGGTGAAGACAAAAATTGAAATTGTTTTTTTTTTTAATTCTTGTAAAGCAAGGAAAATTATTTAAAATGACGCCAGCAACTACTTATACTTTCCAGCGTCTCTTTACAGCTTTGCTCTAAATGAGACAACTGGTAATATTTTTCTGGCCAATCTTCAATAAATTAAAAAAAAAAAATATTATGATAAAAGGTTTTAATATGTTACTATATGTTTCAAGGCAAATATCTATATATATAAAATTCAAATTATGTAAAGATATATGTATGTATGTATGTAGGTATAGATCGACTTGCGTCCTAAACTTATAAACCGATCGTAACCAAATTTTACACACCCACTGTACATCTTCCAGGGATGGTCACAGGCTAAAAAATATTTTGATATATATAGGGGGCGTGGCACCTCCCATACAAATGGAATTTTCCATTGTCCGTATCTCCGGAAGTATTTATGTTAGACCATTGAAACTCGGTTAGGGGTTATATGGGATCGATCCCTACCACCTCCAAAACAACTGGGTATAACGAAAAAGTGGGCGTGGCACCTCCCATACGAATGAAATACTTCTTAGTCGATATCTTTGGAACTATTTAGGTTATACCACTGAAATTTGGTGAGAGATTATATGAGATCGATCCCTACCACCACCAAATAAAACTGGGGATAACGAAAAAGGGGGCGTGGCACCTCCCATACGAATGAAATACTTCTTAGTCGATATCTTTGGAAGTATTTAGGTTAGACCACTGAAATTTGGTGAGAGATTATATGTAATCGATCCCTACCACCTCCAAAAAAACTGGGGATAACGACAAAGTGGGCGTGGCACCTCCCATACGAATGAAATACTTCTTAGTCGATATCTCTGGAACTATTTAGGTTAGACCACTGAAATTTGGTTAGGGGTTATATGAAATCGATCCCTACCACCTCCAAAAAAAACTGGGGATAACGACGGTGTGGGCGTGGCACCTCCCATACGAATGAAATACTTCTTAGTCGATATCTCTGGAAGTATTTAGGTTAGACCACTAAATTTCTTTAGGGGTTATATGGAATCGATCCCTACCACCTCCAAAAAAAACTGGGGATAACGACAGTGTGGGCGTGGCACCTCCCATACGAATGAAATACTTCTTAGTCAATATCTCTGGAAGTATTTAGGTTAGATCATTGAAACTTGGTTAGGGGTTATATGGAATCGATCCCTACCACCTCCAAAAAAACTGGGGATAACGACAGTGTGGGCGTGGCACCTCCCATACGAATGAAATACTTCTTAGTCGATATCTCTGGAAGTATTTAGGTTAGATCATTGAAACTTGGTTACGGGTTATATGCAATCGATCCCTACCACCTCCAAAAAAACTGGGGATAACGAAAAAGGGGGCGTGGCACCTCCCATACGAATGAAATACTTCTTAGTCGATATCTTTGGAAGTATTTAGGTTAGACCACTGAAATTTGGTGAGAGATTATATGGAATCGATCCCTACCACCTCCAAAAAAAACTGGGGATAACGACAGTGTGGGCGTGGCACCTCCCATACGAATGAAATACTTCTTAGTCTATATCTCTGGAAGTATTTAGGTTAGATCATTGAAACTTGGTTAGGGGTTATATGGAATCGATCCCTACCACCTCCAAAAAAACTGGGGATAACGACGGTGTGGGCGTGGCACCTCCCACACAAATAACATTTTTCATTGTCCGTATCTGTGGAAGTATTCGGGTTACACCACTGAAATTTGGTGAGGGGTTATACGACATCGATCCCTACCACCTCCAAAAAAATTGGGGTTAACGAAAATGGGGGCGTGGCAACTCCCATACTAATTTTTCAACAATGAAGTAGTGAAAAATTAATAAAAAAATCTATTTTGGGAACAACGAAGTTTGCCGGGTCAGCTATATTTTATGTATATAAATATGAAATCTTAAAGTATATTATTGATTTTGAAAGGCCCCCTAACTACTTACATCCCGAGCAACGCCGGGTACAATGCTAGTAATTTATAAAAAAAAAACCTTAACCTGCATCATAACCACGCATCAGAGCCGGCACCTTTACCACTGCTGCATCATGTATATCATTTCTGTTGTGAATCAGAGACTTTATTTACTGGGTTGTAGATGTCGCTAAGGGTAGTGGTGAAATTCTGTACGCAAGGCGCGCACGGGTCCATCTAGCGTCCATCGAAACAGTTAGATAATGTAGTTTTGGCTTTAGGTAAAAGCTTTTATATATGTTGTGCTGTTGGAGATTACAAAATAGTTGGAGAGTTCTGGAAAGTTTGTAGGCTTCTTTTTTGTTTAATAACAAATAAACAAAGCATAATTTTCAAAATTTTTTTCGCGAGACAGTAGAAATAGTCCATACCAAGATGGCAATATAACTTTTATAGGGATCTATCTGTAAATACTATATGAAGTTGAGTTGCGAAAATTACTATGGGGAGAGTGTTAGCCAATTAATATATAGATACTGCTGAAATTTTTCATAAGGTAATGAAAACATGCACCAACTGAAGTGATTAGATTTCGGCTTGTAGTAAGGCTACATATTATTTTCAACAACATTTGAAAGCTAATAACTCCTGCTTTACATTTCTTTGCATGGATTTTGACATATTTCTTTTTTCTCTTCTATTTTTGGTGTTGCTATCAAAATATTTTATTCTATATAACTAACTTCATTCTTAGTATGAAAAAAACCATTTTCTGCTTCGAAAATATACTTTTCCAATATTTTATTGTAAGAACGAGAACGGCGACCTGGTGACTGATGTTCAGAGAATACTAGAGATATGGAGGGATCACTTCTCTGCCCTTTTAAATGGAGAAATTGAGCAAGAAACCAGAGAAGAGCTCGAACCCGAACCCACAATCGAAGACGACGAAATTGACGTCCCAGAACCCGACTATAATGAGGTGCGAATAGCAATATCCCGGTTAAAAAAACAATAAAGCAGCTGGCGCTGATGGTTTGCCTGCTGAGCTATTCAAGCATGGCGGCGAGGAGCTGGTAAGGCGTATGCACCAGCTTCTGTGCAGAATATGGTCGGATGAATGCATGCCCGAAGATTGGAATCTAAGTGTTCTGTGCCCAATCCACAAGAAAGCTGATCCTGCAAACTGCAGCAACTACCGCGGAATCAGCCTTTTGAATATCGCATATAAGGTCTTGTCAAGCGTATTGTGCGAACGATTGAAGCCTGACGTGAACAGACTGATTGGACCTTATCAGTGTGGCTTCAGACCTGGAAAATCTACCATCGACCAGATTTTTTCTTACAATACGTCAAATCCTGGAGAAAACCCGTGAGAAAAGAATCGACACACACCACCTCTTTGTTGATTTTAAAGCCGCTTTCGATAGCACGAAAAGGAGCTGCCTATATGCCGCTATGTCTGAATTTGGTTTCCCCGCAAAACTTATACGGCTTTGCAAAATGACATTGAGCAACACCACCAGCTCAGTCAGAATTGGGAAGGACCTCTCCGAGCCGTTTGAAACTAAACGAGGTTTCAGACAAGGTGACCCCCTATCGTGCGATTTCTTTAATTTGATGTTGGAGAAAATAATACAATCTGCAGAACTTAACCGCGCTGGAACAATATTCTATAAAAGCGTGCAACTGTTAGCATATGCTGACGACATTGACATTATCGGCCTTAATAACCGCGCCGTAACCTCTGCCTACTCCAAACTAGAAAAAGAAGCGGAAAAAATGGAAATGGTTTACCTTGGATCCAGCATAAACTCCAACAATAATGCCAGCCTAGAAATCCAACGAAGAATTGCTCTTGCAAATAAATGTACTTTGGACTGAGTAGGCAATTGAAAAGTAAAGTCCTCTCTCGACGCACGAAAATCACACTCTACAAGTCACTCATCGCTCCCGTCCTGCTATATGGTGCAGAGGCGTGGACACTAACAACCTCTGACGAGGCTGCATTGGGAGTATTCGAGAGAAAAGTTCTGCGAAAGATTTATGGGCCTCTACGCGTTGGCGACGGCGAGTACCGAAGAAGATTTAATGATCAGTTGTATGAGCTTTACGCAGACGTCGACATAGTACAGCGCATTAAAACACAGCGGCTTCGCTGGCTAGGCCACGTCGTGCGAATGAACGAAGACGCTCCAGCCCAGAAGGTATACTTATCGGCACCCGCCGGTGGAAGCAGAGGAAGAGGAAGACCACCACTCCGATAGAAGGACCGAGTGGAGACCGACATGCGATGTCGTGGGGTCTCCAATTGGCCCAAAGAAGAAATGACTGGCGAGCTATGTTGGACGGTCAAAATCGCTCAGGCGGTTAGGTGGCCATTTAAAGAAGAAGAAGAATATTTTATTGTAGTAGACTACTACTTCTTTAGTCTCGTTTAAATGGAATAAATTGGTCACATTTGTTCGAGCATGTCCTATGAAGGCAATAATTGTACCCTTTTCATACCAAAATGGGTATAAATGTATACTAATTGCAGTACACCTAACTTTTATTCTCGGTGAAGACAAAAATTGAAATTGTTTTTTTTTTTTAATTCTTGTAAAGCAAGGAAAATTATTTAAAATGACGCCAGCAACTACTTATACTTTCCAGCGTCTATTTACAGCTTTGCTCTAAATGAGACAACTGGTAATATTTTTCTGGCCAATCTTCAATAAATTAAAAAAAAAAAAATATTATGATAAAAGGTTTTCATATGTTACTATATGTTTCAAGGCAAATATCTATATATATAAAATTCAAATTATGTAAATATATATGTATGTATATATGTAGGTATAGATCGACTTGCGTCCTAAACTTATAAACCGATCGTAACCAAATTTTACACACCCACTGTACATCTTCCAGGGATGGTCACAGGCTAAAAAATATTTTGATATATATAGGGGGCGTGGCACCTCCCATACAAATGGAATTTTCCATTGTCCGTATCTCCGGAAGTATTTATGTTAGACCATTGAAACTCGGTAAGAGGTTATATGGGATCGATCCCTACCACCTCCAAAACAACTGGGTATAACGAAAAAGTGGGCGTGGCACCTCCCATACGAATGAAATACTTCTTAGTCGATATCTCTGGAACTATTTAGGTTATACCACTGAAATTTGGTGAGAGATTATATGAGATCGATCCCTACCACCACCAAATAAAACTGGGGATAACGAAAAAGGGGGCGTGGCACCTCCCATACGAATGAAATACTTCTTAGTCGATATCTTTGGAAGTATTTAGGTTAGACCACTGAAATTTGGTGAGAGATTATATGGAATCGATCCCTACCACCTCCAAAAAAACTGGGGATAACGACAGTGTGGGCGTGGCACCTCCCATACGAATGAAATACTTCTTAGTCTATATCTCTGGAAGTATTTAGGTTAGATCATTGAAACTTGGTTAGGGGTTATATGGAATCGATCCCTACCACCTCCAAAAAAAACTGGGGATAACGACGGTGTGGGCGTGGCACCTCCCACACAAATAACATTTTTCATTGTCCGTATCTGTGGAAGTATTCGGGTTACACCACTGAAATTTGGTGAGGGGTTATACGAGATCGATCCCTACCACCTCCAAAAAAATTGGGGTTAACGAAACTGGGGGCGTGGCAACTCCCATACTAATTTTTCAAGCTAAATATCTCCAAAAGTATTTAAGGCAGGAACCTGGAAATTGTATAGAGCTAAATGATATCAAAACAATTTTCGCGCATAAAAGTGGGGTTATCGTAAAAGTGTTTAAAGTTAGGACCTGAAAATTGATCAGGAGATTAATGATATCAATAGTTCCCGTGTAGGAATTTTTTTTCGCTATTTACTTATACTCCGGGACAGAAAACTAAAAATTTTGTGTATCGTGTAACGGAATACTAAAATTTTATATTTTTGAAGTTGTATGCACAATGAAGTAGTGAAAAATTAATAAAAAAATCTATTTTGGGAACAACGAAGTTTGCCGGGTCAGCTATATTTTATGTATATAAATATGAAATCTTAAAGTATATTATTGATTTTGAAAGGCCCCCTAACTACTTACATCCCGAGCAACGCCGGGTACAATGCTAGTAATTTATAAAAAAAAAACCTTAACCTGCACCGAACCCGTGCTTTTGAACCTGTAAACGCACGCATCAGAGCCGGCACCTTTACCACTGCTGTATCATGTATATCATTTCTGTTGTGAATCAGAGACTTTATTTACTGGGTTGTAGATGTCGCTAAGGGTAGTGGTGAAATTCTGTACGCAAGGCGCGCACGGGTCCATCTAGCGTCCATCGAAACAGTTAGATAATGTAGTTTTGGCTTTAGGTAAAAGCTTTTATATATGTTGTGCTGTTGGAGATTTCAAAATAGTTGGAGAGTTCTGGAAAGTTTGTAGGCTTCTTTTTTGTTTAATAACAAATAAACAAAGCATAATTTTCAAAATTTTTTTCGCGAGACAGTAGAAATAGTCCATACCAAGATGGCAATATAACTTTTATAGGGATCTATCTGTAAATACTATATGAAGTTGAGTTGCGAAAATTACTATGGGGAGAGTGTTAGCCAATTAGATATATAGATATATATGAAATTTTTCATAAGGTAATGAAAACATGCACCAACTGAAGTGATTAGATTTCGGCTAGTAGTAGGCTACAGATTATTTTCAACAACATTTGAAGGCTAATAACTCCTGCTTTACATTTCTTTGCATGGATTTTGATATTTTTCTTTTTTCTCTTCTATTTTTGAAAATTCCTCTTCTGTTGTTGCTTTTAAAAATGTTTTATTCTATATTACTAACTTCATTCTTAGTATGAAAAAAACATTTTCTGCTTCGAAAATATACTTTTCCAATATTTTATTGTAGTAGACTACTACTTCTTTAGTCTCTTTTAAATGGAATAAATTGGTCACATTTGTTCGAGCATGTCCTATGAAGGCACTAATTGTACCCTTTTTATACCAAAATGGGTATAAATGTATACTAATTGCAGGACACCTAACTTTGATTCTCGGTGAAGACAAAAATGGAAATTGTTTTTTTTTTTTAATTCTTGTAAAGCAAGGAAAGTTATTTAAAATGACGCCAGCAACTATTTATACTTTCCAGCGTCTATTTACAGCTTTGCTCTAAATGAGACAATTGGTAATATTTTTCTGGCCAATCTTCAATAAATTAAAAAAAAAAATATTATGATAAAAGGTTTTCATATGTATGTTGTATGTTTCAAGGCAAATATAATTTATAAAAAAAAAAAAAAACTTAACCTGCCCCGAACCCGTGCTCTTGAACCTGTAAACGCACGCATCAGAGCCGACACCCTTACCACCTGCGCCACTGCTTTATCATGTATATCATTTCTGTTGTGAATCAGAGACTTTATTTACTGAGTTGTAGATGTCGCTAAGGGTAGTGGTGAAATTCTTTACGCAAGGCGCACACGGGTCCATCTAGCGTACAATGAAACAGTCAGATACTGTAGCTTTGGCTTTTGGTAAAAGCTTTTATATATATTGTGCTGTTGGAGATTACAAAATAGTTGGAGAGTTCCGGAAAGTTTGTAGGCTTCTTTTTTGTTTAATAACAAATAAACAAAGCATAATTTTCAAAATTTTTTTTCGCGATACAGTAGAAATAGTCCATACCAAGATGGCAATATAACTTTTATAGGGATCTATCTAGAAATACTATATGAAGTTGGGTTGCGAAAATTACTATGGGGAGAGTGTTAGCCTATTAATATATAGATACTGCTGAAATTTTTCATAAGTTAATGAAAACATGCACCAACTGAAGTGATTAGATTTCGGCTTGTAGTAAGACTACAGATTATTTTCAACAACATTTGAAAGCTAATAACTCCTGCTTTACATTTCTTTGCATGGATTTTGACATTTTTCTTTTTTCTCTTCTATTTTTGAAAATTCCTCTTCTGGTGTTGCTACACTGAAATAAAAAAGTTGAAAGTGCACATTGAAAGTAACATATCAAAACCACTTTCAAGCGATTGATGGTAATACTGTAAATATTACAGTATTTACTGTAAAATTGGCAGTAAAAACATGTGATTTTTGCATAATGATATGAGTCCACTTTAAAATTTCCAGTAAATCATGTCAATATGATAGTATATTCGAAGAATGATAGGGGCTCACTTTCAAAATTTATATTACCCACTGTTGGACGAAAAATGACTGGGTTTACTATCAATTTGACGGCCGTTTACTGCAGATTTTTTTTTCAGTGTATCAAAATATTTTATTCTATATATGTAACTAACTTCATTCTTAGTATGAAAAATACATTTTCTGCTTAGAAAATATACTGTTCCAATATTTTATTGTAGTAGACTACTACTTTTTTATAATAATGGAATAAATTGGTCACATTTGTTCGAGCATGTCCTATGAAGGTACTATTGTACCCTTTTTATACCAAAATGGGTATAAATGTATACTAATTGCAGGGCACCTAACTTTGATTCTCGGTGAAGACAAAAATTGAAATTGATTTTTTTTTTTTAATTCTTGTAAAGCAAGGAAAATTATTTAAAATGACGCCAGCAACTACGTATACTTTCCAGCGTCTATGAGACAATTGGTAATATTTTTCTGGCCAATCTTCAATAAATTAAAAAAAAAAATATTATGATAAAAGGTTTTCATATGTTACTATATGTTTCAAGGCAAATACAATTTATAAAAAAAAAAACCTTAACCTGCCCCGAACCCGTGCTTGTGAACCTGTAAACGCACGCATCAGAGTCGGCACCCTTACCACCTGCGCCACTACTGTATCATGTATATCATTTCTGTTGTGAATCAGAGACTTTATCTACTGGGTTGTATGTAGATGTTGCTGAGGGTAGTGATGAAATTCTTTGGGCAAGGCGCACACGCATCTAGCGTACAATGAAACAGTCAGATACTGTAGCTTTGGCTTTTGGTACAAGCTTTTATATATGTTGTGCTGTTGGAGATTTCAAAATAGTTGGAGAGTTCTGGAAAGTTTGTAGGCTTCTTTTTTGTTTAATAACAAATAAACAAAACATAATTTTCAAAATTTTTTTTCGCGAGACAGTAGAAATAGTCCATACCAAGATGGCAATATAACTTTTATAGGGATCTATCTATAAATACTATATGAAGTTGGGTTGCGAAAATTACTATGGAGAGAGTGTTAGCCTATAAATATATAGATACTGCTGAAATGTTTCTTAAGGTAATGAAAACATGCACCAACTGAAGTGATTTTGATATTTTTCTTTTTTCTTTTCTTTTTTTGAAAATTCCTCTTCTGGTGTTGCGATCAAAATTCTTATTCTATATAACTAACTTATTCTAGTAGACTACTACTTTTTAGTCTCTTTTAGATGGAATAAATTGGTCACATTTGTTCGAGCATGTCCTATGAAGACACGGTTTTTCCTAACAATATTCATAGCACATCTGAATCATATTTGATTGATAATCTGCTCAGTTTTGGTTTTTCTCAGATCAATACGTTCTTAAATAGTCCGTTGCGTATTTTGGATCTTATTTTTCCCTGTCGGACTGCCTTGACCCTTTTTCTACTCCGAGTATATGTACATCATATACCACTAATACTTATGCTTGAATTTTACAATTATAATGCGTTATGCGCCGATAATGAACCTTTAAATTATCGGTTTAAAAGTATGGATGCTGTCATGGTCAATTTTGAAATTGACTCAGTAGATTGGAACTCAATATTTCCAATGTTGAAGCTGCTGACTGCTATGAAATTTTTAATCAAATGATAGGTGAAATATGTAATAAGCATTTCCCTTAGGTAAAAAAACTAGATACAAAATACCGTGGCATACTAATAAGCTATCTAAGCTTAAAATTTTAAGAAATAAGTACTTCAAAAAGTTTAAAATTTCAAAGTCTGTTTCTCATAAAGACAAATATATGTATTTTTCAAAGAAATTTAAGTCTCTAGACAAGGTTTTAAAGCGTAATTATATTCTTAAGTTTGAGTCGGAAATAAAACTGGATCCCAAAGCATTTTGGCGATATGTAAAAGCCAGAAAATCCTGTTCCAGTATTCCTTCGGATGTATATCTCAATGAGACTCAAGCTCACTCTTCTGCTGAAGCAGCTAATCTCTTTGCTGATTTTTTTAGCTCAAATTTTGATGCTGTCACGGATGTAGATCACTAGGATCATATGATCATTAATACCCCAATAAATTTCGGATCCCTAACCTTAACGCATACCGATGTCATCGAAGGAATTATACAACTTAAAACATCTACAAACACTGACGTTGATGGATTCTCGTCTTATCTGATCAAAAACTGCTCTGCATTCGTTTCTCCTTTGTTGGTCTTGTTTAATAAATCACTTACAAGCAATTCATTGATGCCTGGAAAGTAAGTTCCATAACCCCGGTTTTTAAAAGTGGTAATAAAAACAATGTCGCCAATTATAATAATTATTAATAATATAATTATCGACCAATATCTAAACTGTCTTCAATTTCAAAACTGTTTGAAATTATAGTTAACTAGTAAGGAAGTCTAAGTTCGGGTGTAACCAACATTAAATACCTAGTAGTGATCTGTTGTAGTATCCTTATTTACTCAGGTCTATTTTAATACCTAAAAAAGTGTTATAAAACAACTGATTGTGTTTAAGCGACATACATACATAAGCTCCGGTTATTTCATTCATTTATTTTATTTGCATTGCATGCTATTGTAATTCGCAATCAGCTTATAAAATATTTCGAAGATATAGTTTATGTTTTGGAAAGCCAAAGGTGTGGTTTTTCACAACGAAAATGAGGAAGCCAATCTCGCGCCATGCCTCAGAGCCAACAGTGTTCGCCACCAATAAATCCATATAGGGTGTCACAGGTGCTCCGCACCTCCGGTTCTCTAAAGAACAAAAAGAATTTAACATTTGCGCAACACGGTCATCAGAACCTGAGCCAAATGATTTAATAAATACCTTTTGAGCAAGACGGTCGCCTAGGCCTGAGCCAAAAGGGTGGTTTTTCATACAGGAAATGAGGAAGCCAATCGCGCCATGCCTCAGAGCCAACAGTGCTCGCCACCAATAAATAACTACAGGGGGTCACAGGTGTCCCGCACCTCCCGTTCTCTAAAGAACAAACAGAATTTAACATTTGCGCAACACGGTCATCAGAACCTGAGCCAAATGATTTAATAAATACCTTTTGAGCAAGACGGTCGCCTAGGCCTGAGCCAAAAGGGTGGTTTTTCATACAGGAAATGAGGAAGCCAATCGCGCCATGCCTCAGAGCCAACAGTGCTCGCCACCAATAATACATACATACCCTCTCGTTTTCCAAAGAACAATTTTGAACATTTAGGCAAACATGGTCGTCAGAACCTGAGCCAAATGAATAAATACAATTTGAGCAAAACGGTCACATAGCACCTGAGCCAAATAATAAAATAAAATAAACAATAATAATAATTTAAAAACCAATCGCCTTCTCTAAAGCTTAGACAAGATTTATTTATTACTAGCAGGGTACCCGGCGTTGCTCGGGATGTAAGTAGTTAGGGGGCCTTTCAAAATCAATAATATACTTTAAGATTTCATTTTTATATAATACTAGCAAGGTACCCGGCGTTGCTCGGGATGTAAGTAGTTAGGGGGCCTTTCAAAATCAATAATATACTTTAAGATTTCATATTTATATAATACTAGCAGACCCGGCAGACGTTGTTCTGCCTGACCAGCAAATACATTCAGGGATATAACGAATTGAAATATTACTTAGCTTGTGGTCTTGGAACTGCCCACTTTTCCAAAGAATTTACAAATGTAGCCTATGGATGTCGTACCCAACGAAGATTTTAACTTTGAACTTATTGAAGTACAAACAAAACACAAAAAATGTGGGCGTGGGACCGCCCACTTTTCCCAAATTATATCCATCTTGACTAAAGGACACACATATCCAAAAATCTTTAATTTAGACCCAATATGTTCAGAGTTATGAAGAATTTAAATTTTATATAGCCTGGAGGCGTGGCACTGGCTACTTTTCCAATAATTGATATAGCCTGAATCGTACACAACAATTTTCTTAACCAATCTTGAAAGTTTAAAAGAGATCGACCATAAATTTTGGACATTATTGAAGTACAAACAAAACACAAAAAATGTGGGCGTGGCACCGCCCACTTTTCCAAAATTACATAAATCTTGACCAAAGTACACACATATCCAGAAATCATTAATTTAGACCAAATATGTTCAGAGCTATGAAGAATTTAAATTTTATATAGCCTGGGGGCGTGGCACCGCCTACTTTTCCAAAAATTGATATAGCTTGAATCGTACACAACAACTTTCTTAACCAAGCTTGGAAGTTTAAAAGAGATCGACCATAAACTTTGGATTTTATTGAAGTACAAACAAAACACAAAAAATGTGGGCGTTGCACCGCCCACTTTTCCAAAATTATATACATCTTGACTAAAGGACACACATATCCAAAAATCTTTAATTTAGACCCAATATGTTCAGAGTTATGAAGAATTTAAATTTTATATAGCCTGGGGGCGAGGCACTGGCTACTTTTCCAAAAATTTATATAGCCTGAATCGTACACAACAATTTTCTTAACCAATCTTGAAAGTTTAAAAGAGATCGACCATAAACTTTGGACATTATTGAAGTACAAATAAAACACAAAAAATGTGGGCGTGGCACCTCCCACTTTTCCAAAATTACATAAATCTTGACCAAAGTACACACATATCCAGAAATCATTAATTTAGACCAAATATGTTCAGAGCTATGAAGAATTTAAATTTTATATAGCCTGGGGGCGTGGCACCGCCTACTTTTCCAAAAATTGATATAGCCTGAATCGTACACAACAATTTTCTTTACCAATCTTGAAAGTTTAAAAGAGATCGACCATAAATTTTGGACATTATTGAAGTACAAACAAAACACAAAAAATGTGGGCGTGGCACCGCCCACTTTTCCAAAATTACATAAATCTTGACCAAAGTACACACATATCCAGAAATCATTAATTTAGACCAAACATGTTCAGAGCTATGAAGAATTTAAATTTGATATAGCCTGGGGGCGTGGCACCGCCTACTTTTCCAAAAATTGATATAGCCTGAATCGTACACAACAACTTTCTTAACCAATCTTGGAAGTTTAAAAGAGATCGACCATAAACTTTGGACATTATTGAAGTACAAACAAAACACAAAAAATGTGGGCGTTGCACCGCCCACTTTTCCAAAATTATATACATCTTGACTAAAGGACACACATATCCAAAAATCTTTAATTTAGACCCAATATGTTCAGAGTTATGAAGAATTTAAATTTTATATAGCCTGGGGGCGAGGCACTGGCTACTTTTCCAAAAATGTATATAGCCTGAATCGTACACACCAATCTTGAAAGTTTCAAAGAGAGCGACCATAAATTTTGGACATTATTGAAGTACAAACAAAACACAAAAAATGTGGGCGTGGCACCGCCCACTTTTCCAACATTACATAAATCTTGACCAAAGTACACACATATCCAAAAATCTTTAATTTAGACCCAATATGTTCAGAGTTATGAAGAATTTAAATTTTATATAGCCTGGGGGCGTGGCACTGGCTACTTTTCCAATAATTGATGTAGCCTGAATCGTACACAACAATTTTCTTAACCAATCTTGAAAGTTTAAAAGAGATCGACCATAAATTTGGGACATTATTGAAGTACACACAAAACACAAAAAATGGGGGCGTGGCACCGCCCACTTTTCGAAAAATGTATAAATCTTGACCAAAGGACACACATATCTAAAAATCATTAATTTAGACCAAATATGTTCATAGTTAGGACGATTTGAAATTTTATATAGGCTGTGGGCGTGCACCGCCCACTTTTCCAAAAATGTATACAACCTAAATCCTACACAATAATCTTCTAAATCAAAGTGGAGAGTTTAAAAGAGATCGACCATAAACTTTGGATATTATTGAATTACAAACAAAACACAAAAAATGGGGGCGTGGCACCGCCCACTTTTCGAAAAATGTATAAATCTTGACCAAAGGACACACATATCTAAAAATCATTAATTTAGACCAAATATGTTCATAGTTAGGACGATTTGAAATTTTATATAGCCTGTGGGCGTGGCACCGCCCACTTTTCCAAAAATGTATACAACCTAAATCCTACACAATAATCTTCTAAATCAAAGTGGAGAGTTTAAAAGAGATCGACCATAAACTTTGGATATTATTGAATTACAAACAAAACACAAAAAATGGGGGCGTGGCACCGCCCACTTTTCGAAAATTGTATAAACCTTGACCAAAGGACACACATATCCAAAAATCATTAATTAAGACCAAATATGTTCATAGTTATGACGATTTGAAATTCATAGCTATGACAATTTGAATTTTTATATAGCCTGAGGGCGTGGCACCGCCCACTTTTCCAAAAATATATATAGCCTATGCTTTAACTCGTGATCCCAAGAATATACTGTGAAAATTTCATAAAAATCGGTTGAGTACTTTGGACGCCTATAAAGGACACACAGACACACAGACACACAGACACACATTCATTTTTATTTATAAGATTTATAAGACTAGAAGGACCCGGCAGACGTTGTTCTGCCCAACTTTAGGGAAAAAATCGCACTATAAATAAAAAAGTTTGGAATATTTCGGTCCCTGGTCAACTTCCCGCCAAAAAAATTACCTCAAATTTTAACAAAATTAAAAGACTACCTTTGTTTGTTTGTTTATATTTATTACGGTCTTGTAGGCCTAATTCAAACTCAGATACAGTTAATAAATATAATTATGGTCTTTAAGACCTACTTCAGAATTAAATAAAATAAAAATTAATAATTAAATTCAAGAATAAATTACATTTTTAATGTTTTACAATATTCATATAACTTTTCTTTAAATCTAACCACATTTTCACCGTCTTTTATCTCTGTTGGAAGCTCATTGTACATTTTATATCCTATGTATTTTAGAGTCTTTTTTGCGAACTCTGTTCTTACAACTGGTAGTCTTAAATTATTGCTACTTCTAGTTCCGTAGTTATGGATCTCATGATTATAATGTATTCCATCACTCAGATAATTTGGTAACACTCCTGGTCTTATGTTGTGTATAAATTTCAGTGTATAGTAATATATTGATTGGTTTATACTAAGCCAATTTAACCTATCAAGCATTGTACTTTTGTACACTTCAGAATAAACCGCATTGCTTTGGTTTGTTGAATTTGAAGCTTCTTAATTAGTGTATCATTAGCTAATAGTAATATTGTTGGACAATAAATAAAATGCGGTTCTACAATTAACCTATATACCAATACCTTATGATGTTGGCTAATAAGTTTACATGTCCGGTACATAAAGCCTATTTTCTTTGTTATTTTATTTTCTAAGTCACATATGTGTTCTTCAAAATTTAGTTTTTCATCGATTATAACTCCTAGATATTTCATTTTATCTACTCTTTGTATTGCATCATTTTTTATATTCAGACTCATACTGCTTAGATTATTATTGACGTTGTGGTTCCTGTGGAATATCATAAACTTAGTTTTATCTATATTTAGCTTCAGCTTTCTACAGCATAACCATTTATATAAACTACTAGCAGACCCGGCAGACGTTGTCCTGCCAAAAATTAGGGCGTATTTCATTTATTTATTTGAACTTTGGTGAATGTGGTGAATTTCCCTACAGTTTTGATTTGATCTAAATTTTTTACCATTTATTAAGATATCAATAGGGACACGATATCGAATGCAAAGCATCGATTCTGTACTCATTTGAAGTATCGCTTCAAATATATCGGGTACTCGATAATATCGAAACAAAAAGACTCGATAGTCAAAATATTGATGCTAAATGTAATGACAAACAAGCACTTCAATAACCGAATGGTTCGCTGCAAGCAAATTCATACGTTTTGTAAATGATTACCATAGGTTCGTATAAACTTCAATAAAATAAATAATAACATAAACTAGTATAATATGAGCAAATTTGATTTTTTTAATTTGATAGATTTTACTTCAAGAAACGAAGATCAAAAGCCCCACTCTTCCTCTGTGCAATCTGCCATGAATAGTAATTTATCCAACCTCTTCCCCTTCAACCTGTTACGTGTTTTTGTCATTATTAAACCTGCCTTTGAAAATAGGCGCTCTTATGGGACAGAAGTTGCTGGTACTTCTAGATATCGTAAAGCAATTTTCGACAAATGAGGATATTTACATATGCTTATTTTCCTTCCAAAAACGCAAAAGATAGCCACTTAAAGGAAGTAGTTTGTAACGAATATATTCATTGATGTTTTCGCTTTGTCGGATTGCACTTTCACTTCCTCGACCAGATGCTAAAGTTTCTATGTGATTCCAAAATTCATTTTTGTCGGAACACAAATTCTTGGATTGCATGTGCGGCTTCTTCCCGACTGATCATATCACGTAGCCAAGACATACATAGAGAATAAGCGCAGGGATCAGAAAATGCAATATTTTTTAAGCGTGTTTCTAAAACACCCCACAAATCAAAAACATTTTATAACACCTTATATCTGTGTCTACAACAACCACATGAAAATGACAGACAATTTTCTACTTTAATTGCAAAAATTGCTTGAACGAAATAAAATATCGGATTTCCCCCTTAGGATCATTGTTACAGCGGTCAAGACGCGTCGTTTGATACCTCTCCCGCTCTTTTTGGACGTGTATTAACAGTTGACGTTGGATGGATAGTATTACCTTTTTTTCAGTATAAAGGCAAAACAATATCACAATAAGTTAGTACTTCAAGTTTGTTGTAACCTTTTTGGACGTATTAAGTGCATATTGCAACAGATCAATGGCAACTCTTACTTTTCTGGCGTCTGCCTTTTCCGGCTAAATTAACTGTTATTATTTGGTTCTGATTTTCCTTCGATTCGCGTCACAAGTTAGAGAGAGACAACCAGCAGAGCGGTATTTTCGCTCTATTAGTTCCATATTTTTTAAAAAATTCGATACGATACCGGGGTCTAGATACTCGATGCCGAAAAGTATCGTTAAAAAAGCATCGAGTACAAAATATCGGTATCGAAGGGCAAAAGTATCGATATGGTATCGTATCGTATCGAAATTCGTGTCCCTAGATATCAATAATGAATGTTTTAAATTTTCGTCTTTCTTAGATGTTCACTAAAGCATCGTATTAAATCGTCGAATATTCTTAATTTTTTTATTTCACGACACGCATTCAATTTTTTTAGGAGGTGACACCTAAATGAAAGAATTACCGTCAGTTAATATATTCAAACTTACCAAAACTCCGAACTGAATTGAAAAAAGAATAGCAAATCGACATAACCTAGTTTAACTTTTGTAATTAGTTTATCCATTCAGGCGTGATGCGATGACCAAGGGAAATAGGGATTCATTTTTATAATTAGATAAGGCAAACAGCTCTATGAAAAAGCTTTTGTATAATAATTTTTTTCTTGAATTCAGATGAATCTACAATTCACTCTAAGCGGACACAGTCATCAACACTTTTGATATGATAGCTATATTATATGAGCTTATTCTTGGGTCAGCCTTGGTCCCCCTAATGGTAAATTTCAAGGAAACGGGTTCGCAGATGAACCTGAAAACTTTTCCTTGTGAAAACTCTCATCAACACCTTTAATTTGATACGCTTATTGTTAAAATAAAATCGGAGTCACCCCTGGTCCACATTTTGGTCAATATCTCAGGATTCCAGAAACTTTTTTAACTTTTTCTTTCTGAAGAACCTTCTCGGGGCACAAACAAATACAATTAAGAAAAAATTAGCGAAATCGGTAGAGCCGTTCTCAATTGATGAGTTACTATACATTTTTTCCCTCCATTTTTATATATATAGATAAGGCAAACAGCTCTATGAAAAAGCTTTTGTATGATAATTTTTTTCATGAATTCAGATGAATCTAAAATTCACTCTAAGCGGACACAGTCATCAACACTTTTGATATGATAGCAATATTATATGAGCTTATTCTTGGGTCAGCCTTGGTCCACCTAATGGTAAATTTCAAGGAAACGGGTTCGCAGATGAACCTGAAAACTTTTCCTTGTGAAAACTCTCATTTGGTAGATATCTCGGAAAACGGGTCGCATAGGGTCTTGAAAATCACCTCTTTTTTAAATACTCATCAATACCTTTTATTTGATACCCATATTGTAGAAAACCCGTCTGGGGTCACACCTGGTCCATATTTTGGGAAATACCTCGAACACGGCGTCTTATATGGGACTAATGACTACACCATGTTCAAGCGCTCGTCAACACCTTTCATTTGATACCCATATCGTACAAACACTTTCTGGAGTCACCCCTGGTCCACATTTTGTGGAATATCTCCAAAACCTTCCCGGTTTCTTATACTTTTTTTGGCCATAAACCATGTCGGGCTCAATCAAAAACTACCCGCAAAATTTCGTTTAATTCGGTCCTGCCGTTCTGGAGTTATAGCGTCAGCAAGGAAAATAGGCTCCATTTTTATATATAGACTAGCAGACCCGGCAGACGTTGTCCTGCGTATCAATAATGAATGTTTTAAATTTTCGTCTTTCTTAGATGTTCACTAAAGCATCGTATTAAATCGTCGAATATTCTTAATTTTTTTATTTCACGACACGCATTCAATTTTTTTAGGAGGTGACACCTAAATGAAAGAATTACCGTCAGTTAATATATTCAAACTTACCAAAACTCCGAACTGAATTGAAAAAAGAATAGCATATCGACATAACCTAGTTTTACTTTTGTAATTAGTTTATCCATTCAGGCGTGATGCGATGACCAAGGGAAATAGGGATTCATTTTTATAAATAGACTAGCAGACCCGGCAGACGTTGTTCTGCCTGACCAGCAAATACATTCAGGGATATAACGAATTGAAATATTACTTAGCTTGTGGTCTTGGAACTGCCCACTTTTCCAAAGAATTTACAAATGTAGCCTATGTATGTCGTACCCAACGAAGATTTTAACTTTGAACTTATTGAAGTACAAACAAAACACAAAAAATGTGGGCGTGGGACAGCCCACTTTTCCCAAATTATATCCATCTTGACTAAAGGACACACATATCCAAAAATCTTTAATTTAGACCCAATATGTTCAGAGTTATGAAGAATTTAAATTTTATATAGCCTGGAGGCGTGGCACTGGCTACTTTTCCAATAATTGATATAGCCTGAATCGTACACAACAATTTTCTTAACCAATCTTGAAAGTTTAAAAGAGATCGACCATAAATTTTGGACATTATTGAAGTACAAACAAAACACAAAAAATGTGGGCGTGGCACCGCCCACTTTTCCAAAATTACATAAATCTTGACCAAAGTACACACATATCCAGAAATCATTAATTTAGACCAAATATGTTCAGAGCTATGAAGAATTTAAATTTTATATAGCCTGGGGGCGTGGCACCGCCTACTTTTCCAAAAATTGATATAGCCTGAATCGTACACAACAATTTTCTTAACCAATCTTGAAGGTTTAAAAGAGATCGACCATAAATTTTGGACATTATTGAAGTACAAACAAAACACAAAAAATGTGGGCGTGGCACCGCCCACTTTTCTAAAATTACATAAATCGTGACCAAAGTACACACATATCCAGAAATCATTAATTTAGACCAAATATGTTCAGAGCTATGAAGAATTTAAATTTTATATAGCCTGGGGGCGTGGCACCGCCTACTTTTCCAAAAATTGATATAGCCTGAATCGTACACAACAACTTTCTTAACCAATCTTGAAAGTTTAAAAGAGATAGACCATAAACTTTGGACATTATTGAAGTACAAACAAAACACAAAAAATGTGGGCGTTGCACCGCCCACTTTTCCATAATTATATACATCTTGACTAAAGGACACACATATCCAAAAATCTTTAATTTAGACCCAATATGTTCAGAGTTATGAAGAATTTAAATTTTATATAGCCTGGGGGCGAGGCACTGGCTACTTTTCCAAAAATGTATATAGCCTGAATCGTACACAACAATTTTCTTAACCAATCTTGAAAGTTTCAAAGAGATCGACCATAAATTTTAGACATTATTGAAGTACAAACAAAACACAAAAAATGTGGGCGTGGCACCGCCCACTTTTCCAAAATTACATAAATCTTGACCAAAGTACACACATATCCAGAAATCATTTATTTAGACCAAATATGTTCAGAGCTATGAAGAATTTAAATTTTATATAGCTTGGGGGCGTGGCACTGGCTACTTTTCCAAAAATTGATATAGCCTGAATCGTACACAACAATTTTCTTAACCAATCTTGAAAGTTTAAAAGAGATCGACCATAAATTTTGGACATTATTGAAGTACAAACAAAACACAAAAAATGTGGGCGTGGCACCGCCCACTTTTCCAAAATTATATACATCTTGACTAAAGGACACACATATCCAAAAATCTTTAATTTAGACCCAATATGTTCAGAGTTATGAAGAATTTAAATTTTATATAGCCTGGGGGCGTGGAACTGGCTACTTTTCCAATAATTGATATAGCCTGAATCGTACACAACAATTTTCTTAACCAATCTTGAAAGTTTAAAAGAGATCGACCATAAATTTGGGACATTATTGAAGTACACACAAAACACAAAAAATGGGGGCGTGGCACCGCCCACTTTTCGAAAAATGTATAAATCTTGACCAAAAATCATTAATTTAGACCAAATATGTTCATAGTTAGGACGATTTGAAATTTTATATAGGCTGTGGGCGTGGCACTGCCCACTTTTCCAAAAATGTATACAACCTAAATCCTACACAATAATCTTCTAAATCAAAGTTGAGAGTTTAAAAGAGATCGACCATAAACTTTGGATATTATTGAATTACAAACAAAACACAAAAAATGGGGGCGTGGCACCGCCCACTTTTCGAAAAATGTATAAATCTTGACCAAAGGATACACATATCTAAAAATCATTAATTTAGACCAAATATGTTCATAGTTAGGACGATTTGAAATTTTATATAGCCTGTGGGCGTGGCACCGCCCACTTTTCCAAAAATGTATACAGCCTAAATCCTACACAATAATCTTCTAAATCAAAGTGGAGAGTTTAAAAGAGATCGACCATAAACTTTGGATATTATTGAATTACAAACAAAACACAAAAAATGGGGGCGTGGCACCGCCCACTTTTCGAAAAATGTATAAATCTTGACCAAAGGACACACATATCTAAAAATCATTAATTTAGACCAAATATGTTCATAGTTAGGACGATTTGAAATTTTATATAGCCTGTGGGCGTGGCACCGCCCACTTTTCCAAAAATGTATACAACCTAAATCCTACACAATAATCTTCTAAATCAAAGTGGAGAGTTTAAAAGAGATCGACCATAAACTTTGGATATTATTGAATTACAAACAAAACACAAAAAATGGGGGCGTGGCACCGCCCACTTTTCGAAAATTGTATAAACCTTGACCAAAGGACACACATATCCAAAAATCATTAATTAAGACCAAATATGTTCATAGTTATGACGATTTGAAATTCATAGCTATGACAATTTGCATTTTTATATAGCCTGAGGGCGTGGCACCGCCCACTTTTCCAAAAATATATATAGCCTATGCTTTAACTCGTGATCCCAAGAATATACTGTGAAAATTTCATAAAAATCGGTTGAGTACTTTGGACGCCTATAAAGGACACACAGACACACAGACACACATTCATTTTATTATAAGCTTTTATTTAGTTTCAGTTGACGGATGTCTGTAATGGAATCTTGCAAGTTAAATTAGATACACTTCCCGGTGTCCGACTGAGCTGAAAGTCTGCGCCGATGTATAACTCCGATGACAATGCAATATTATGAAAAAAAAATTCCGATAGGTGGCGCGTAGGTCGCTATATTTTCAAAAATCGCATTTATGGTCCGATTTAGCTGAAATTCGGAACATGTATTACTACTATGAAAATAAATATTTCCGTGAAAAAAAATTCCGCTAGGTGGAGCTGAGATCGCGGTTATAAATACTAAAAATCGGAGTTATGGACCGATTTGACTGATATTTTACGTGTGTGGTACTTAATTGATTTCCATATGTATAAAAAAAAAATTGGACCCGCTAGGTGGCGCGGGAGTCGCTTATAAGCTTTTATTTAGTTTTAGTTGACGGCTGTCTGTATTGGAATCTTGCAAGTTAAATTTGATACACTTCCCGGTGTCCGATTGAGCTGAAAGTCTGCACCGATGTATAACCCCGATCACAATGCAATATTATGAAAAAAAAAATCCGATAGGTCCGATTTGGCTGAAATTCGGAACATGTATTACTACCATGAAAATAAATATTTCCCTAAAAAAATTCCGCTAGGTGGAGCTGAAATCGCGGTTATAAATACTAAAAATCGTAATTATGGACCGATTTGGCTGATATTTTACGTGTGTGGTACTCAATTAATTTCCATATGTTTAAAAAAATTGGAGCCGCTAGGTGGCGCGGGAGTCGCTCTATTTAAGAAATTCGAAGGTTCGTTTTCGGTGTCGTTTAATTCATTTTTCAACGAACTTCCCGTTAAGGTAGTATCTTAAAATTTTCATCCACGTTTAGTTTTTTACCGCAACGCAATATAAAAAAAAAACAATTCCGATAGGTGGCGCACGGGTAGCGATATTTGAAAAATTTCATTTCCAGAAATTTTGTTTTCGATATTGTACCAACTTCCCGTTGAGCTGGGGTTTTCAAATTTTCACCATCGTTCAGGTTTCGCGGACATTGCATTATAAAATAAAATTAAAGAAAACACTTTTTTAAAAATAAGTTTTTATTATTGTTTAATAAAATTAACTAAAAAGTAAATTAATTTAGGAAAAAAGCTTTTCTAAGAACAAGCTTATGGGTATATTACTTGTTGATAAACAGAACTAAAAAGTAAAAAATAAAATTAAAGAAAAAAAACTTTTTTAAAAATAAGCTTTTATTATTGTTTAATAAAATTAACTAAAAAGTAAAAAATAAATTCACTGTAAAGAAGTATAACACTTTATAAGTTCATTGTAACCTTTAACGATAGTTAGGCTTCTTCGTCTGCGATAAAATAATTCCATATTGTACATGATTATATATTTTTAACATTAAAACTTTACACTTAAATTGTTAAGTCTTCCAGTCTACATCAAAGTCCCAATATTATTATTAATAAAAGCGTGTTAAATTTTATTTGGTATAATTAGAAACATTCAGGACCTTCTTGGCTATTTGATGGTATAATTAAGGACGTTTAAGACATTTCTTGCTATCACAATGTAACACGCTTTTATTAATAATAATATTGGGACTTTTATGTAGACTGGAAGACTTAATAATTTAAGTGTAAAGTTTTAATGTTAAAAATATATAATCGTGTACAATATGGAATTATTTTATCGCAGACGAAGAAGCCTAACTATCGTTAAAGGTTACAATGAACTTATAAAGTGTTATACTTCTTTACAGTGAATTTATTTTTTACTTTTTAGTTAATTTTATTAAACAATAATAAAAGCTTATTTTTAAAAAAGTTTTTTTTCTTTAATTTTATTTATTT